>JAIFZK010000009.1:22567500-22870000 GCA_027481765.1 Tenualosa thibaudeaui
CAACTACACCTCATCTGCTCCTTTTGTTTCAAAATTCAGTTAAATTAAAATGCAGCTAAATTCAGTGACGTATAACTACACTTATACAGTGCCATTGTACATTACAATCGTCTTTTAATAACATTACATGAAGCACCCAAGAGCAACATGGGCAGAAGTGAGTTGAGTTCCTTGTCGCTACACGCTAGCCTGTAGCTTCTCCTGTCTGTCCTGTCTGTATCAGTACTAGTGCGTGTAACGCTCTGAGCCAGCCTCATGCTCTCTACCCTGCAGTGCTCCTCTGAAAAAAACTCCCTCTGCTGCGGCACTTGAGGCCAAACCGTTCCAAAACAGCACGATACAGCAAGGGAGCTCTGGCCCGAGCAGGGCCTCTACTCCAAGACAAGCTATTAGTCAAATCCCCTGCTTCGGTTACACACAGAGTCTGGCCCTGCCGGTGAGGTGAGACTGGCCAAACACGTGAACCAGAAGGAAGTGCAGGGAGAAGGGGGCAAAAAAAGTCTTGGTTTGAAAGAAGAGGGTTTGGATGACGGTGGTGAACAGAGAGTGGAGTTGTGCACAGGCCTTTTGAGGAGATTTGAATAGATCCAATTATATAGAAACAGATATTTATGGGCAAACAAATTGGGGAGTATGATTCTTACTTGAAAGCTGTAGGGTTTAGACCTTTGAGTTTTGTTTTTTCCTCTGGACAGAGAGTGTCAGAAATAGGCACTACAAATTGGAATAGGTGAACAATGTGTATATGTATGTGTGTGTGCGCATATTTGTGAGCGCTTGCATATGCTTGTGTGTGAGTTGCATGTGTTTGAGCATATGCACATGATTACCTTGCCAACAGGTCTATGAGCTCTGGCTTGGACATGCCGTCTGGGAGGATGCGGGGGATGGCGGCCACACACGTCCTGAAGAGGTCGATCTTTGGCTTCCTCTCGCCCCTGTCCACAGGAAGAACAGAGAGAACATGAGAGACACAAGAAAGTCAATGTGACCAGCAAGGACATTAGAGACAGAAGGACAAGCAATATAGAGTTAGAAATTAGAAATCATTCTATAGATCTTTTAATGTGCTTCTTCACACAAACACACACACACACACAGCACAACCATTTGCTTACAGTCAATGAGAGCTTCTGTGAGAGTGTGTTTATGACCATGTGGCTTTCACTTACTGCATGCAGTCCTCAACATTCTACTCACTCACTCACACACACACACACATACACACAGACATACACACACACACACACACACACACACACACACACAATGAGAGTGTGTGTATCAGTGGTTGGGGGGCACCTACGTGATCATGTCCTCTGGTTCCTTGTTGAGCATCTGCACATTGGTAAGCATCATGCAGCGGCCCACTTCCTTATCTAGGTGCCTAAGGATGTTATCAATACCCTTCCGCACCTGTGAGTAGTACAGTGCCATACCTACAGAGAGAGAGAGAGAGAGACAGAGAGAGGGAGAGAGAAATTATGTGAGCATGTATAACATATAACATCATAACAACTGACACAACCAAATACAACACACAGACCTTACACCTATACAATCAATCAGAGGTCATCCAAACATATATACATTGATTATTTTATAGACATCTTACTGATTATGAAATATATTTATACACACACACACACACACACACACACACACACACACCCTCTCCATGTGCCTATGTGCCACACATGCATGACTTTCCTTGTGAACATCCACACATCATCAACAAAGACAAATACAGAGGGATGCTAGTCAGCCGTACCGATTAGCTTAGCCTGCTCCTCTGTGAGAGTCTTGCTCAGATAGGTCTTCTTTTTCTTCAGGGTGTTGCCTGACGGTAGGGTTGCCCCAGTGTTGGGCATGGGAGGTTCACCATCCTTCTGCTGTAGGTTGTCAGCTATGACCAGGAACGCCCTGAGAGCAATGTTCATCCTCTGTGCCATGAGAAACACACACACATACACACACACACACACACAAGCGCGCGCGCACACACACACACACACACACACGCAGACACATATAAGGGTCACAATTAAGGTTACATAATTGCAAGCAATTTCTACTACTTCCCGCTATCAGTGATAATACAGAACAACCCAGGAGAGGACAGTCAGTGCAATGAGAGAGAAAAACAGTGTTTGTGTGTGTTAGACAAAGACACCCCCCCACTTCCCACACTACATTTTAGAGTCATACTGTACATGTCTTAGTGTCTTATATTCAGGGTGATGTTCATTACCTCTGGATTAAGACTGAAGGCCTTTGCTGACTTCCCCACACTTAGCAGATCACAGATAATCTCTTTCATGGCAAAATCCAGTCTTTCCTGAACCAAAAGATGAGACGAGTATTAATGACTTTTACACACACACACACACATACACACAAACGCACGCACGCACACACACACACACGTACGCACACGCACATGCATGCACAGACACACACACACACACACATGCACGCACACACACACACAGCTTAGGCTCTTGCATTATGTAAGCGCTGATCTTTTCATAAAGGTTCGGCTTAATCTTTTTTTGACCAAAGCGATAACAGGAACGGAGAGTGAGGCATGTGTTGGAGAATGCAGTGATGGCAGTTTGTGTCAGGGCATTAGATAAGAGTAGAAATACATAGAAGGACTGAAGAATACATGGAAGTGCATAGTTCACCTGTGCAATGAACTGGATGATTTTGACAAAAATGTTGAGGGGCATGTCTCGGGGGACTACACTGCGGGAACCCTTTGGGAACAGCGTAGAAATGATGGATGTCAAACGGCTGCAGAAAGAAAGGGGAGAAAGAAAGACACAGATGGACAGATTGAGAGAAGGAGAAAGAGAGTCAGAAGGAGGGAGAGGAGAAGAGAAAGTTTAGGTGAAATATATCTCAAATGTCAACTAATAACCAAGCAGTAATATATATAGAGGACACATTACTGTGTATTACAGAAATAAAGACACATCAGATCATAGCATAGCACAGGCATGTCTTATGGTCATACAAAATGACTCTACATAAAACCATCTGTCAAGGTTTACACACAGATGCAGTAAATATCTTTACCTTGTCGTATTTGTTTATCTATATAAGCTCCAAGAGCAAAGTTTGGAAATAGGAATAAAACTGACATTAAAATGGATTACCTCTGTGTTGCAGTATTGCTTTCACACTTAATTCGAATCATGTAGACCCAGAGAAGCCGATACAGGGACTCCAAAGCCACTCTCGCCATCTTAGGGTCCTTATTCTGCAATCACAGATAGGTGGCAGATTAAGACCAACAATATTTAGAAACTCTTTCGACATGTTCAACAATTTGATTATTTATTACGTGACGTTATGCTTCATACTAATGATTACATGAAATGATGCAGAAACCCACACAGAGCTTCGGTGTTTACAGAAAAGCTGTCTACAGACGATCACATGGCTCACTGATGACCCAGTGAGGTTAACTGGAAAAAGATTAGCTGACTAGCAGAATGAATGCCTTCCCCTGACTCACAAGGCTAAACAGAATGCTTCGCTGCCTTTTTCAACAACTTGTGTGCCTCTTTCACACCGTTGCAAAAAGACAAAGGCCACGAGACACATGGCAGGCCTGCCCCACAAGTTCAGGAATCCTCACTATGTGCTTAATATGATGGCTCCCATACAGGCAAGGGACGGGAAGGAACAGGAGGAGAAGAGAGAGAGAAAAAAAAAAAACAATTAAGGTTTTGCTTGAGGAGACCTGCCAGTAATTCTTCATACTGGTGTGATGCACGCACACACACATGTTCACACCCATACACACACATTCACACAAACACGCAGACTCACACACACAAACACACACACACTCACCCGCCGCTCCCTCCTCCCCTGCCCTCAGCAGTGAAGATGTGTCTGTGCTGTGAGTGAGCAGAATATCTTGTGGGGTAATCTGTGGTAAACAGTCTCGCCGAGTCCCACCGCTTGTCACTCCACAACACACCAGAGCCAACATTCCCTCCATACTGGAGACAGCAGCCCATCAATACTGCATTCTGCCTCTCTCCCTCTCCCTCCCGCTCTCTCTCTGTTCCTCCCTTGTGTTTGTTTTTGCCGTTCTTGCCTATCTGCCTGTCTCAGTAAATTATTCCCAGCAGAGAAGGCTCCAGAAAGAGGCGCTTCTGAGATCTGAACAAATATGTGGTTTTACTGTAAATGTTACCATTGAAGCAGAACTGGTCCTGAGGCATGCAGTGTGTGTTTGCCTGAGCACGGGGGATTGAGTGGCCTGTGGATACATCCCTGTTGTGCTGAATTGACACACTGTGTCCACAGAGCCCCGCTACGGACGCTCTTTGCCTAGAATACTGTATGTCTGCGGCGCAGGAATATTCAAAACACCTTAAAAGTGCAGTTAGCGATGCTATTATTAGTTATTGTAATAACATAAAAATGCAACATAAAAATAGTATCTCCTCATGATTCTATTGCTCTCCATTCTAATGGGTCACCGTGACAAAATCATTTTACAAGACCCAGGCTCTGAAAAACTGAAAACAAGCAATGGGGGTGAGCCTGCCACCCAAACAATAACGCAGAGTTTCTCCAGGAAGAGTGAAGACAGGAGTGAGCTACCTCTCTGGCATGCTTTAGTTTGTCCTTGTGTCAAATAAATTGAAGGCTATATTAGTCAAAAATGTCTTACTACACGGCGCCTATGGCAGGGCATTCAAGCTATTACCAACTACAGGCCTGCCCCCCTCTCCTGTGGTGGTGATGACACCCTGCCTGAGGCCCTAAACCAGTTCTATTCAAGGTTTGAGGAACAGAACAACTCAGAGGTGAGAAAGGACACCCCTCCCCCTAAAGACCTAGTGCTGTGCCTGTCCACTTCTGAAGTGAGGAAGACCCTACTCAGAGTCAACCCACGGAAAGCTGCTGGGCCAGACGGCATACCAGGCCGTCTGCTGAGGGAGTGTGCAGACCAACTGACAAATGTCCTCACAGATGTCTTCAACATCTCCCTGGCCACCACCGTCGTTCCCACCTGCTTCAAGACCACCACCATCATCCCCGTTCCGAAGAAACCCACAGTGACCTGCCTCAACGACTACCGCCCAGTTGCACTGACATCCACCATCATGAAGTGCTTTGAAAGGCTGGTAATGAGACACATCAAGTCACAACTACCAGCCAAACTGGACCCAATGCAGTTTGCCTACCGCCCAAATCACTCCATGGACGATGCCATCAACACTGCCATCATCTGGACCAAAAGGACACATGTGTCAGGATGCTGTTCATTGACTTCAGCTCAGCATTCAACACCATCATCCCTCAGTAGCTGATAACGAAATTAGGTGAACTCGGCCTGAACACAACCCTCTGCAACTGGATCCTGGACTTCCTGGTGGGCAGACCACAAGCAGTGAAGACTTCCAGCACAACCATATTGAACACAGGAGCACTTCAAGGTTGCGTGCTCAGTCCGCTGCTGTTCACACTCCTCACCCATGACTGTGCGGCAATGGCGCACAGCTCAAACCACATCATCAAGTTTGCTGATGACAGACCGTGGTGGGTCTGATCAGCAGAGGCAACGAGGCCCAGTACAGAGAGGAGGTGGCTCAGCTCAGCAACTGGTGTACCAACAACAACCTGTCCCTCAACGTGGACAAAACAAAAGAACTGGTCATCGACTTCAGACGGACTTTGCATAAACACATCCCACTGTGCATCAACAACCTTCCAGTACAGATTGTCCAGAGCACAAAGTTTCAGGGCATACACATAACTGACGACCTCTCATGGACTCTCAACACCACACACATCACAAAGAAAGCCCAGCAGCGTCTGTACTTTCTGAGAAGACTGTGTAAAGCCCATCTCCCAACCTCAACAGTTAACGTGTATCATCAATTGTTCCCGGTGAAATGTTGTCTCGTCTCACTATGTACTGTGTATATGGCTGAAACGACAATAAAAAAACTACTTGACCTACTTGACTTGACTTACCTTTAGATTGGACAGGCAGTTGTTGAGAAACACATGCCACCTGTTGAGGAAGATCTGTTTCTGGCTCACACACAGGAGACAGGTGACCAGTGGGTAGAGAGCCTGCAAACAGGAACAACAGGCACAGTCAGTCTGTCTCGGTGCCACTATGCTCTCTTACTGTAGACACACACACATTTAACCATATAGAGATGGCCTAACAGCACCTCAAAGTAGCACTACACTGCAACTTATACAGATTTCAACTTATGCGTGGATGTGGGCACTTAAAAGCAGATGGCTGGTAGCTTTTGTTAAGAACTATATATGCAAAGGTATTTTGGGTGCGCTTCAATGCAAGGGATCATTCCATGATCATGAAAACAGAAATAAATTCCTTCGTTTTACTGTGGAATTGACCACAATATCCCTTGAAACCAGTGGCCTTTTTTAACCAGTTTCATTAAGTTGCTTTGCGTATGTATATGTGAGTACACTGTTAATAGAATTTAATTGCCTTTATTTAAAGACCTTAAACCTCATACAAAGCTATGACATTTGACAGGCTTCCTGGAAAGCATTCTATCTCAAATCTTGCTTGCGTCTGTGAATTCCAATTGAATTACATCTGTTATGTAAGTCTTGCAGGTGTTTAATAGAACATATCTTATCTGTCTCTGTTGACAGCTGTATACTTTGGGGAAAATTCTTGTTCCATGTCACAGCTCAGCACTGTCTGATGAGCTCTCCCCTGGTCAGGCCATACAAAAACTATTTTTGTACGGACAAAGCCTTGCCAGAAATATCAAGGCAACAATTAGTGACAAACTGTGAGAGAGTTGTCCTTTTCACGATCCCCTCGCAGACGCACATGACATCTTATCGCGTGGGTCTGCACTTGGAACGTGTGAAATGCTATGTAGCTCCCCAAGGGCTCGAACGGTTCTCTAACACCTTTTTTTCTCATTTAACACCCCACCTGAAATATTTCTGGAATTGGACAAGATACAAACAGCCTCACAAGGAACTTTAACTTCTGTACATCCAAAGAGTTTTGCTGATATTTCCCAAATGTAATGAATTTAAATACAAAAAAGTTACAATGCGACATTAGAACTTAGAATAACAGACTTGTGTGTGAATGACTATTACTTCAGACGTAGGTTTATGTTCTAAAATATCTGTTTACTGTTACATCTGAATAATTAATGGTAATGTATTTAGAACTTGTTTACACATATCTAGAATTTGTTTTCGTTTATTTTCTAAATTGTGTTTACACGTATCCAGTGGAATCCAGAAAATACTGCATTTTGAAAAATCTCCACTTTGGAGGCTGTTTCAAAAAATATCTGTTTGAGGTGGCTAAATCTCAGAGGCCCAAACAGATAAAAAATATCCATTTGTAAATAATTGTTTATCTATCTATCTATCTATCTATCTATCTATCTATCTATCTATCTATATGCTATACATTCAGTGTGACCACAGCAGTTTGCTGAATCGCATTTAATGAGCTAAATACAGAAATACATGTGTCAGTGCTGAGAGTCCAATCTGTTAGCTGACTCACCAGTGAGTGCTTCTTCCTTGAGGACAAGTCAAGTGTGGTGTCATACAGACTTTCCACAAAGTTCCTCAAACAGGGCACATTCACCTCATTTTTCACAGACTGGAAACATAGAGACCAACAAGCAGTCATGAATGGTGGGAAAAGACTACATGGTATGAATCTGTACTGTGAGAATGGGTGAGAGTAAAAACATGACTTGACAGGATTTAATAATATTATAAATATCCTACAAGGACACAGTAAATGAATGCTCACAAGGTGGCACCAAGTGAATAATAAATCTAATTTGGATGTGTCCATGGATGGATGGACAATGGCAGATACCAGATAGGCTGTGAGAAAACTAAAATGGCTGACTCACTGCAGCGACAGGAACTAATATCTCCACAAAGAGTCCGGCCAATGAGTGCTTCACATCCTTGTCCTTCACCTCCAAGAAGTACTGAGCACATTCCTGGAAATCACACAGCAGCACAAATGAGGAGCCCTTCACATACTTGGAGTTATGCTTGGAGAGTGTGTGTGTGTGTGTGTGTGTGTGTGTGTGTGTGTTTTACATCGCTGCGCTGAAGAGGCATTGTGTATGTTTGTGTGTGACAGTACCGGAGTAAGTCCACATTGTGTGCGTGCCTATGTGTGCATGTGTTTGTGTGTGTGACTGTGTGTGAATAAGACCATACTGTGTGTGTATGTGTGTGTGTGTGTGTGTGTGTGTGTGTGTGTGTGCATACATGTATACACTCATTGCTCACTGTGCTGTGCTGTGCGGTGGCTGTACCTGCATGAATTGGAAGGAGGCCTCAAAGTCCTCCACGGGGTACATCTTGATCCGGAAGAACTTGACGCCCATGATGAGGCTGATGGTGCTCTGGATCACATAGGGACTCTGCTCCTTCTGACGCAGCTCCTTCAGCTCAGCTATGAACTTCTTACGCACCGCAGGGAACCTGACCACCAGAGGAGAGGAGAAAGAGAGAGAGAGAGGGAGAGAGATGGATGAGAGATGAGTAAGGGAGGAGAGGACAGACAAAAGGAGAAGAGGATACAGGAAAGGAAACAGAGGAATAGAGATAGAGGTGGTATCAGGGGGATTGAGGAGAGATGGAGAGAGGGTAGAGAGAAGGAGAGGGAATCGAGAAAGAGAAGAAAATTAAAACCAATGAGAATAAGAAGCAGAGTAGAGAGAGACCAGAGTGGACAACAGTGAAAGAAACTGACAGAATTCAGAAACGTTCCATCATTGTTAAAGAACAAAGAAACACTAAGCTGCCTCTTTTGAGCACCTTGGTGCATTTCTGTATAAATACTGGTGTATGTTCAGTTCATGGGTTTGGTAACAAAATAGCTTGTTTCCGATGGAAAAAAAGGTAGGTCTGATGGCCTGCTGTTATTGACCCACTCCAGTGAAGCCATTTGCTGGACCTCACTCCGCATTACCACTAAACACCACAGACTGAGTGCTCGCCATCCACCATCAAATCCAGTCTAAAGCCCTAAAATGCTGTATCCAAACCACTCTCTGTGGGGTAGAAGCTACGGATCCACTGCCCTGTCCTCGGATTTATTAGCGGTCGTCACAACTAATTCAGGCTGCCCTAAAACTCTCTAATCAGTAGATTGTTTAATGCTGTTTGACACATATGTAGGCTAACAGCGAACGCGGTTTTTCGTGCAGTGTTGTGAGGTTATAATTAGGGAGATTGACCTGCTTGTTGGTGTGTTCTTTGGTATTACCCAGGAAGTGGGCTGTGAACCCCGGCGCCAGGGTCACAGTCTTGGGGATAATCTGTGGGGAAGAGGGCTTTTTTGGCGATGCGACCATCTGGTCCTCTAGCAGCAGATTAGGGAAAGCACTTTACAGTACACACTAAGGAGCCAGCAACACACAGACTCAGCAGTAAACAGAACACCCCAACTCCCTCCGAGGAAGTCCTCTGAGGTGTGTGTGTGTGTTTGGGGGGTGCTTGGGGAGAGGGACTGTCCTGCTAAGGTCTTCACAGTCTCTAAACTCACATGTTCTCACAGAGACGTACTGAAGTACACCTTCACAGGCCAAATTGGCAATATATCAAATATATCAGCAAGGACTGTAGACAAAACATTTTAATAATAAAAGGTTTGTATTAGTGTTTACTATGTTTTGTGCTTTGGATTGTGTGTGTGTGTGTGTAAAAGCTTTACATATATTTTACAGGTAGCTTACATGTTGATGTGTGAATATGTCAGTGAGTAGGTGTGCACACAACATGCATTTGTTTCTCTTATGTATGTTTGTTTATGTGTGTGTGTGAGTGTGTGCGGCGCGTGTGTGAGTGTGTGTGTGTGAGGCGTGTATGTGCATACGTGTGTGTGTGTGCAGTGTGTGTGTGTTTGAGTGTCTGTGTTCAAGTGTGTGTGTGTGTGTGCGTGCATGTGAGTGTGTTCAGATTGGCTTAAGAGATGCAGCTCTCCAGCCCTATATTTAGAAAGGCATCTGGTAGGGGAAGAGTGGGCAGGCTGGGGAGGGGTGCCAGCGCTCCCTCCCTCCCTCTGTCCCTCTCTCCCTCTTTCCCTCCCTCCCTCGGTCCCTCTCTCCTTCCCTGCCTCTCTCCCTCCCTCCCTCTCTACCTCCCTCGGTCCCTCTCTCCCTCTCTGTCTCTCTCCCTCTCTCCCTCTGGCTGAATGTTTGTTTTGTGGGCCACAAGCACTCTGTCTGTTTCTCACACACAACAGAAGACATCCAAAATCTGCGAGTGTGTACATGCGAATATGTGTACACGTGAACGCGTGTGTGTGTTTGTGTGTGTGTGTGTGCATGTGTACGTGTGTGCACATCTATGTGCTATGTAAGTATGTGCATGCATTAACTGAGTACAATCTGATTAGCTTCACAGATAAGAAAAACTCACAGTATGCAAATATTTACATGAGTGGGTGTGTGTATGGAGCTTGAAAGGGAGAGTTACTTTTCTTAAGGGTGTGTTGTTGTTTTTTTATATTTCTACACAAACAAAAAGTGAGCCGGGTTATACACTCCTGAACACACACTATTTTTTTTTATATAACACACTGAACTGAGGCACATCATATTGTTTCAGCTGGGCATTTTACACCCAGTGACATATGAGACAAACCTTCACAGTTTCCAGATCATTACTTTCATTCAGCATTATAAATGGGTCATTCGAATGAGAGCTCTGGCAGTCATAAATTATTGCCCTATTTGAATGCAATGCTGATGAAATGGTCCTCATCTCTGTCCCTCGCACATCAGCCATTAGAATAATGGCTTTCCATTAGACTGCCGTCCTGAATTAGACAGTGAATTAAAGTGAGACAAATTCCACCATCTGCTGCTGTTGCTGCTGCTGCTGCGACTTCTAAAACGAGGACAGAGACTTTTGAAAGACTGGTGTCAAATCGCCTCAGCTACTTTTAAACAGATGTTTCTAGTGGGAGCAAAAAAGCAAAAAAGCAACGCTTCGGGGCCTGGATTTGGTGTAATATTGGAGACATGCAGACATGCTCTGGCCTGGCTGATCGAACACCCAAGTAATACCACTGTGCATTCATTCTCAAGTCTATTTTTGCAGATCATGTGGTCAAAAATATTACTATAGCCATCAAGGTCACGCATTTGATTCGCAGGAAGCCCAAGCTCTCCTGATATGAATACCAGCACGGGGCATGGAAAGTTGCTCTGAACACTAGTGCCACTGTGTGTGACTGTGAGTGGACCACTGACTTCTTCTAACTCCCCCTGTGACTCAAGCAAGACCAACAAACAGCTCACCTAGACTGGGCTACAACTCCAACTACTTCTGCATACAGGTCGGCCACAATGTGCATGTTGCCTGTGTTGGGTCCCAAGTACCTGAGAGGACATAGAGAAAAAGTGACAAAGAGAAAAATATATGAATCAGTTTTTTTGGTTGTTATGCCTGACATAAAATAAATGGTGTATTAAAGAGTTGACTGAAAAATGTTACAAATGTTACAAATCAGGGCTTACCCTTCTTTGTATTTAAAATGCCTAAATGCCAGATTGATGACCTCCTGAATCAGGCCATCCAGGAGAGGGTGGAGTGGGATCTAGAGAGAGAGAGAGAGACGGGTAATCAATTAAACACATTCATCCAAATGGATTATTTAGCTACAAATCCCTACTCCTCATCCATCTATCCCTCATCTTTCTCTTAAACACACACACACACACACACACAAAACTTGTTTTCATGATGTTGGATTTAAGTAATTCACAGTCACGCACCTAACTCTCCACTACCATGCAAATGGGAACTCAAAAGGACTCAAACTCCAACAGCCTAGGGCTACAACAAGGGCTCCTGTTCTTGGGTGGGTCTAGGGGATGAAGAGCTCATCAGAGAGATACACAACGTACCTGTTTTAAGACCTCAATGAGGACCAGGGAGAATATGAAGTCTATGGCCAGGTCCCTTCTTTCCATTAAGTAATCCCTCTGTTGTTCATCACTGAAGAAAGTGTATGCAAACACACGCACAAATAAAATATATCAGCAAGGACTGTAGACAATCTTGAAATTTTTGACTTTTTAGAAGCAACAGTTAAAATGAACAGACATGAAACTTTCCTTGGTCAGACAAAACTCTGATTGATACTGTGATGAAAGAAGCAAAGCCTATCTGAGGCTATTGGACCAGGCAATGTATTGTCTGCCTATTAGTGTCCTGCTGAGACACTTAGACAATCAGAAACACAAACAGAGAGGGAAAATGATCCACCTGAGCTGTGTGTCTGTTTCAGTAAAACCAAATTTATTTGAAAGAGCATTAGCCAAGAACATTTAGACTTCTTTTAAAGTATTCAATCAAAATAGATCTTCAACTTTCAAGCCTTGAGGGAATGGAAGTCTAGACTTTATGACAACAAGTTCAATATGCCTTTATCATTCCAAGTCATTATAAATTATACAACATAAACAACACCTTTAAAGATAATTTCTGTATTTCTCATACTAATCCAGAGATTTGATAAGGAAAAGGTTTACAGTACATGTACATGCATGTCATTAAATGCACATATCATGCTAACATACCATTTTGTGTGAAAATTATTTCAGTTAACTCTTAAACTTATAGGTATATTCCAGCAATGCATTCCATGATCTCCACCCTTTTGGAACGAATGTTGTGTGAAAATGCTGTGATTATTTCAGTTAACACTTAAACTCATAGCTATAATCCAGCAATGCATTCTATGATTCTCCACCCTTTTGGAACGAATGTTGTGTGAAAATGCTGTGATTATTTCAGTTAGCTCTTAAACTCATAGGTATAATCCAGCAATGCATTCTATGATTCTCCACCCTTTTGGAACGAATGTTGTGTGAAAATGCTGTGATTATTTCAGTTAACTCTTAAACTCATAGGTATAATCCAGCAATGCATTCTATGATTCTCCACCCTTTTGACAGATATCAATCAAAAGGCAATGAGTAGGCTCTAATAACACACCTGTGTCTTATCTGTTGCATAAGATGGCTCTGATCAGATCTGGCAGGCTCTGCAGGCTCTGATCAAATTTGTCAGAAAGCAAAACAGACGGCAGCTAGGGAGGAAAATGACTTTTCCAACACAGGGCTAGTGTTTATTGTTCCTTCTCTTTGTTACACACTTGGCACAGGTATACTTCCTTGTGAGTACACGTGACACATCTACCAAAGCCGCACATAGCAACTGTCAGTGGCGTCAGGCAACAGGGTGGTCATTAAGTGGTATGAGTGGCAAGTTACACCTGTCAATCTCAAATCCTCATTAGACTGAGATAATTATAGTCCAGTGTTGGGTATTCTAGACGCCAGACTAGAGTGAGCTTTCCATGATGTTTCATTGTTTCAATGATAATTCTATGGCGTGCACATTATGTGTTGGTGTTGGTGGTGATGATGTTGGCAGGGCAGGGTACTGGTATTACCTTTTGGACTTGGTGTTGGCCCGGGGGCGATACTCGTGCGACTCATCCTCCAGGCCATTCTGTCTCTTGTACCAATCGAAGAGTGTGCGCAGGATGGAGGGCAGACAGTACTCTGCCAGAGAACTCATGCTGGTGATCAGCTGATTGAGAGAGGCAGATGGGAGGATGAAATGAGAGAGAGAGAGAAAGAAAGAGAGAGAGAGGAAAAGAGAGGGCGAGGGAAGGGACAGAGAGGAATTGCTCACTTAAAAATAAAATCTGAGTGAAAAAAAAAATTGGGACACATAAATCCTGGCCCTAACACTCTGGTTCTGCCCTGCTGAATGAGTCAATGTCTTATGACCGTAAGGCCACATGAACTACATCGAACGCTACAAGAGAACATCAAGGCAGAAGAGACTGTGCATTCTGTAAGCTTTTATAAAGACTCCTCTAAGCTGGACACACTGGAAACTCTAATGTGAAAAGTGCTTCATTGCCCTGGTGCTGGACCAGGCCCAAAACATCAGCAGCCCCCACCCAGCTGAGCTTATGAAATAACAGCTGAAGCAAGGAAGGAGAGAGAGAGAGGGAGAATCAGAGAGAGACAGATGGGGAGAGAGAGACAGAGACAGAGAAAGAGGGAAGGAAAGGGAGAGAGAAAAAGATAGAGAGAGTGACAGGGAGAGAGACACAGAGCGACAGAGAAAGAGAGGGAGAGGAAGAGGAAGAGAGAGATAGAGGAGAAAAAAGAACAGAAGAAAAGGGAAAAAATAGATTTTCTTCTTCTGTGGCTTGGTGCAGCAAGCAGACGGGTGGAGGGTTAGGAGGGTGGGTGTGGTGTGGAGGCAGGGGGAGATGGGGTGAACGGGTGGGGTCAGTCTGAGCTGTACACAGGAAAGGGAGGAGGGCAGGAGGGAGCCTGCAGGCCAGACCCATGACGAGGAGGTGAAGGTGAACAGGGAGCGCTGTGTCTGATACTCCAGGAGCAGAGAGAACACAACCCTCCTCACAACCAGCCACCTCTCCCCTCCCCTCCCCTCCTCTCCTCTCTCCCTTTCCCCCTCTCTCCATCACACACTAGTTTATTCTATTCAACTCAACTCAATAGAGCTTTATTTGCATGCACTTGGTTTTGCCAAAGCTTTTAGTCGTACAGGTAATCAGCACATCAAGGAATAACAAAAGAACAAATAAAATAAAAAGAAAGAAAACATCATAAAGAAACAAGAAACAAAACATACAGAAGCACATTCTATCTCTCTATTCTCTATTTCAATGATCCTACTCTATGCCATGCTATAATAAAAAGTGCACTCAGCTACACGCACTCTACTACAGATAAATTACATGTCTGTCTACAGCTTTATACAGACATTTACACTGAAACAGCAAAGACCAAAACAACAAGTAATAGCATAGATACCTGATCAAACTGTGGATCCTCTCCTCTCTGTAGGGACTTGGTCAGTGGCTTCTCCTGTATAGATGAAAGACCAGCGGTGAGTGCTGATTTAATGTGCTTCAATAAAGCAGCTACAACAGGAAAACCCTTCCCAATACTAACAGTCATTAATCTCACAGCACGAGGGACAAGAAAGCTCATCAGTATGTCTGTGGTAAACATACATCAAAAAGGAGTAAAATTATGTATATATTATATTATAAACTTATAATATATTTAAACTTATAGGTAATACATAAACTAGAGCAATACAAGTTGTGCTAAACACATAGCCCCCACACACAGAAGATTTTTTGCAAAACTGCATTTTTAGACAGGAGATGTTGCTCTCCCAGTGCGTCTGGGCCGTAAACATCTCCCACTGACTGCTGTAAATCCTCTCGTTAGTGTGTGCTGAGCTACGGCTCCCTTGGGTGGAGGAGATCAGACCCTCCCTCAGGACCCCTGCACGTTCCCCAGGCTGACCACTGGAGGAATGAATGCCTATGTGTGTGTGTGTGTGTGTGTGTGTGTGTGTGTGTGTGTATGTGTGTGTGTGTGTGTGTGTGTCTGGGTGTGCGCGCGTAGGTGCATGTGCATGTGTGTATGTTTGTGTGTGTTTGTGTACTGTATGTGTATATATGTGTGCGTACGTGTGTGTGTGTGTGTGTGTGTGTGTGTGTGAAGGCCTGTTGTGCTCAGCTCTGTTTGGCTGTGTTTGTCTACAGGCTGCTCTGGCCGCCAGGAATGCTGCTGTCTCCACAGCTGCCTTTGCTCTCAAAGGCTTAGGAAGGGAGCGAGAGATGTGCTGATTCTGTATGACTTCATACAAGGCTGTGCTTTTGTGTGTGTCTGTGTGTGTGTGTGGGCGTGTGTGGTACGTGTATGTGTCTATGCTTTACCCAAGAGCTACTCCTTGTACTAACCCCTGTGACCTTGAACTGTGGGTGTTTTCAGACAACCACAGCGAAGCATCCCATAATAATGCAAATGCTTGCATTGCTGTGATGAACCAGTCTGCCCTTTGGCACAAATTTACAGTACAGCAAACTGAGAGCTCTTACACAACTTCTTGTGGTACTTTGATAGGTATAAACACATAAAGAATTATAAAGATTTTTTTACTTGTCTAGGAGGATTAGATTAGCCAGATTGTGTGTAAACAGTCTAAGTAAACAGTAAAATTCTTGCTAATTAAAAAAAATAAAAATGTGTATTGACAACACCTATGTATCAACTGCACCCATTCTGCTGCTTGTTAAATACTGCTTAAAATTAATGCAAAGGAAAATGGAGAAGAAATTCTTTCTCATGTAAAGCTTACCCAATAGCTACCCTCTACTTCAAAGCTGAAAATGAGTAAAATCCATCAATTCCCAAACCTTGGGAAACTGAGGTCATTAATTCTCAGAGCAGACACCTCAACAAACAAAACAAACCAAAAATGTAAACACATAAACAACATGCTTGAAAAAGATAAACAATGACTTCCTTCCAACAACAACTTCCTTTTTTCCACTACATTTACAGTAAATGATTTAGATACAACCTAATGCAAAGACATTGATTTACATCATTACAAGCTAAAACAAACACTTCAGAACATGTCTGTTTTAGTGTATCTGTAGACCAAAAGCAAGCACATCATTATAACAACATGAAAGTTTAATAACTCAACTGCAGAGGCTGGTAAAATGCTGATATTAGCCGGACTCTAAAGCTTATCAGACCTAATTGCTTCCTGCTGGAGGGACCACAGAATTGCTTTCAACATTGCTCCTGTGCTGCAGAAACCTCCATTCCCAGCTTCCCCGCCACTTAGAAGTCCTCCGACGGCTTAATAGAATTACGCTGTTATAGAGGAGCTTTTCAGACACACGCCAGCGCCGGCCAGACACACGGCGTCTCAACTAGCAAGGCTCGACTCATTAGAAAGATGTTGCCGCTGTCTAGCGCCTCTCTGGAAGAGCCTTTTGTAATACGGGAAGAGAAGCTCTTTGTGTCTCCCTTGCAGCCTTACTCAGCATCATTTCTTTGTACGTCTTCCGCCTGTTTACTTTCCCACCATAAATGTCAATAGCAATGTCTTGTTTCTCCAGGTAAACAAAGAGAAATGGCAAACAAAAAACCCAAAAGCCTCTACCTTGTGAAACCACAAATTCTCCTCAGCATCTTGGCTTGGTTATTTGCTCATAGCCGGAGCAGTGGAAAAATCTTGAATCTCTCAATAAACAGAGATATTGAGACAAAACTGTTTTTTTAACTCCATGGCAGCTATTGCAGACAACTTATTTCATGGTAAGGGTGAGGGTCTAGAGACAGATGTCACACAACACCAAAACTGATCAGGACTGTAATAAATGGAGATAAAAACACAACCAATATTGTGTGTGTGTGTATGTGTTGTGTGTGTATGTATGTCTGTGTGTGGGGGATGAGGACCCAAGCTCAATTCCAACACGAGGCCATTTCCCAACTCTTTCCCTTTTCTCTCCCACTCATTCCCTGTCTCTCCCCACTGTCCAGGCGTCCATTTCCCAAAAGCATAGATGCTAACCAGTTAGCTACTAAGTTGGCTGGCAATGGGCAATTGCATCGCAACAAAGTTACTTTTTTGGTTAGCAACTCTGCTTTGGGTAGCAACTCTGACACATCCCTGTAAAGATGAAAATGCCAAAAAATGGCACTTAAAAAAACAAACCAAAAAATATATATTAACCAGAAAACAATTATTACCATCTCTACCACCCCTTTCTTTCTATCTTTCACCCTACTGCCAACCTGAAACACAAACACACACTCACCAGGGGCTCAGCCATGATGATGCGGATCTTACGCTCAGCCTGCGTGGTGAAGTTGGCAAAGAGGCTCTTGAGGACGAACTCGCCCGGCTTGCTCTCTGGGTCCACGGTGACTGGCATGGTGGCGATGGGACCCTTGCGCTCTCCAGGAGCGCTGCTGACTGGGGGCAAGGGGGGCTTACCAACGGGAGACGCTGCAGACAGACAAACAAACACACACACACACACACACAGTCCAAAAGTTACAGGGAATGAAGAGGGTTTGACAGCTTGTTTTCTCACTGTTCAAGAAAGCATTGTTCAATTCAAGCGCATGTCAGAAATGAAACATGGAGCATTGCCATTAGTGTTTTGAGCTTATGATCACATTAAATGCTATATATGGTACACTACACACAAATAAAATAGTCCAGTGAGGAACCTAATTACACCTTTCACACATCAGTGTAAAATCAATGCTTCATACCCCTATAGGAACCATGTATTGACCATGTAAAAAACCACACCTACTATTTGATGTGTATGATGTGGATATAATGGTGTGTATGCAGATGATCCCGATCCGTTACACATATTCCCCTTCTCTGTTTCAAGATGACTACTAATAATACAAGCTATACCTCATGTTGCTATGAAAGCCGGTTGGTTGGGTGCAATGATATACAACATATACTATGCATTTACTGCAATTAACTACATACATTTAGAATCTCCAGTCACAAAGTTTTAAGATGACTGAACCAGGACGGGAGCATAAAGCTCATCTGGGATAAAAAAAAAAAAAAAAAAAACAGCAACTCTTTAAGACAGCGTCTAAGATTAGACCTACGGCCCTTCAACCAAAAACTCATAGCAAGCCTCAGCGTACGGGTCACCGCACAGTCAGGAGGCCTGGGCAGAGCTCTCGGGTGGCTCGGGTCCCTGAATGTCTCTCCCAGAGAGCGAGAGGGAGAGTGAGTTACAAAGAGAGGGGAAGGGAGAGAGGGAGAGGGAGGGAGAGAGAGAGAGAGAAAGTATGGAAGGGGGAGCAGCTGGTGTTTTCATTTTCTGGCAGAGTTGAGTAGTTGGGTGGTTGGGTGGTTGGGAGGTTGGGTGGTTGGGAGGTTAGAGTGGGGGAAGGAGCAGTGGCCCACAGGGCCCTGTCTCCCTGCTTGTCATGTGGCCACGGTAACGGGTGACATGTGCAGCCAAGGCTCAGAGGAGAGCTACGTTCTCACTATTAACCTGCCACTGAGATTTAGCACCACTTGGCTAGTGCTCTCACATAGCTTTTAATATGAATCTACGTCATTAGACATGCAGTAAACCATTTAGCCATACACCTATGACAACAGCATTACGATTTGTGATAGGAATCAGGATCAATTGAAAAGGTTCAGACACCACAAAAACAACTTACAGTGCGCTGCTTCTCAGCTAGTGCATCCATAAATACCCGAACTCCATTAACATCAAAGTATATATACACTCTTTTGATCCCATTAGAGAAAGTTGGTCTCTGCATTCAACATCTAACCTAGGAGATGTGTTCTAGTTCTTTTTCCTCATTGAAACATCTAAATGTTCTTCCTTTGAGGCTAGACCATCTGTCAGTTCCTACCTTACCTGTAAGTCGACCATAAAATACAAATGTTAAGTGTGCCATTTTAATGTGTGTGCCTCATGACTGGCATTAATGTCCACTTTCTTTAGAGGGCATTTATCTAATCCCACAAAATACTAAAGTATTTTTAACAACAACAGGTTCAGGCATACAAAAGAGTCTTGCTCTATTCTGAGCCAGCAACAACTTTACTATGGAAGCTGAACTGCACCTTCAATAATTACTGTTTATCTAAAGATCCAAACTGTTTATTGAACACACAACTCATACATTTAATCACCGTTGTGTATGTACATCTGAATGACACATCTCGGGAAAAACATAATCTTTTCTCCCATTAGTGGAACATGTTCAATCCAAACTGAAGGAATTGAGAAGAGCCATATAACTCAGCGGAGTGGTGAGCTGAGGGGACTTGCAAACACAAACGTGCATTAAGTCACAAATGATGCATGACATACATGTGTGTTGTTATGCACAGACAAAAAAGGAGACAAATTGAAGCTAATAATGCCTGCCAACAGCCTCTCTCTCTCTCACACACACACACACACAGAGCACAGAGGTCCTCATTAACACCTTAGTAATGGAAAGCAGTGACCTCCTGATCCAACAGAACGCCTTTCACTCCAGAGGTCAAAGGTATGTCAGCTATTCTGTCAGCTTGCTGTTTCCAACACATGTGTGCTGACACACACACACACACACACACACACAATCACCCCCTCTGTGTTCCAAGCCAATCTGCATAGCCCTCAAAAGTCAGAAAGACTGTGCACCAGTAACCTACTGGCAAATTACACCAACCTAACACAAGTCCAAAAGGTTTCTGAGTGACACCTCAGTCTAATATGTAGAAGTGGGAGAGGATATGTTACCAGCTTGGGGACTTTTCTCTGTCTCTGTCCCTGCCTTTGTAATCTATACCATATTTATAGGCTAACATGGCGTCTAAAAGTATCAGGCACTGGTATGCGAGACTGTCAGGCGTCAGGATGTTTGAAAAGAGATATTAAAATCAGAAAAGGTAAAAACAACTCTTCTTGTTTACAGCCTTGTCTTGTGGTGTTACACTTTGACAGGTGGATTGACCTCGAATACATCATCACCAGGAACCCTTTGGGCCACAGAGAGTGAGGTGGCCTAGGCCACGTATCCAATGCTGTTAGGAGTTTAGTTCAACCACTGCCAAGGTGAAACCCTTTGTTAGCGTAGAAGCACTTTAGTCATTTGAAGCACTTGTGGCGGTGGCTGGAGTCTTCAGTTTACTCAGCAACTTCTGACTTCCTGTTCTCCTCCTCCAAATGTTACCCCTACCACAGAACCCACAAGAACAAAACATGGCCAAAATACGCACTGACAAATAGACACACACACGCACACAAAAACACACCTTTGAAGAGAGAAACACACAAAACATGCATTCTCACACACTCATATGACCAAAGGCAGATAAGCCAGCATGGCTCCTTCAGGCTGGAGTTACTGGTAGCTTTAGCGTTAGCACAGACCCTCCTCACTCAAGCCTTGAACATGCTGATGAGGCTGGCATTAGCGTTAGCGCAGACCCCCTTACCCAAGCCTTTAATGAAGCTGATGACGCTAGCCCGGCTCCATCGCACCGGTGACACCTCCATGGCCAGGCCAGAAGGAGAGGAGGGGGCGAGGGCAGAAAGGGGTGGGGAAGTGGTGGTGGTGGTGGTAGTGGCGAGGTCGGTTCAGCTATCCTTTCCGAGACTAACCCAGTGTTCCCACGGTCACATTCCCAGCCAGGCCACTAGTCCTAGGCTCCAGGGTCCAGAGCTCCATGTTGGAGATTCCAGCCACGCGTGTCCAAGATAAAAAGAAGTAAGGGGGAGGCAGAAGAGAAAAAGGAAGTTTGCCTCAGAAGTTCTTGGATCTGATGTTGCTGTTGTTGTTATTGTTGTTTTGTTGTTGTTGTTCCAAAGGTTGGAAAATCAAGTAAGCCCTGGTGTTGAACTCATTCAGAGCCAGCCTTCCCTTGCTGGCTCTGCTTCCTTCTGCTGTATGATAAGAGAGGGAGAGAGAGAGAGCCCTCCACACTCAGAAGGTCAGGTTGGAATTTTAGCAAAGCCCAGAGAGAGAGAGAGAGAGAGAGAGAGGGAGGGAGGGAGGGAAGGAGGGAGGTCTGGTGCTTTGCTAAATATAACTCTCTCTTTCACACACACTCACACAGTCATATTCTTATACATTAGCACAGCCACACATGCTAACACACTTTTTCCAGACAGATAGACTCATACATACGCATGAGAATAAACACATATGGTGCATAAATTTTCAACTAAATTCTATAGACACTGTGCCGACATTCAGTATGTAAACAGATATTTATTTATAACACCTTGCGCAACACAGATGTTTTTAGACAAGACAATCCCAATACTCCAATTGCTTGGCTTGTTTGGAAGACCTTTTGTGTTGACTTTAAGCCACAGCATAATATTTCAGTCAAAGTGCACTATGCTGCTGCCCAGGCTTAGTCCAACAAGTGTTTAGAGGCACACAGACATACACACACACACACACACACACCACATTTCCCTGGAAGAGAAGCCACAGTCTAAGACCACACCAGGATAGTCTGAATTCCAGCATTGAAACTCTACACTGTAGCCAGACAACAGCAGAACAACACGAGCCCTGAGAGCTTCAGGCTGCCTAGCCCGGCTTTCAGAAGCGAGGAGGGTGAGAGGAGGAACCAACAGGCAGAAGATAAGACCCAGGAAAACCGCCCAGAGCCCAGGACAAGCCCAAATTAAATCATTCACGCACACTATTATTACATGGCAACAAAATAAAATCAAGACCACGCAATCAGTCACATGATTCTCTGTCTCTCGTCCAGTTCATTTGCTGCAGTTGAGGCAAGAGACAGCCAGCACTAGCATGACAAGTGAATTTGATTGACGCATTACAGCACTTGTGAGTCTGTAAGTGTTTTTCAATGTGCTGAAGTTAGTCTTTTTATAGGGATAAAGAAGTGGGTCGTTATGCAGAGTGTGTCCTAAGGAGTGTGTGCCGAAGGGTTGTTTTTGGTTCTGTGACCTACTCTGAAGTCATGGCATGTCCTGGTGTCTGTTTCTTTAAAAAAAGAGATTCCTCACGTCAGTGGGACTTCCTGGTATAGGGATGTCAAGCAAATAGAGAGGGATGAAACAGAGAAGGGTAAGAGGGGAAAAATGGAGACACACACACACACTCTCTCTCTCTCTCTCTCTCTCTCTCTCTCACACACACACACACACACACACACACACACCGGCACACACACCTCTCCTTGGATGATCAGAATTTATCCCTGAAGGTTTTGATGTCTCAGGGATTTTATACTGTGGTTTAGCCCTGCTCCAGGTTTTAACTCTGTTTCAGGAGACATCTGCTCTACAGGAACACCTCATGTCACCTGTCTCATTATAGCTGCGTCACGCTTCAGCACACAGTCTACTTGGCTGATTCATGCAGCTGAGTCTTTGAGGGTTGATGACATAGTAAGGAAGGACATTGGGATTCATCAGAGAGAGAGAGAGAGAGAAAGAGAGGGAATGGTTACTTGTGGATATCTGGATGCTTTACATGTTTCTACACCATATGCTATGAGAGAGAGTGAGAGAGAGAGAGAAGAGAGAGAAACCAGGGCAGAAAAAGAGAGCTAGGATTCACCCAGAGAACAGTGAGTTACAGTAGCATGTGGCCCCCTTAGCTGCTGTGAGTCCATCTGGCTAACTGTAGCCCACAACAAGTCAGAGAGGGGGGTTAGAGTGGAGTAGCAGCATAGGCAAAAAGCAGACTCAGGCAAAAAATACATTAAATAATCCCGAATAAATGAACACATGTGACTCAGCAGCACACAGAGGGGCAACTTCAATCCCTCTTCCGAGACAGCCGGATCACTCCCATCTCATACGCATTAAGACAACATCACTGCCAGCCAGCCAGCCATCCCCACAGGAAGATGCCAAGGCTGGCATATCTAACACTGTCTCAAGTAAGAGAGGGCAACAGAGAGGGCAAAGCGGGCAGAGAGAGAGAGAGAGAGGGGGAGAGAGAGACAGAGAGGGTGAGAGAGAGAGAGAGAGACAGAGGGACTGAGCCTGCCAGAAGTGAGATATTTAATGGGCAGGAGAGGGAAAGCTTTGCTAGGTCAGATGGAGTGGACGAGTTTATCACCACATATCTCTCAGTGTTATATCATCACCACCACCACCACCATGAGATGACGATGAACTGTTCTAAACTGGTATGTGAGCATGTAACATTCTAGAGCATTGGCACAACATTCTTGGATGAGCATGCTTGTGATGCCATCATAAAAGGCTTGATTTGCTTCCAATGGTAAGTGAGCACTGGTACAGAGTCACTCCAACACTGACACTAAACACCAAGTGTGTGACCGAATCATCTTAAAGATTATTCTGCCGTGAGATCATTGCTTAATCACTGCATTGGAGTGTATGGGCTTGACTATCACATCAATAGAAGACAAATACTCACAGGCTCACAGGCACACAGGCACGCACGCACACACACACACACACACACTCGCTCATCTAATTGGATTGCTTTTCCAATAGAATGTCATGATATCAGCAAAATAACTTATGATAAGAGGTCAGAGAGCACACATTTACTGTAAGGCACATTTCCCATCTGCCCACCTCAATGTCTACATTATTACAAACACAACAAGATCTGAGATCAGAATCTTGCATACTGATTAAGCAGATAGAATAAGCAACTCCCAACACCAAGAAGAGCACCTGTTTAAAAGTCACAAAGAACAGTTGTGGCTGCTGTGTCCGAAGTATCACATTCACACCCAAGTACTCACAGGCTCCCAGGTAAAATCCGACCCGTGGTCATTTCCCCATCCCACAAAGCTCTGCCACTCACTTCCTGTCTCTCTTCACTGTTCTAGCTAAACACAGGCCAAACAAATATACTTTTAAAAGGACAAGGACATTCCTTTCATTCTGTAAAAGGTCCTAAATTAAATATTCACATATGAGTAGATTAGAAGCTCTGTTTCTCTTTGTCTCTCTATCACTCTCTCTTTCTTTCTGTCACACACACAAACAAATACACAAACAAACACCCTCAGAAATGTGTGAAAGATGCAGCAGATGACTGCTGTTTTCCCATGAAGAAAGACAACGTAAATCAGGACTTTGGGTCATCATCCTGTGGTAGAGGAGGAGAATTGGCAGGCTGTGTCCTGCTCTCTGCTCTGCTCCACTGAGTCCAAAAACGGGACAAACCCTTCCCTGAACTGTCTGCACCAACACAGGTGGATGGATGTCACTTGAGAGATCATGTGCTCTTTGCTTCACCTTGACACTTTAGGAACAGTCTGGAAGAGGACATGGCACAGACCACACACTGATTAAAGTAAGATGAGTGCTGTGCTAATAAGAGTCTATCCATCCAACTATCTATCTATCTGTCTGTCTGTCTGTCTCTCTGTCTATCTATCTATCTAGCTATCCATTTATCTATCTATCTATCTATCTATCTATCTATCTATCTATCTATCTATCTATCTATCTATCTATCTATCTATCTGTCTGTCTACCTATCTATCTATGTATCTATCTATCTATCTGTCTGCCTGTCTGTCTATCTATCTATCGGGCTGACTGTCTATTTCAAAAACTGTAAGCTTGTAGTATTTGATCCCTCCACACTCACGTGCACACACCCACACACACATATAAACATGCAAGGCTGCGGCCTTAGTGAGGTCATGCTCTGGAGGTGTGTGACAAGATGATGTGATTGCTCTCTCTCTCTCTCTTTCTCTCTCTCTCTCTCTCTCTTTTACTCTCTATATATCCTCCTATCTATCTAGCTATTCTTTGTTTACTTGAAAAGTGTGCCTAAGACTGAGTGTGCAATCCCATAGAAAAGCATGAAAAGTCTAAAAGCTTAAGCTAGTTTATTGCAGGACAGCAGAGCAATACATAAGCTATTCACATGATCTGCCCCTGGGCTCAACGAGAAGAGAAGATGGTCCTTCCCTCAGCCTGGACTCATTATGTAATGCAGCAGTGTCAGAGAATGCTGACTAAGATGGGACTAAATGCTCTTACACACATGCACACACATACACACACACAGAGCAAAGACAAATGCATCAAGCGAAATGGTGCATATGTGTGTATATGTGTGTGTCTATGTGCAAGACTGAGAGAGAGGGATGGAGTGTGAGAGGATAGGGAGAGAGGGAGGAAGAGAGAGAGAAAGAAGAGAGCGAGAGAGCGGGAGAGAGAGAGAGAGAGAGAGAGAGAGAGAGGAACAAATACCCATCATCCAATCACACCCCTCTAAAAAATGAGCTCACTGAATCCTGAATCTGGGATGTTTTTGTTTTTGTTTTTGTTTGAGGCTTGTGCACGTCGGCACACAGCTCCTCTGCCTAATGTCACAGCTAAAAGGGGCTAATGCAAGATGCTTATGACCTACGACACTGAGAGAGAAGAGGCGGGCTATGCCATAGGGTCAATGAGTAAGGGAGAGAGAGAAAGAGAGAGAGAGAGAGATAGACACATACAGTAAATAGATAGATTGATAGATACATACATAC
Organism: Tenualosa thibaudeaui; assembly: GCA_027481765.1. Lineage (NCBI taxonomy): Eukaryota > Metazoa > Chordata > Actinopteri > Clupeiformes > Clupeidae > Tenualosa > Tenualosa thibaudeaui. The sequence goes on from JAIFZK010000009.1 coordinate 22,593,424, forward strand.
ATACATACTATAAGATAGAGAAAGGGAGGAAGAGAGAAGGAGAGATACACAGAGAAATGAATAGTGTTTGGGAGCCAGAAAACATGAAAGGAATGACAGATTAAGTTACAAAGACAAGCTTGCCATCAACCAACAGTCAAAACCCTAAATGAAACAAAGACAGCTCCACCTGTGTATATGAGTGTGTACAGTGTGCACCTGTGTATATGAGTGTATGTGTGTGAGATCGGAGATGGTGTGTACTCACGACTGCTCCAGGATTTAAGCAAAGACTTGATGCTGATCTCAAAGAATCCTGAGTCCTGTTGGCTAGCCATGGCCACGGTAGGCACAGCTAACACAAAAGGGCAAAAAGAACAGAAAAACAGAGACAATGAAGGAGAGATGAAGAGATGGAGAGCGAGATAGATAGAAAGAGAGAGAGGGATGGAGCTCTGACAGAGAGGATGGAGAGATGCAGTCTGGCTCCCTCTCGGCTGCAGATACAGCAGCCCTCTCCCTGCTCAGCCTGTGTCAGCTGTGAGCATCCTGCCCTCTCGTTCATTCTACCCCACCCCCCTCCTCCCTCCCTCTCTCTCACTCTCTTACGCCATGGCTCTCTCTCTCTCTCTAGCCCTCTCTCTCTCTCTCTCTCTCTCTTGCCTCCCTGGGTCTCCCTCCCTCTCCCCCTCCCTCTGCCTCTCTCTCTCACACTGTTACGCATTTTTCTCTAACACAGCACCTCTCTTTCTCTCCTACGCCATGTCTCTCTCTCTCTCTCTCTCTTCCTATAATGCGCAGATGTTATGTGGAGCCTGAGAGCCAATCCTCTTAGCGCTGAAAGACAGACAGAGAGAGAGAGAGAGAGAGAGAGAGAGAGAGACCCATAATGAGTGGTGTGTGTTGTCGGCTTGTCTTTTGTAAGCACCTCACAAACAATACGCAATAAGCAACGCAGTGGGAACAGATTGTCATGGCTTGTGTGCATTCGTGCATGGACGTTTGTCTACCTGCAGAGGGACGAGTGGTTTGTAAACATGGCAGTGTTTACAAACAACACCGATAGAACAGCTAGATTGCACTCACGGCTGATTCTTTCTCGGCCAGTCACAATGTAATCCATACACATGAGACAACAACAAACAATTGTTTGCGTTCCAACTACCACAAAGAACATTTCTCTTTCTTCGTCTTCCTGTCATGTTCATCCCATCACAGACAAGATCTAGACAGAGCATGAGACAGAACAGTCTCATGCAAATAAAAAAAAAAAGAAAGGAGAGAAAGAAAAAATGGAGGAGACTTATGTGACCCCATCCTTTAAATCTGGTTCTTCCAGCACCACAGAGCCTCAGCGCTCAGAGCACAACTCCTCAAGGTCAAATCACGGCCAGCCGCAGCTGCCTGCAGTAGCCTGGGCAGCCTATAGCCCCCATCATCACACTGCAGCAGGCAGATTCTGTGGAAACATCCGGGGCTTCACTGTTTGGTGGTGAAATGGAAAACAGGAATCGAATTGAAATAATAAGTGTGTTTACTCAGCACACAGAGATAAGGGACAAATCAAGAAAGCAGAGGCAATGTGACAGACAAGATGGAGGTGATGTTTATCATTTGCTCTAACTCCCCCTACTGGATACAGGGTGGAACGACAACATTTTATATGACAAACAAAAGCAACCCATCAATGTGGATTTCTGAACACCCACTGCCACGGTCGGTTTACTCTAGATCACACAGGCCATATTCAATCAGACAGAAAAACATAAGTTGATATATGAGAAAAAATTAATGTGCGGAAAACAAGCCTCACTGCTGTGGGTGTCTGTGACTGAAAGCACTGTGGCTTCCCATAATTGTGAAACCATCCAAGAACAGGCTAAGAGAAAAAAGACTACTTCTTTCATCCTAAAAATGTAGCGTGTGTTTACAGGAGATCTCGTTTACAGAGGAGAAGATCTACAATTCCTCACTAATTATCTCTCACTTAATCCCATAAGGATTATAAAGTTATTTACCTGGTTAGGAAAGAAAGAAAAGAAAGAGGGAGGGGGAGAGAGAGAGAGAGAAGTAAATATAAGTGAAGAAAGTGCATCTATTCAAGGCTGCTGTTTATAAACCTGTAAAGCGGGTCACGTCTGTGACTAAAATGCAAATAAGGGTGGTGTAAAGTGTCCTTTTGCTACTTTGTCTAGATGGTCTGGTCCAAACCATGTGACACCATGTCTGCGGTGCCTTGGGTGAAATGATGAGAATCCTGAGAATCCAGCAGTTACTACTTTACTGTCATTATCAATTACTGTGCCAGTCTTGACGAATCAAGCAACCTCCATAAGGCTTCCTTGAAGTGCATTCACAGTCTGTATTATTCGACTGCAATATAACACCTGAACAATCTTATTGGCGTATAGCCATAAAATGAAACCAAACACCACACAGACAGCTAGGTAAGCCCTTGGCAAATAAGTAATGAATCAAACAAGCAAATGTTTACACAGGTCACTGCTCAGCTGAGTAACCTTCTGTGTGACAACACAACACATTGATAATTACAGCGGAATTCATCCCAACCAACCCTACGTTTTTAGTTCAGCAGTTCTCTGAGGTGAGTGCTACTGCCTATAGGACTGTTACTAAACTATCCAAGTCTGACTAGGATGTGTCAACTGAGCGAAAAGTATTTCACCACTGGAATGAGGAAATCACACATTTTATTTCACTTGTGTCTCTTCTTCCCACTAAGCTCCCTACTTACTGCCTGACAGTCAAACATGACAGGCTGAATAGACAGAGAATAGAAAACAGAGGAGATATAGAGATAGAGAGAACCTTTATTTTCAATTACAGCAGGGTCAAGGGTCCATTTCTCTTTCCTCTCTACTTCCTTCCTCTGTCTCTCTCTCTCTTTCTGTCTTTCTCTCCCTTCTCTTCCATGACTCTTTGTGAGTAGGACTAACAGTGCCTCATGAAGATGACACAAATGATTGTAGTAATATGTCCACCACATCCACTGCCTACAAGCTAAAAGTATGTCAAGAGAGAGAACAGAAACAACAATTTCTAACCCCTGAAGCTTACAGTCCAGAATCAACCACTGCACCATCATGCTCAACACCAACTCTGTATATTTGCTTCTTCTCTGCATGTGATGCTCAAAGCTTCAGGCCCTGGCAAATCTTCTCTTTCAAATTCAATTATAAGACTACCTTGTGGTTTCTGGATTTCCTGATCTGTTTACCAGAACAGACTTTACTGCAAGCAGGTGGAAGAACCCACACAAACAGCGATGCCCTCAGGGCTCAACTACATGGGTAATTCACATGGCTCTAACACAGGACACCAAGGAGGATACAATAGTTACAGTGATTTGTGTTTGTGTATATGTGTGTTTGTGTGTGTGTGTGTATGTGTGTCATTTTCAAATGTATTTAGTTGACTTAACATATTCCCTTTTGCATTTCCAGTCATACAGTCCATCACAACTGCCCAAATGTCCATCAAACCATTCTAAACAACATGTCATCAATGTGGTAGCAATGCAGACAGTAGAGGTATGGAAGAACAGTCCGCCTCACTGTTGTAATACAGTCCCATCTGCTTCATGGGAATGCAGTCTCTCACACACACTTGTGATCCCAGTTGTCTGAGGGTGTCATGGGCCACAACACCTGCCTGCACCCCTGACTCCAGCAGCTGGAGGAGCCAGTCTCTCTCCTTATGGACTGCAGTGAGTCGGATTTTCCTACATGACATAATGCACGTATCCCTATAGGATAATTATCAAATGCAAGGAAAAACTATTCCATTCAACTAAATGAAGAGAAAACAAGTAACGAAATCACAATGAAAGATAACACTGCTTGATGAACACAGTTTAATAATATTCAAACTACACTGTCTATAGCCCTGGTGTATCACAAGAGAATTTAGAACCAAACATACCAAATAGTGAACTGGCAGGACTTGGACTAACTGTTGATTATGATTCAGGTCGAGCCGTTTGATAAAATCCACTGGTGATTCTACAGGTTACTATGCCATGTTTACTGCCTGCAGTGCACCGCTGGTGTGCAGGGTCAAACTAAACCGTCAAATTCGAAAGTGATTTGAAACAATGTCTGAGCTGGTGTAGGGAGACCTTAAGGTTTAGGAAGGACATTGGGATTAACCCAACAGAGTAGAAGTCACTATCAGCTAGTGTGAAACCAAGTATGTAGTATCCAGTATGGATGATTGCACAGTGACTTTATTAAGTTTAGTAATGAAACACTAGAGCATCACAGGCCTGTGGGAAACCATGTATACTGTTACTGCAGAAAGGCCGTCACTATTTATTAACTCCATCCCTGACAACCAACAAGGAAACACAACAGAGATTCAGCCAGCAGGACGAGCATGACAAGGATTACTGAACATAACAACAGACACAGCACACACACACACACACGCACACCCAGTCATTTACATACAGGGTATGAACACACAGTCACAAACATTCTCATTTATAGCACACACACATAAGAATTCGAAACACACATACACATAAAAACTCGCATGTGTAGCACAAACACACACACACACACAAGACAGACAGAGGTTTAAACTCAATATACACACTCATGTTGATCATGTAAGCATACACTCTATCAGATACTAGTCACCATTCACACAACACAATTACAAACATACAGTGCACCTATCACACAATCTATCACGGTGCACGCTACGTAACCACGGACAGATGAAAGCGAGGGAAGAAAAGTGCTGAACTTATCAGTCTCGTCTTACTGGCAACTGGACACAGATAATCTTTACAAGAGTCTCCCAAAATTCCAGGCATTCCCATTGGGGGCCTGGTGATGCCAGCTGTTGGAATCTGGCACATGGGAGAGAGGGGCTGCAGCCTCCACCAAGCTAGGATCCCGTTACCGTGGCCGAAGCGCTCACCACTCGTGCCGCCGGGACAACTGACCAACCGCAACCGAACTAACTACCGAACTAACTACACCTCTAAACTAAATTCTAAAATCACACAAAATTATTTCCACACAGGCCACATTTACTATGGATACAGAATGCATCCAACTGTTTGGTCTCTATATGTACCTCTGTGCTGTGTTTATGCTGTCGATATATGAAGCTTAAGGTCACTGGAGTCACTTCTGTGTGATTTTTGTGCTCCCTCAAACACACGGCAGCTTGTTTCTTTTTTTCCCCTCTCTCTCTCTCTCTTTCTCCTTCTCCCTCTCTTTCTAAGCTCTTCTAAGCCATGTGAACACTGTCAAATTTGTTCTCCTGAGCGGGGCGGGCCACCAAAGTGCATTCAGAGCAACACGCTCAGACCAGGCATCTCACATAGCTTAGTACTACCTGTTCAGAGGTCCAACACATTTTCCTAAAACACATCAGGCAAACAGGCTGTGCTTGTGTGCGCAGGGTGAAAAGTGGCTTTGAGAGGGGTTTTTTTTTTCCTCGGGTGTGGAGGAGTGGAGAGGGCAGTGATGGGGAGGCTCAAATCGCTGATTAGACGCACAACTCAAGCTCTGTTGAAGGACAGGAATGCTGAGCATGTCTGCTGGACTTCATGGAGAACACATCAACCACCCCCCCCACCCTTAACAAATGCCTCTGTGATTGCCCTGGTATACTCCCTCATCGTCACACACACACACACACACCTTCACTCCACCTTCACTTTCCCTCCCTTTTTACCTCAATTCTCAGTTTTCTGGCACCCTCACCTTTAACCTTTGATAGGACCCTCCATCTCTCTATCCTTCTTTCTCTCTCTCTCTCTCTCTCTCTCTCTTTCTTTCTGCCTCTCCGCACAGTGTTGAGAGATGGCAGTGAACTCGGGCCAGACAAGGCCTTTTCATGCCTGTGTCTCCTCTGATGGGATCTGATATGCTGCACCTGGTCCTCACCACAACCACCACCACCACCACTGCCATTCCCACCCCTGCCGTGGCCTCCTTCTTCCCCCACACAGGGCCCATTCAGCCCTGGGCCTCCTCCACCACCCTCCCACAGGTCAACCTACGCCACTCCAAAAAAAGTCACACCAGACTGACAGTAATTCTTTATCTCTTTCAACCTCTCATCAAATACCATTATGACCCAGTCACAGCATTATGAAAGAGAGAGAGAGAGAGCATGGTTGAATGATGTCACAACCCTCTGTCACATTAGGTTTCGCAGTGAGTCAGATTGACATGATGCAAGATGAACATCTGGAGGGAAACAAAAGCCACAGCGGTAAGTAGGTGGTCTGCTGTCTCCTCGACAGAGTCCCAGGGAGTTCAGAGCAGTTAAATCAGACAAAGCTAGCGTTTATCGTGTGACGACTCCGCCACTCACTAACCTGGAGACAGGTATGTGTGGGCTAATTCAAACAGGCCACCTCATAGGGGGGGAGGAACAAAAGGGGACATGCTGGCAGAACATTAAAGGAAAGACACTGGTGTAACATTTGAGAAAAAACACCTTGTGTCTGTCTGCAAGTTACAGCGAAGACTAACGACAACACCACCCAAGCAGAGTCAGCATGTGATGACTGCCCCCGTGCTGCACGTCTGCTAAGTTAAGACCGAGCAGTTGGGACAGAAACGAGTGTTTGCGCGGCATAGATGGTGTTGTCCACAGCTATTACCTTCTCTAATGATGGTGGGCCTCTTCCTGGGCTGGATCTTACGGAACTTCCCCTTGAAGTCGCTAGGGGTGAACATGTCCATGGAGAGTGTGGCCATCTGCTGAAGGACGATGCTGTCCTGACTGGGCTGGCGGTGGTGCTCACCGACCTTCTGAGACTCTCCTCCTCCTCCTCCTCCCCCTCCTCCGATGCCCTCCTCAGCCATCTCTGCCAGGCTCCCTGTATCATCCTGAGACATGTTCACTGAAAGGCCCCTGGATGCACCTATTCCTCCAGGACACCATGAATAGGACACATCCAAGCGCACATCCAATAGGAGACTTCCACAGTCTACAATATAGCTTCAAGCCGCCTTCTTTTTAGTTTTCTAGGCTGCGCTGGGTCTTCCTAACTTCTTTGATACTTTTTCTAATTCTACTTCAGTCAAACACAGTGATTTTGGATTTGTTTTGGTTTTCTTCTGTTTCTTCATATAGTGGTAGTTGTTGACGTTCTCTCAAGTTCTCTCTCCCTCTCTCCTGTCTTTCTCTCTCTTCTGGCTTCAGGATGAGTGCATACTCCTCAGTGGATCTGAGGTATGATGACGAGCAGGCTTGTAGAGAGCAGCCCAGCCCAGCCCAGCCCAGAGTGTTGCTCTGCCGTGAGTGACTGAGCAACTGAGGGAGTGAGCGACTGAGAGTCAGTCAGTCAACGTGCTCACTGGTCTAGGCTGTTTGGCCAGTTACAGCACTGCGTGAATGCAGCAGGTGTAGGGTTACTGTGGGCTGGCCTGGCTCTCCACAGAGTGAGTGAGAGAGAGAGAGCGAGAGAGGGAGGAAGGGTGGGATTATGGGAGGAGAATGAATAAGGGAGGAAGAAAGCTGTACAGAGACAGAGGGAGTGAGAGAAAGAGGGAGAGAGAGAAAAGACAGGAGAGCATGAGAATGAACAGAACATAAGAATGAAAGATAAAAGATGTCCAAAAAAAGACAGTGGGCTCTTTCCAAGGATCAAGATGAATTGCAAAATGCAGTTTAAACAAGGAGGTAATGGAGGAGAGCATGAATGCCAAATAGAGCTTCTGTTTTCCTTACTGTTGGTGTGACACACAGGGAGTCTCTAGGGATGGCTTCAGACAGACCTGCACTTCTTCTTTCCTCTCCAACTCCCTGTGGCTCCCACCTGTTTATGTCACCGTTGCCATAACGCCTGGCTCCCAGAGCGCAGTAGCAAGCCAGCCAGTCGGTAGCCGCTACCCACCCCAGAGCCACATTAGAATCAAAAGCAAGCCACCATGCTACGAACACACAGCGCTGAATCTGAAGCACAAAAGTTTCACAATGGCCCTCTTTCATTTGTAGCCAAACCGTTTTAGTCCACCATCAATGGCTCTTTGACAAAGCAATTTATTTAACCCTTAATGACACCAGTCCGAGTGGCAGTGATGAACAGGCTCAGTTCTTGTTGTTTTATTTATTTATTTAGCTTTTTCAAATTAGTCACCTACTGGCCACAGGCTATAGTCCAGACAGACCCTCTCTTTCTCTGGGTTTGTGTAAGTCTGGCAGCTAGGAAGCTGAGTGCAGCCAGGAAAGGGGAGAGAAAGAGGGACCACACCCCTCTGACTGAGAACACACAGACACACACACATACTTTCACCATCTCATTTCCACCTCACAAACAGGACAATCTGATAGAGCTCCACAGTAGCCAAAACCCCTCCCTCCCTCTGTCCCTGGGGAAGTCCAGCACCTACTGGAAAGGGAAAAAGGAACTCACAGAATTAGACTAATTGTAAGTAATTATGCCCTTACATTATATACGTGTACGCCGATTCTATCAGCATAACATTTTCTATTTTAAGTCTGCCACTAACAAAGTAGATTAGAAAATCAAAACATCAAAGTCACACAAAATGTACATGACATATCTGACATAAAATCATTGTTTCGGGAAAGCCATGCTAACACTGTTAGCCCTAAATGTTTTTAAGACAGAAGTGCTATACTGACATTATTTACTACAATACGTCACTTACTTTTTTAAACTCAGGTAGCCTCAGGTAAGATCGCCTACGTTTTGTGTTTTTTTAGCCATGTGAGTTTTGACACACTTCTCAACACTGGGAAAGCAGCCAGACAAGTTACTCTACTCTACTCAAACACACACACACACATGCCCAATGACAGGCATATGAAAAGACCCATCTAGTATGACCTGATCACTCAGTCATTCAATCGCTCATGTACACTTAAATACACCTTCACAAGCCACACACTCGCACACACACTCACACACGTACGCACATGCACACACACACATTAAGCTGTGACCTTTACTAACCCAAACTATGGGACGTGCTGATAAACAAGCAAGGAAACGACTGTGTCTGCCAAACACAACCCACCCAACCCACCCCCCACTCAATGCACACACACACACACACACACTCACACAAGATGCTGACATAGGTCTTAAATTCAGCTATAGATAAACACTAGTGAGATTCAAAGAGCTCATATTTGCATGCTGTCCAGGACAGGTAAACAACAGCCATAGGCCACAAATGTCCCCAGTCTGTAGTCCATCTTGGGGTTTGTGAAGGTCATGAAAGGTCATGAATCTCTAACATTTTGGGTATGTAGCACTAGAGGTCAAGGTTTAGTTTATTTGTTTAACTAAAAAAACCTGTTAGTCAAGTCAACAGACCAGTGAATTAGTAAATGCATAAGGATCTTTGTTCAAAAATCAAATAGTGTTCTGTGCACTTAGGGCTATATATAGTATGCCACCGACCTTGACTGCTAAATGTAGGTCACAATTTAGATTCAGTCTGTGGCAAAGAGAAAGAAAGGGAAATTGTGACCCATGGCAAAAAGGGAAAAACAATTCCTCATTTCTCTCTGACAGCCCCACCCCTTTACAGTAAGCCTGAGCCTTTTTTTTTTTTTTTTTTTTTTTTTACCATCAGCTCCACCCTGGCACCTCTTCAGGTTTAGATTAGGTGTGGATTAGGTGTACCTTCACCTCCTCACCAGAGACCACTTACAGCAAAGAGTGTGGCTGAAAAACATATAGCAAAGAATGTGGTTGCAAAACGCCCATCAGGTCACTGTTACCCCCCTCTCTCTTCCTGAAACTTCCCTTTTATTACTGGTGTTAATGAGTGAATTTCTTTTTGTAAATGCCCGCAGTGATGATTAAGTCATGTTATTAATGGAAACTCTCAAAGTAGAACATTCCTGCTATTGCAAATGTCTGCATATCAGTCACATTACTAAACCTAAGACATCAACAAGCATAATTACATCACACATAATACGTAAATATATTACATGACAATCCTCTAAACTAAATTAGCGTGGATCCTGATACTATTGTCTGAAAATAAATTGTAAGTTTAATTATAAAATATTATGTATCTAATACTGCCCACTTATATTCACTGTTGTTCTTTCTGATGGCAAAAACTCCACCCAACATTATACAAAACTCAACTGTACAAAACTGTACTTTCCTTTGATAAACAGGAAATGAGTGAGGAAAGCACAAAGAGAAACACAAGGAAATACATTCAAATTTAGATCAGTCCCATGGAAACACAGACATGAGATGATAAGTATCAGAGTTCTTCCCTCGAACAGAGCAGATACCACAAACTTGCATCGCCAGCTGATTGCTGTGATGCCACCGTAAACGGGCAAACACCAAGCTGTGGCTTTGACAAGTAAAGGGAACAAGGAGGGAGGCAGCGCCATCTAAAGGTGGTGAGTTCACACATAAACCCAGAGACATGCTCCACATTTACCTCATGCAAGCTCTGATCCAGAAGTCTTGTTATTGGACTGTATCCCCGTATTTATTTGACTTCTCACCATCCCAAACGTTCAGATGTATGAAACGTATAAAAACAAAGTGGAAAACTAACACGAGACATAACACCATAGTCTAGTAGCAGCATGAGGGGTGGGGATCGAGAACCGGGAATTGAGTAGAATCGAATGCTTCAATTCATTGGTATCATATCTCTCTGACATTATTACTTCCTCCTAATAAATCAAAAACATGTTTTTCAGACCATTGTCAATGGGTTTGTCAAATACAAAACTGAAATATATAACATAGCTCTATGTGGTTTTCCTGCTATTATCACCTTAGTGTATAGGCTACATTATTGGACTGTGTGGTGATACTGAAAACCTGTGTAGAATAACTTGCAAACAGTAAGGGATTAATAAGAGAACTGATAAATAAGTCGACCGATAAGCAGAATGGACATGCCATTGATATTAATAAAATTCTATCAATTCCCACCCCTAAGCAACACTAAAAAAACTATATTTAAGACTTGCATTTATGATATATCAAATCTAATACATATAATCTATCTATTAGACATTGGTACCAACCCAGTGAGTGCAGGAGGGCTTAATGAACACTGTTGCTATGGTGAGCAGCCTAGCCTCATTTTGCACTGAAACACATGTATGGCTCATCGTACTTGTGAATTATTAAAGACAGTCAAAATTTCATTGGAGACCCCCTTCCAACCCAACCTGGGCTTGCCATTGCAAAGAAACATTGCTGCTTTGTGTGTGTGTGTGTGTGTGTGTGTGCGTGTGTGTATGTATACATACATGTGGTTCAGTTCAGAATTGTAGAGTAAATGTTTGTGGTCCAACCCTGTTATGTCATTTTCTCGAACAGTGTGTGTGTTATAGACAGGGCAATGGATGGGAATTGAGGCACTAGTGCTCTTCCATAAGTTACATAAGATACTCTCAGCATAAACAAGAGAAAGGCTAAATGTCCCAAAATGCCAGAAACACTTTTATACTTTTCTATTCATGCCTCTCTGACGCAAAATGTACCCACACAAACACACATCCTTACTTGTGCATTATATACACATGCATACACACACACACACACACACACACATGTACAGAGACAGCGATATACTACACACACTTTGTATTATATAATACCTCTAGGACCTGCTCCTTTGGCACTCAGTCTCAGTCACATGTGTCATAGCCAGCACATCAAACCCCTCTCTGGCTCCAGCCCTGAGCAGTGGAGCGGTCCAGCACAAAAGAATGGAAACTGCACAGAGAAGCCTCTCTGTCTGAGACAGAGATGCCATACAAAGCCTGCAGGCACTGAGGAGAGATGAGATGCAGTCTTCCTCTCTGTTGGTGCAGGGTGGATTCCTATGCATCTCTGAGAAATAACTAAAAGAAAACCTTTCAAAAAGACCAGTTTTTCCTGCCAATCTTAAACTCACGATGCACAACGTTCCTGAGCACTGTATAGTATTGTTATTCTGGCACATTCACATTGAATGAACATAAAAAGCAATCATTTATTTTTATAATTATTTATAATTACAATTATGCATATGTATATGGGGGAGTGAGTTGTTGAACACGTGTGTGTGTGTGTATGTTTTGTGTTAATTTCATGTCAAGGATGCTAAAGGATGCCTAAATTTCCTACAGGATAATAAAGTATCTATAAATCTATCTAAGTCTTAACTGCTCCCCGGGCACCGTTCAATGGCTTCCCACTGCTCAAGGTTAGTGTGTTTTCAACAGCTCACTGCTCTGTGTGTGTGTGTGTGATCAGTATCAACATCCCTCCAGTATCAAGCTAGTAAATCAAATACTTGTATGACATTTCTAACAAGATATAGGAGTAAAAACAACTGATGTGCTAATGCTATGCACTATTGCAAAATATTCTACAGTACATGTGCAACAAACAAAATGAAGAAATTTATTAGAATGGTCACTATTACAATGTTTGCAACTCCCTGAAGAGAAACATTCTTAGAAATTATTCAGCAAGTAAATCAGTAATTGGACAAAATGTAAGCCATTTTCCCAGTGAACACAGCAGGGATGTAAAACTAACAATGCTGTCTCATCTCAAACAGCCATTATTGTTGACGGTCTGGTATAGTGCCTATTGTGAGGCAGTGACACTCGCAACACAAAGGACAATCTGGACATTTGTCACGATGCACAAAACCAATTTAAGTCCACCATGGTAGCTGAGCGGGAGGGGTTAAAAAGTCCAATAACGGACAACAACAGGGTGACTAAACATGACCTTAGATAAGGTTGGTTGGCTGTGAACATGTTCAAAAACACAGAAGCTTTGGAAAGTACTGAATCCAGTGGACAAGCTGTTCTTCATAACAACACTGCCAGAGTTGTTGTTTCACAGTGGAGTATCTTTCAGTGGAATTCCCTCACCACAACAGAAGACAAACAGGTTGAAGGGGATGCCACAGGAAACCAGATATTTCTGTCTTGAACGCCATCACTGAAGCAGTATGGACCATTTCTCAGAGGGGTTCTGACCACAAAGAAATAAAAAAAAACATGCAGTTCTCTTTCCTAGTTTCTTTGCTTTTTTACTGTTTGCCTGCAATGTTTTATCACACGTTTAGGTGTGATTCAATCTTTAGCCCTGTTGTTTAAGGTCACTGAGGAAAAAGAATTAGAATATTTGACACAACATAGACCAAACAGCAGCAAACATTCACTGAATAGAGAAATGAAGTGGAAAGTTAGTTTCTGTGCCCCATTCAGTTGGTTTGTTTGTTAGTTAGGTCGGTTCAGTATTCGGTCTATATTGTATCAAATTTTCTTCTTTTTCTAACTGACAGCACTTAATGACCTGGAAAACCTGGTCTATGGCTTGACTCACAACGGATTTCCCCTTTAAGACAGCCTAATGTGAGATTTGAGTCAACAGCACTGACACCACTCACACTATCAACATGGGCGTAGCTACTAACTGAGTTCCTCCCTCTTTTATATCAAAAACCTATGCTGCCTGCCCTATGCCTTCCAAGGTCCCTGGTCCATTGCTAGTAAATAGCTCTGAATCTTCTGGAGTCTCATCCCATTGCTGTGCTTCTGTCTGTGACCTCCGATTGTGAGGTGGAACATGGCAACTGGGAGAGGGGGATACAATGCGGCTAACTGGGCACTGGGTCATCACCACAGTAGACCTCCTTAAGTAAATAACTGGAGGGCAAAAGAAACAAAAGAGGCAAGCCGGGCGGTGAAGGTTTCTGACCACTGCTGACAAGACTGTAGGCATGTGATGTTATAAATGGATAATGGTAAATGGACTGCATTCATATAGCACTTTTCTACTCAAAGCACTCTACAATGTATGCCTCACATTCACCCATTCACACACCAGTGGCAGAGGCTGCCATGCAAGGTGCCAACCCGCCACTGGGAGCAATTTGGGGTTTAGTATCTTGCTCAAGGACACTTTGTTGGGGTGGGACTTGCTACCCTCCAGTTGCCAAACGACACCTATACCACCTGCACCAATAATTCATGGATATAACAGACCACTTTACACAGGATATAGACTACTTGAACAGCATGTATATCCAAAGTGTGATGAACACATGATGAGAAAGCAGATTTAAGTACAACTGATGCCTCACTTTTACACTAGACATGAGAAACCTAGGATGCACTCACCTATTGGTCTTTTATTTTAGAATTAAATGAATGCTTGTTAAGGAGCAATTAACCAATATGCTAAGGGACTACTCGTTGTAAAACAATATTGATAAAAATGTTTTAATGTCCTCAATATGTCTTCATCTTTTTCCATTTAACGGATGAGTTAAACAAAGGATGCTTAGTATCCCCTCTAGTGCCAACTGCCAAATACTTGACACCCATTGTTTTTACTAACACAAATAATCGCATTACATCTGTTATGTCTACAGCTGTTGCTTATGCTACTAAGCTACTAGCAGGTTGTTCTTCGACAGGCACGGCATTTGGAAAACGAATGAGCATGATGACTTGCCCGTACCCAACCCAACGGGTTTTAAATAATTAATGGACATAACAGACCCCTTTACACAGGACTCCAATCGAGCTTATAAAAGGAGTGGCTGTGCACACACTAGCGAACGAGAATGCCATTTCAGAGGCAACGCTCCAGCCCGCCGTGGTGACATCTGACGTTGCCAGTTCAGCCTAGAGCATGTAAATTGGGGAGACTGCCGTTAGACAAAGATACATATATAATCACGACAGAACCCCGTTGTCTACAATGCATTCTATATACCTCTGTTTTATTGTTGACAGTTAGACTGCTAACCTGCCTTACTGATAAATAGTTAACGAAGGCATAAAGAAGCTTAAACCCGATTCCTGGAGTGCGTGCTCTGTCCTTAAGAAAAATAACAGATCTAAGCTATATATTTCGGAATTAAGTATCATGTTTGTAGATTGACATCGGGGATTACAGTATTTTATGAACCTGTTAATTAGGCGCTATGTACGCAAAACATAGCACAAATCGGCGCAGTCGTTCGTGTTCTGTTGAAATTTTCAATAGCCACCCTTTAACTGTGGAAGACATGTAGCTCGCGCCCCCATGCCAGTTTACCCAGCAAGCTCTGTCTGGGATGGTGCTGTGAAGACAACACTGTCTGCTGCGGTAATGATAAATAATTACATTTCGAAATACTCACCGTGTTTCTTCGGCAAGTGCTTAAGTTATACTATCATTACGTATCCCCACGCTGTGCTTAAGGCTCCTTTATTGGCACTTCGCTCTATTAATCCTTACGGCTTCGTTTACATCTGAGATCCATCGACTGACAGAAAGAGACAGAGGATGGGGGAGCTCCGCCCCTAGCAACCTATCCAATTCAGCTCCTTCGCAGAACGGGCGAAGTTCTCGTTCACAATTTGCTCATTTCCAAGTCAGTCATATTTTCCTTCCTTGTTTCCCTCTGAACACCTGTTAGTGAAGGATGCTCAGGTTCACATCCTACCCACACCCACACAAGTCATGGACAAACATAAACATGTCGCAGAGGAAAATGTAAGCGTCCCTTGTTTGTAGATGACTGTGCTGCTGCGTTCTAAGCTTAGAGCGCACAGACATAAATAATTATATTTTTATGACTGGGAAATAATGTACCGGTATATAGGCACTGAACACTGAAACACAAATCGACACTAAAATGTAGAGGTTCCCCGCAAAATAACACACACATGTCACCTAAGATGATTTTGAAGTTACGCACCACCAATTTCGACAGGGAAAACGACACAACGGAAATGGTCCATAGGTAGCCCTTCTGTTGCCCATATACATGTGCATAAAACGGTCCGTAGGTGACGAGACCTCTGAGCTGAAAACCGGCGACATTCCTATTTCTACTGTCAATATAATTAAAATAAGTAATGTTTTAGCTTCAAAATTGGAGAAAAGAAGTGGGGTTTCTTATATTTTACCGGGGACTGTGTCCGAAAATCGGGGACGTCTGTGCATCGTAGATATAGAATATGAATCGTACTGCTGCTGTTCTCTGCTGCTTTTCAAATTGTTCCAAATAGTCAAGTGCAAAATGTTGGCGGTCCCAAAAATGGCGAAATAGAATCAACAAGCAAAATGCCAGCATATGTCAGCCAGAGTATGGAGTAGACCTATAGCCTGTACCTAACTATAGGCTATATCCTTGTAGTAAGTAAGTGTACTCCATATGCTGTATAAGAAGTCATTAGTCGCATCGGAATAATTTGAATTTCAGACTAGCTGTCACCTGGGGTTTGTTTTGATAATAATCTCTATCTGTAGATTTACTTAAAGGTCTTGTCCTTGATGCTGGTGAAAAATTGTAGGCTAATAGCCAAATACACCCCTCCCACCACTGCTTCAGAGGCAATGTTAGAACACCTGCATCCCACATTGTTGATTATTGCTCTCTCCAAGTCAGGCTATTGTTTGCTTCTCATTTACAAAGCCAGGGCAAACAACTAGTGCACATACACACACGCACACACACACAGACACACACACACACACACACAGGGCTGTAGGGGAGGCACAGTAAACACAGTGCACCCAACTTGCAAATTTCAGAGTGGGTTTGCAGTAAATACAACTTTTCACATTTCAAATCCCACTGCATTGTCTCTATTTACCATTGTCTCTATTTACTGACATTGTTTTACAAACACTGGACAAACTGCTTCAAACAACCGATTCTGCATGTCACAGCCCACATTACCGTGATCACTGCATTCACAGTTCACCCACACACACACTGTCAAGAGGTCTTAGGGGGTGCTTAAGGGGGTGCTTAGAGTTACAGCAGGGTGTCTACAAAATTGTTAAATCCATTTTTTTATATAAAAAAGAAGAGAATGGCATTTGCATTTCCACATTTCCATCCTGAAAAAGTCTATGGAAACTAACAATTGGCTTTTGAACTGCTGTTGTCGAGCTCAGTAGGTCATAGATGTAGACTTTTTGCCTACACAATTTTCTAATCTTTTTTCCTCATTGCCTGTTAAGAAAAATTGACATTTTTTGCTAACCTGGAGCTAATCTACTAGACTCTGCGCTGGCTTTTATGTCACAGTATCTCATGAGGGTTTCATGGCAATGGTAAAGTTTTACAGATAATATCTGCACTGAACAATCATTGCATACCTCAAAATTGCACTTTGGATGAATTGCTCCGTACAAGTTGTTATAACATCTGGGTGTGTTTCTTATTTGATGCATACAAACTTTGAGACTTACTGTTGTTATGCAGCCTGTACAGAGACTGTGGCATGCAAAAACAGTGCAGAGACTAGTAGCAAACGTTTGCTCCATGTTAGCAAAAATCAAGGGATCCTTGGCCTGTGAAATGTTGGGTATATATATATACACACACATAGAGAGAGAGAGAGAGACATTTTCTGAATATAATATTTTGGGCTCAATACTCTCATGAGACACAAGGCAACATTTAGTCAGGAATACTGTTATTCCGTCCGATTCATGTTGATATGAATTGACCGCGTATTTCTAGAGAACTTTAATCATCAAATTTTTACAACATCAAAAAATCACAACATATGGGTCTGGTTAGTAGCTAAATCAGCCCATATATAGTCACCTTAAGGCCATTTTTCCTTCCATGTAGAGTCAGGGTGGCCAAACTTTTCCATCTGAAAAATCGAAGCTGCAATGCAGAAGCTAAGCTGCCAATGTAAAATTGAGAGCACCAGATTCAAATGAAAGTGACTAAAAACTGGTGCATCAGAACACCCGTAAAACATTCTGTATGATGCTATTGACAAATATGTCACTCTAACAGTCCTCCACATACAAAGGATTCAAGTCAGTGCATGCTATCTGCTTTAACCACAATGAACACATTTTGACTGATGATGATGATTTTGACTGATGATGATGACTGGCAAGAACTTGGAAGGACAGACTTATTTTCTGCCATTGTATTGCGTTCATAGGCCCTATAATGGTAATCAGGGAGTAATGTTACCCTCTTATGTTGAATTTGCATGCATGATCACCAGGTGGCACTACACCCAAATGAACTATAAGGGAATACTATTCTAATATTGACCCTGGAGATCTGATCCCTAGTACGCAATACGACCAGACATAACCTGCGATCTCCCTTCTCTATGCAAAGACAATGGCATTCATATATATAAATGTACATTCTTTCACAAGCATATATTCATGTCAAATGCAGTAGGGTCAAGGGATCAAGTAATTTTTATTTGTGACATTTTTATTTGTGACAGATTTGTTTACATACACAAGCATGCAGATGAGTACAATAGACAATGAATCTTTCAGCCTCTGCATGCATGCATACATGTATGTCCTTGGCATTCAGAGTCATAAGAGTATTTCACAAAGATCAACAGAGAGGACCTTAATTCACACAAATTTGACATGGTGTCTGTCAATTCATGTTAAGAAAACATAAAATCATTTTTTTTACTGTATGTACACTTGTTTTTTTGGTTTGTTTGTTTAGTTATTAAAAACAAAACAGACATAATAGCTCTAATAAATAGCAATGATACAAATGTAAACTCACAAATAAAATGTGTAACAGTAACATCCATAGGACGAACAAATAATCACATTCATGAAAGGCCCAGATTTTTCTAAAGTTTGCTCAAAACCATGCAAACCTAGTCATCTGAAATATAAGCTTATATTCTAAAATTAATATTTCTCCATCATTAAATATAAAATTATTATGACCTCTCTCACCCTATATTATATTTGGTCTGCAATTTGTATGTAATATTTTATTAACATTATATTTAACATGGTTTTAATATTAAACCTTCAGGTAAATCAAGGTCCTCAAAAACTTCATGAAAGCACACAAAAGTAACGTGTGTTTGGTTTAGATCACGTTGGAACTTAATTTTTTATTGTGGAGAAATTGTAGTCCCCACTGTCCCTGCTACTAGAAACACAAAGTACAGTGCATGAAGAACTTTTTATCCTGTAATTCAGCATTGAGGAGTGGAACTTCAACAAGGGTTAGTACTTAAAAGTTATTACTAGAGGTCAGAGCAGCCCCAGAGCCCTTTTCTCCAGTCAATAAGTTACTTCAGCCAACCTAACCCTTTCCACTTGACCCCTCTAAAGATCTCTGCTATGAGTTTCTTAACTTTTTCCAATGTAAAATCAGCACCATCTAAAGACAGTTCCAGTCACTCCCCACTACCACCTTGGGTGACAACCCCACTATGCCTATAACACCAGCTCAGTCTATTTCTGCCTTTTCACCTATTGACCATGACCTTGTCACTAAAGCAAGGCCACCACCTGCCTCATGGACCTTATACCCATCCCTCTAGTGAAAATTTGCCTGCCAGCTCTCTGTCCCCTCCTCGTTCAAATCATAAATACATCTCTAGCTTGGTCCCTTGCTCTCTCAAAACAGCAGCTATCACTCCAGTTCTCTGAGGCAGCTACAGATGATTAAAAAATTATCGTCCCATTTCCAACTTGAATTTTACCACCAAACTTGTTGAGCGCACTGTGGCCATGCAGCTTCAAGGATACGCAGGGGTGGTGCTAGAAATTTGGGCCCCACAAACATTTATTATAGTCTCTAGGGCCCCCCAGTCAGTGCCAGACCTTTAGAATCATCCTACCTCCACTCCGCCCCATTAATTTATTCCACGGTCAATGTCTGTGTTGTCTGTCTTTTAACAAGTGTACTGTATCCCTACGTTTTATCTCCATCTTGTCTTATATAGTCCTTCAGCCAGACCCTCAAATTTGGCTCATCAGTACCACTCAAGGGCTGTAAGTCTCATTGTGTTAGTTGGTGTGCCACCCTAGAGTTATAAAATATATAATAGCACTGCATTCAGGGTAGCTTTTCGTGTTTTATCAGCCTTTTTATATCCATTATTAACCTAGGGAGGGTTTTATTACCGGTGAATAGGGTACACAATGTAATGATATCCCCACAAAATTTCTTCAGCTGATTATTTACATTAAGGTAACACTTTTTTGTATAGCAAGTTTTCTAAATGTCATGTATAAATACGTAAATGAGGCATCATACACTTAAATGTAATGTAACAATTATCAGAATTTTGGCCTGTTCCAAAAGGGTAAACAAGTTAAACAGCCTAACCTATATATTTTCTAGAGGCCTACACCCTGTAGATCTAAGATGTACTGAGAAAAGTCTCACCTTCTTCCATTCCATGGACAATGCTTAGTCGTCCATAGTATTTGCATTGTATTGAAATGCATTGATTCACAATGTACACCCATGGGGCTTTAGCCCGGCTTTTCATAAAAGGCTTGCTTGGTTGGTAGAGGTGCACTGTAAGCCCTGGCCTAAAATTCTCTAACTTTAGAGTGGTATGCCTTTCCAAAAATCACTATGTGCCTTACTGCCCTCACATAGTACCGACCAAACCTCTGGCTCGAGGACTAATAACTATATATGTCTTATTTTATTGTACAGTTAATATTATTACTATTACTTTAAAAGTCAGATGAAGTCAGAAATGGCGGGCAGAGTGAGGCTTGTAAATCCAGCTGACTTATTGTCAGGTCCTTTGCCACAGTGTGTATATATATATATATAATGAGATTTCATGAGATTTAAGCCATATCAAATCAATACAGCGACTGCAGAAGACAACAGGTAATATTCTCCTTGCATGAGTCAACTGTATCGGGCATCCATATCTGCAAGGGACTGTCGGGGCAGGAGGCCCTTGGCTGGGTAGTAGGTATGGCGCGAGGGTTCCATGTAGATGGTAGAGCTTGTAAGGCTCTTGCGGTCCTTCTTCAGGGCAGACTGGCGCTGCCACTGGCATAGCAGTAGCTCCACCTGCTCACGGAAGAAGCTGGTGGTCAGGGTGTACAGGATGGGATTCAGGGCACTGTTGATGGGCAGAACAAAGATCACCATCCAGGAGTTTATAGTACCTAGAGAGAAATACATTTTTTGCGTTATACTAGCAATATAGTAATGACAGAATAGTAATAACAGATTTTAGGTTTGGGTGAAGGTCTCATCACCCTTCACACAAACTCAATTCAGAGATGAAAGAAAACCTGAAATCCCATAGTTTGGGAATATGAGGTCAGTGAGTCTCATGTTAATCTGTCTCTATCAGTGTTTTCTGTTTCTAATTTCTAATTTTATATATTTTTCCATTCATTCATTCATCCACCCATCCATTCATCTATTTATATATCCATTCATTCATTATGACCCATCCAACCAAACTTTCTATAAATATATGAAAGGTTAGCCTTTAGCCAGTATTGATGTCCCTTTGAATTGAATAGCATGACCTTGGAATAATGTACACCTTCCTCACAACCGTACAGCCACTACAGTGTAAAGCAATGCTAATTTGACCTGCCTGGTATTTCCACCTCCCGCAGGGAGAGCACTTTGACTAGGAAGATGGGTATCCAACAGAGGGCGTCAGAGAACACAATGAAGAAGAATCGGTTGGCCACGGCAACGTCTCTGTGCAAACGGCTGCGCAGGTCTGTGGAGTTGATCCCTGTCTTGTAGATGGAGTAGAACATGCTGGAGTAGGAGGTCACAATGATGAGGAAGGCCAACAGATTTAGCCCTGAGGAGACATAATAATAAACAAAATAAACAGTATTTTCTCTTTTCTCTGTTACACAGAGAGAGAGAGAGGGAGAGAGGGAGAAAGAGAGAGAATCCCATTAAACCTGTATAAGGTTTCCACTCTTTTTTAAGAAATAATTTTCCAGTTCATTTCATGCTTGTTAATTAGAGGTGCAATCAGTGACGCTAAGCGGTTTGCAAACTTTTTATAACACTCGGTTCATATCTCCTCATGATCTGCTAGTTCTCCATTATCTGAATACACTATAAAAACTTTAACTGGAACTGGAGACCAGTTATAGCAGGTGCAGTCTGTGCCCAAAGCAATTACAAAACATTGTGTGGAGTTTCTTGAGAAGCACTGAAGCACCTCAGGAGGCATCTCTGTAATGCTTAGTCAGTGCTGTAGTTTAGTTTGCTGTAGTGGGTATACTCTCTGTTATGGGTAGTCTGAGACGCTACCACTGCTATTAAAGTGTTCTCAGTATTGCGGCCTAAGTTTTACCGGATGTACACAAACGAAAAGAATTTTCGAGTGATTCTATATTTACATTTATGCATTTAGCAGACGCTTTTATCCAAAGCGACTCACATTTTTGTCAACTATCTATTGTTCAGGGACAGTCTCCCCTAGAGCAACTTAGGGCACAGCGGTGGCAGCTGGGGTTGTATGGTGTATACCTGCATATCACATAGACTAGCCCTTTGCTTACTTCTGTCAAATACAGTGTAAGCTGTACTAGACAAGAGCGTACAGAGAATATCAATACAAACATAAACAAACACAATGTCATTCAGTGTCACAAATTGCACCTATAAGCAATATACTGTAGCACTAGCTACAGTGTCACAGGAAACAGATAACACCACAGCTTTGATTTGGCCATAGGCATCTTACAGTAGGGTGACCAGACAACCCCAATTTCCAGGGACAGTCCCCGATTTTGCTGGTCTGTCCACGGTAAAATACAAGAAAACCCACTTTTGAAACCCATTTTTGAAGCTAAAAAATTATTTCATGACATTTAATGTAGAAATAGGATTGTCCCCAGTTCCAACAGAAAATTCAGGGAAATCTTAGAGGTCTGGTCACCTTATTTTACAGTATTACACCATGTGCAGTGAGAGTGAGAGTGCAGTCACTCTACCAAACCAGACACATCTCTGAAACAATGGAAATGGGTACACTGGGTGCCTGCAGATTCAGTCCATCACACACATCAGTGTTATTTTCACTGAGAACTAAATCAGTGGTTAAGGAACCAGGATAGTGTGCAAGTAGCCTGAAAAAGTTGTGGGTTCGAATCCCAGCTGCCACCGTTGTGCCCTTGAGCAAGGCACTTAACCCTAAGTTGCTCTAGGGGAGACTGGCCCTGAACCATTGATAGTTGACAAAGTTGTAAGTCACTTTGGATAAAAGCGTCTGCTAAATGCATAAATGTAAGTGTAATAAATGTAAAAGCTTATCATTCCAATTATTCTGTCTTCCATATGAAAAAAGGTGAAGGTATCTCCTAAGGCTGACAAAAGCTTGTCTGAGTTAACAAGATAGTGAACATCAACACAAAGCAGAGCTTGCAGCTACATGTTACAAATGATCTGAACCATATTTCACAGATAATTTAAGAAGCAGAAATAAAGGAACGTTGTTGTGTCATCCAACCTGTATGTGGGAGTATTTACAGTGTTGACACAATCAATGGCACCTTATTCAGTGCTCTTGTTTTCAATGCTTTCTGTATGAATCAGATGGCGATTTGGAAAGCTTCAATGGATAATGCATGCTCAACGTCAAAGGCAAAAAAGAGAATATTGAAATGTCCCAGGGTGACACTAGATATTTTAGGACAGAGGCTCCCAACCTTTAGACTGCTGAGGCCCAAATTAAATCCTGAAAGCCCGCCCAAGCTTTTAGCCAATATTCATAACTCTGAGATGAAAATTTAATTAAGTATGATTAGTATTCCTTCATGATGTTTTTATAATTATTATTTTCTTGATTGAAAGGCCTCCCATGGCCCACCTGCAATACCTTGGCCCATAGGTTGGAGACCCCTAGACATTTTACTTTTTGGCATCTGTTGTTCATGGTAAGTGTCATAGTCATTTTCCATGAGTTTTTAATGGCTGGGAAACTGGTGAACCATTTTCTAGCTCTGACATACATACCAACAAACTATGTTTATTTTCAGCTTTTGGTTGCCTAATCCTTGACAAGAAATACACTGTTGTGGAAAATATCGTAAACATGGAAGGAATGCATAAAGTTGATATAAATCTGTGACATCAGAAGCGAGAGCTGTCTCTAACTCTCATCCTGACATAAACCCTGACTTACCCAGGAATATTCCCGTAGAGTACCCTTTAGCTGTTGGCTTCTCCAGCCTGTCCGAGTGAAGTGGAAAACACACGCCGTTGCGGCCGTAGTAGTTCCCAAAGACATCCTCGTTGAGCAGTGGCACCGCGGCAATGACGAAGCCCAGAAGCCAGATCGAGGCCAGGATCAGGCCTGTCTGCCGTTTGCCCGGGCGCATGTGACTGAAGGGGAAGACAATGACCAGGAACTTTTCCAGTGTCAGGTAAGTGAGCAGCAGCACTGAGACCTCTGTGGACAGCATGGCCAGGAAGCCGATGGTACGGCACTCCACACTCTCCATCCACAACAGCGCGTTGCGGTTATATGCGCCGCGGAATTTGACATCGTACACCCCAACGAAGAAAAGGTACACCCCCATCAGACAGTCAGCACCTGAAGGAAAGCAACGTGAATACACACACACATACAAGAAGAGTTCAGGCATGTTCTACTGTGGGAGCTGAGTGTGTGTGTGTGTAGCAGAAGAAACTGCTGCCTGTTTGCTAATTTTGAGTGACCATGTACATCCAGTACTGAACTGTCCCCCACTTTCATGTCACAGGGCTAAGGCAAACTGTTTAAGTGTGAAAGTCAGTGTTAAAAACATCTAAAAGCCAAACTATGTATCTGGTTTGAGAAGCATGAGATCACATCTGACTTTAACCTTCAGCAATAACACCACTCGTGAAGTACTAAGATCAAAGATGGTGAGGTCATTGCCTTGACTGGTAAAGGCCTATTTCAAACTGTATGGTGTTGCATTTCATTTAATAAAATTGGTAAAGGTCTTGTATGAGCTTATTGAAATCTAATTTTGATCAAATCTGAGTTATTAGCCAATGTTTCCCTTTTCATATAACAACAATTTCTTTTAATCAACTCTAATCAAGTCTAATTTGTACTAAACCAAAAATAATACGTGTACTAGAACAACAGATTCAGTTGACCATTGATGAGATGCCTTGCTGTGCATTTTAACTAACAATTACAGCCACTGGCCACTGTGCAACATTTCCCAGGTGTTCAGAGCACCAAAACAAACAGCCAATGTCACAAACTCCCCCAGCTCAACCACTGTCACACAGAATTACTGGAAAAGGGGGTTATTTACCTCCAGGCTATACCCAGTAGCAAAGGAATCAAGGAGCCTGTTTTGAATTGGATCACAGGCCTGGATCACAAGACTCTGGGTACAGAGGCACAGAGCATAATACTGGCACTCTGGAGGGTAAAGCCACGTGGCAGCTGGCAGCCATGGATAGACATTATCCCACAGCAATTGTAAAAGCGTGGTTAAGCTTTGGTCAATATTAATAAAATTCTAGTGTATCCAATGGAGAGAAACTGTGTGTGTACAGGAAATCCCTCAGAGGTGGGTCATGGAGGCATGAATGAATGAAAGAGTGAGTAAATGAATGAATCAATGAATCAATGAAATTCAATAATGGTTTAATTCATTCAGGTTAATGGATCATTCTATTTGAATAATTCCTCTTGGAAGCGTTCCTCAATAAGCTCGTACTTACAGCCACGTAGCAAGTAAATCCAACATGAAAAAAAAACAAAAAAAACACACACTGGACAAAACGGAGCAGACTTTCAACAGTACTGTGAGAGAAATCATTTAGTGTCATTTCATTTCCATTTCAGCTCAAATGGAGTTACTGTCAAGTGAAACAAATCCACCTAACAGATGAACCCATTTCCTGAAACACAGAGGACAGTGGGGTGGTGTTTTGGTCTGAGCACTGCCTAGACTGCATTTGTGGACAGTGTGTGCAGCACTCACATGTGCATGAATGCAGTCAGTTTGGACTCACAACATAACACTTTGATGCAGGCAGCGTGCAGGTTGTTCTCCGCCTGTATGAAAGAGCGCATGCCGATGACGAAGAGGTTGCCAAAGCAGGTGATGAAGGCGATGACCCAGACAAACACTCGCAGGATGAGATTGGCTAGCAGGTTCTCAAAGGAGGAGATCCCATCTGTGTTGGGCTTGCATTTCCTTACGTGAGGGGCATAGGAGCAATACTGGAAATCTTTGAAATATCTGAGAGACAGAGAACAAACTCAGCAAAGAGAGGAAAATAGGGAATATGAGTGAAACTGTGAAAGACACAAACTTCAGGGTGTAATGGGAATTATTTTATAACAAACTTGGAAAACTAAAAAAAAACAAACATATACAGACGTCTACATTTAGCTGAAAGTAGACAAAGGGATATTTCACAGGCAAAGCCTTGTGTTCCTATTTCCCATGTTTGGTGTATTCTTCTACAATGTGAAGAAATGTATGTAAAGCTAACAAACACATACATGTGGGAAAGATTCTTCATTGGAAGGAACATCTTGGTGTGGATATCTGGAATCTCAATGCCCTCCAAACCTCTAAACATAGGGAAAGATGCCACAAAAATAGGAATGTATTAGGAAACAGGAAACCCTATCAGTTCATCACAAAAATAATGTATATTTATTTAGACAGTTTACACATGTACTTGTGATTTAGATCACATCCGTACATAATAACTCATTCATCATACGAATGTAAATAATGTTGAATTACTTTAAATTATTGTGCTAAATAAGCTTTGTAATTATAGGAGTAACTCACAAGGATTCAAGCTGTATTAAGTTATCAAAGTGACCTTCATGAATATGTTGCACTGGATTGTAGGAGAGGTTTCTGAGGCAAATGAAAGAGAGTTCAAACAAGAACTAACATGAAACAACATCTTCAGCAAACAGCACATATTGATACAGAATGTCACTGCAAATCAAAGTGTACTGAATCCAAGACTCACAGTTTGAGAAGAGAGTTCAAACTCTTAAAAGTGACATTGGACAGCTCCAAAATCCTATTAGAGGACAAGTCCCTGATAGCAAAAGAACAGGTCAGCAGAATTCAAACTGTAAAATCATTTAAAATTATTCTGCTTTAACTTAATCATTCCTTTGCATCAAAATCTTCCAGAAGGGCTTGTTTGAAGGACTCCTTTCCACTTCATAAAAGTGCAAAGTGCAAAAGAATTTTACAAATGATGAATATCTTAGAGCTCTTTGTGATAAAACCTTTGTTAGCCACATGAAGAAATTTGTCAAGCCTTTTTGAAGGATATTTTACACTTACAGTTCTGCTAACTCTGTCAGTGACTGGAAGCAATTTTCCGGAATGGTCTTGATCTTATTGTCATGGAGGGTCCTGGTGACGATAACAAGATATTTCAGTCGGTGTCTTTAATCATCCCCTTATTACCAAAGAGCATTGAATCAATTCTGACAAATAAACAACAATGTGAAACATAAAACCATGGATTGACCTACCCACATTGTGTTATCTTAATGATGTTAGGTTTAGTTCAGACATCTGGTTATTTTCTCCTTTTATTCAGTCAAAACTTATCTGTTTCTTTTTAAACTACAGCTCTTTGGTCATTACTCACTGCAGACAAAAAAGCCAGATACTGGACAGGGCCACACACACACACACACACACACACACACACACACACACACACACACACACACAAACAATAGCTTCTTCACCCAGCTCAGTCTGACACCTTGCAGCAGACATCACTGAAGAGTAATGATCATTACACCTAACACTGCAGAGCAACACAAAGAGCCCTTCTCCCATGATGCATCTCTGTGTGTGCCTGCACAAAGACTTATCACAAGGCAAGAATGGACTCAGTGTAGGTGCTGCCCTTTTTTAATGACCAAATCAGTGCACAACCTACCCTTTCTGGAGTCTACCAGGAGACATAATTGACTTGGGGACTGTATTGCTCAGAATAATAAGCTTCCACAGTCATGCCCTTGAGTAAGGCACTTAACCTCTCCTCTAGGGGAGACTGGCCCTAAACTAATTGATAGCTGACAAATGTAAGTCCCTTTGGATAAAAGCATCTGCTAAATGCGTAATTGTATGTATTGTAAATGTAAAATACACAACGACTGGCCTACTGTATACATTTGTTATAGTACATATGTTTGTTCATCTGAGTAAAAATTAACTCTGTCCATATGAACAGGTTATGACCTATAATCAAATTGAAATAATCGATCACCTACACAGACACACTGCAAACACACTCATTAGAAAACATGCTGTATGAGGTGAAATACCACACACTATTAGCGCAGTTGACAATCTGAACTGTACTCACAGTGCCGTGAGCTCACCGCAGTCCCTCAGGTTGGTGAAGGTGATTGTCTCCAGGTGATTTTCTGCCAAATCCCTAACCAAAATGAAACACACAATGAAAGCTCTGTACCTAAAGCACACCCATCAAAATACTGTGGTAGCTACTTCTAGGTTTTTAATTTATTGTAATGATGCTAAAATGGTATTGATTCTTAAAAGCATCCCTGGCTGGTAAGATACGTTGGCCTTATAAGACACTGACATTGACATTGGTATCAGCTATATTTTACAGGATTCAAAAACACTCAAAATGTTTTCTTTTTACCTCTGCCAAGGAGGTTATGTTTTCGCCAGCGTTTGTCTATTTGTTTGTGTGTCTGTTTGTCTGTCCGTGAGCAAGATGACTTACCGCAGAAAGTACCGCAGATTTGGATGAAATTTTCAGACAAAGTGGGTATTAGGACAAGGAAGAGATGAGTAAACTTTGGTAGTGATCCATAACACCGTCTGGAATTTATATTCAGGATCAGTGACCTTATATTGCCTTGGCGGGGGTCTGAGTTTTCCGAGTGCTTTTCCAGTTTTGTCAAAACTTTTAGAAAACCCCTTCATTTGCAGAGCTTGTGAGCTGCCACTGCATTTAGGTCTCAGTGCTTTCTGGGTAAAAAGTGACATTACCTAGGTGATATTGATAGTGTCTGTGTATAGCAACAGCTTGATTGCTGCACCTTGATCGGGCATTGATTGGATTCAACCAGGTGATGTCACTTCTTACAACAATGGCAGCTTATGAGTGAAAGGATTCTTCTTTTCAGAAAACCGAAAACACTTTTTTGGTGAAAACAAGTTTAAACACGTTTAAACACGTTTAAAACACATGGATTATCTGACACCAAGGTCAATCTAATAAGAAAGACATGCCAGACAAACACTGTCAAAAACATGACCTCCTTGGCAGAGTTAATTACATCCAAATAAACTTTTGTACAATCTAAGGTTATGTGCCAGAACTTGCAAAGCACACATTTGATTGCTTTGAGCAATTATGTGTTTGCAAAAAAAAAAAATCTAAAAAGTTAACAGATTACAAAAGGGCATCCCTATACTAACCCTAACTCTCATAATTACACCTCTTCCGTGGCATCCTGTGAGATGGCCTGGGTGTATAACCACATGGTCGGGGGCCAATACACCCATGCCAGATGCCTGGTGGATAACACCACCATTATGAAGTGTCAGTCTGCCACAGCCTGCCAATAAAATACCAACCAGATAGTGGTTTGGCATCTGTTATTGACCACTAATGCCTATGTAGACATTTGGAAAATGCCTCTTCGGTTTCAGTGCATTGTAAACAAGAACTCAGGATGACTAAGACGCTGAGGGTGTCTTTCATGAAAGCATATCAAAGAAGCAAATATGAGGTGAGAGGGAGAGAAAGAGAGAGAATGGCATCAGGTGTACTGTGAGCTCCCTCCTTATAATTCTCATGCTTTGCCTGTTAGCTCCTGTCAGTCTCTCTTGATCCACCAAACAACACTGGGGTCTCTGCTGAAAAACAGCTAAATAAGCTTGCATGCCATCCATCCATGCTCTTTGCATGCATCTCTCCCTTGTCCTAATACCCACTTCGTCTGAAAATTTCATCCAAATAATGGTTTGCTGGCTTTAGCTGGTTTTGGCTGTTTTTGCTGTTTTTTACCAGCTGGTCTTTACTAGTCTCACTGCTTGGGCCACCACTTGGGCTTGCTGATGTGACCATCTTAGGAAGCTGGTCATGTGAGTGTGCTGGTTTATGTTATCCATGCTGGTGACCAGTCTATCAAGCTTAAATTAATGATTTAAGATGGCCATGCTGGCTTGACCAGCCTTATGCTGGACATCGCTGGACTGACAAGTAAAAATGACCAGCCAAAGCTGGTTTGACCAACAGAACCATTATAATTCTACTATCATAAGCTAGGTCAACCAACTAAACCTGGAAAACTCTTGCGAAACCATAGCTTCAGCTGGTCAACCATCATAAGAGAGTCAAACCAGCTCAATAAGTGAAAATATACATAGCTTAAACCAGCAAACCACCATAAGCTGGTGAAGCTGTTTTTTTCAGCAGAGGTGGAATGGGGATTGAACTGGAGACCTCATCACATTATGCAATTTGTGATCCTGTCAGCAAGACTCTACAGTGTTCTGCCTGTTATTTAGTGAGTTTAAATGGAATATCAAGAAACATTGTCTAGCACTGCCAACACCTCACACAGGTAAATCCAGCCTATTCTCATCTGTTGTTCCACGCTGGTGGAATGACCTTCCAAGTGCTACCAGAGCAACAGATACCCTCTCCACCTTCAAGAAATTCTTGAAGACCCAGCTCTTCCAAGAATATCTCCTGGCTTCAAATTTCTGAATACCAGGAATGCACTTACAATGCACCTCCCACTCTCTCTACAGTGCACTTTTATTACACTCCTGCACTTTCATCTCAAAATACTAGCAATATGCACTCTTAGTTTTTTAATTGCGCTGTTGCTTGAATATTTATTCTCTTGTTATAAGTCGCTTTGGATAAAAGCGTCTGCTAAATACATAAATATAAATGTGATAAATGAATACCATTCAAGTCCAATGCAGCACTTTCCTGACCATTCCTGAGGTCATGCCCATTTCTCTCTGAGTGAGTTGTTGAGTTGATTCATTCATGAGGAGTCTAGCTACATGCTCAGCAATTAGATTACAGGCCAGGTTTTCAAAAGGCATATGTCAGTGTAGTGCTGCTCTATCATGATCACTAAATGGGCGTATTTCCAAAAAACACAATTACCAAAGGTTACATTGTTAGCAATGTAGTTGGTTTGCAATGGGTAATTGCACTGCAACCAACAAACTTGCTATGGTTTTTGCGAAACGCCCCCGGGCGAGCCCATGAGAGGGCAAAAAAAGCAAAGACCATCTTGCCTTTTCTACCCATCTCTTTCTGAGAGCGCATCTCTCACACGGGACCTATGCTGTGGCATCAGGGAAGAGTCCGCCTGTCTGCCAAAGTCAAGATGACCAGACAAAGCTGTGAAAGCCCTGAGGCCCTCATCATCCTTCTTCACTTCCCATCCTCCTAGGAGGTCACAGAATACATTTTTAGCAGCCTAGCGCTTTGGTTCTTGTGCCTTGCCTTGTTCACTTATCACCTCTTTCATGACTGCCTCCACAGATGAGTTTTTAGGTCTAAGATAGCTCACCTTGTGGATTAAGAATATATTTACTTTGGTATAAAAAAAGGCTGAACTTCAAATTAGATGACATTCCTCTGAACTCTTACTCATACGACTGGTCGGCTATAGATTAACTAGTAGTCTAGATTAACTGTGTTGGTCACCTTGTGTTTTTTATTTAAAAGCTCACGTGTGACTGGGACTGTGATAGGAATGTAATGCATTGGTGCAAGTGAAGACAGAGATGCAATGAATGACTATCACAAAAACTGCCATTACTGCAAAGAAAAACATGAATTGCTGGTCTAACCATTTATGACTTTAATCATACAGAAAGGTGAGATTGCTCTAAGACGTGCTCATTACATGCATGTGTTTGTAAAATGTGTGTGTGTGTGTGTGTGTTTTATATTAGGCTACTTGTATGTAATAACACACATTACAAAAACAAAGTAATGTGGCTCATTTTTTTTTTAATCACAAATACTGTATTTAGTTTTTGTTGAACTGAGCTTTTGCTGTTTTTTTTTTGCTGCATTTAAAAAAAGAAATCTGTATAAATAGTGTGTTATGTCAGTGCTTCACACTTTTGTATGTGTGCGTTTATTGCTACACGTATGACAAACTTTATTACAAAACTGCTGTATTAAATGTAAACAGAAGAAAAGCCTAAATCCACATGTGTTTTTCATTTACATGGCGGATGCTTCTTGTTTTTAATCAAAAGATGGTTTTGAGATTTTGAAAAGTTTTTTGTGTGTGTGTTTGTGCTGGAGGTCATGGGAATGAATAAACTAATTGTGGAGAATCTAAATCTGAGGGCCTCTCAAGTTACTAGTTTGTTTCTACTGTTTATTTTTACTCAAATAGAATCAGCAGCAACCAGGCAAAGTGCACCTTTCTTCCTTTTAACTTTCAACCATTTATAAGTCATTTTACCAAGACTTCACCCTCCACCACAAGCTAGAATATGAAAAAAAAAGAAATACATGTAGGCCTCTCTCTCAATGTCATTGTATCACACAATAAGACAACTAACACAGCACAAAAACAACACAAACATCAACAAGAGCCCATCTATCCAGCTTCATAAAATACAGACATGAAATAACTTCTAAGTATTTGTATAACTTCAGCTATAAAAATCAGTGCTCTGACATGTGTGCGTGCCTATGCACTAGAGAGTTTTCTTTCAATAAGAAAGAATTTCTTTCTTTAAATACAGTCCATAAATCTAGACCTGCTTCCAAGTTTTCTGCATCACCTCAGGCTTGCGTGCTGCGTTTGACGACCATCTGATGAAGATGTAGCGATAGCTTAACACTATTAGTCCTTTCATGGAGATTGAGATTTGAGATTAGAAACGAGAACAAAAGCAAAGCGCAACAGCATAAGTCTGTTACTACGCTAAAGCATGGTGCCTGTGCCCCAGGGATTCACGAAGCGTGGGAAGTGAACTGACAAACCGTGTCCTGAAAGAGAGAGTCAGAGAGCAAGAGAGAGAGAGAAAGAGAATATGAAAGGGGTGGGGGATGTGGTGTAGTAGATGACTACTTCAGTGACCTCTGCAGATAAATCAGTCATAGGAATGGAGGAGAGACAGATGATAATCAGTACTAATAGTTATGAGTCAGATTGCTTGGGAGGGGAAAAAATAACTCAGGGGTGTACAATGAATAAGGAGACAACATATTGGCTTTGGTGATCATTAAATTCACAGTAACTCATGTCGGACTGCAGAGCAAGCAGTGTAGCTAGCTACCACATGCTGGAGAGGCACTGAACTTACAACCAGCTGAGGGATGGGATGTGGCCACACAGGCTTCTGTCAGGCAGTTGCGTGAGCGATGTGTTCACAAGGGACCTGCAGGAAAACACACAAACACAGCTAACGGCTCAACAGACACACTCATGGTTGAGGCACTAATTAAACTCACGATTGTTCACTCTGACAACAGAACTGGTACAAATTGCCATTTTATAGACCGTATCTACAGTTTAATCTGAAGTAGGGTTTATACTGTAGATAATGCCTATAAAATGGAAATTTGTATCAGTTCTGTTGTCAGAGTTATGTACAAAAGTAGCTGGGTATTTTTTAAAAGCAAATATTTTTCTTCCCAAATAACTGCATCAACACAGATGCTACAAAACAGCCAGGGAAGGCTGTCGATCGGAACACATCAATGAAAAAGATAGCAAACCAGACAAAGGATTGAATGTCACATCACAGCGCTAATACACCACTTTCCCTGTCCACATATTGACACTGAAACCGCAATTTTCCCAAACTCCCATTTTAGCCAGAATATTTTTTTAAATAATAGTTTTCCATTCATTTGTGTATATATAGAAAAAGATATACATTCCAGCCCTCCAGCTGTGCACACGATATCCCAAGTCTCCATACTTGACATCCATACAGGGTTAGTTATGAGATAGAAGAACCCACTTTGCTCATTATTCTACAATGGAGTTTGTCCAAAGTGCTGTGGCAAACAGGTTCGCAATGGTGGACCTGACATGTGATGAAGTAGAAAATTGGAATGCATTTTTGCATGAGTGAAGAACGGCTCATTTCGGCTCAATTCAAGCTACACACACAGTATTATCTACTGAGTAGTGAGTAGTTGGAAACACAATATACCTCCCTCAAAAGTAGTTTACATTGCATCCCTTTTGTGCAAATATGTTTTTTAAAATGACCTCCAGAGTGAGAGCTCACAGGAGGAAAACACAGAGGAGGTGGAATGAAGGTCAGCGGGGGAAAAAACAACAACACTGTGGGATGATAAGCCATTCTTTGTTCCACCCCCTCTTTATTCAGCAGAAATAAATCTCGTCAGAGACAGTCAGGTGAGGAGCGCCTCAGGCCATGGAACACACAGAGAAGAACTAGATAGGCTCTTCAGAGCTCCCACACGACCATTCGTTTTTTTGAAGAAAGACACCATGAGGGATGCAATTTTTCTGAAGCTACTACCCAGTGTCTCGCTTAGTGAGAGCCACAGCTTGCCTGCATATGCAAGCAATGACACACAGGGTTTGATGCACAGTGGTCACAAAGCCTGCAAAAAATTACTAATCTAATATTCGGATGTGTCCAGGAATTCGGATGTGTAGCAGGAATACCTGAACAAATCTTTAAAGGAGAAATCCAGTGTGAATCAATCGATAGCTCAAACATAGCTCAAACAGCAGGTGACAGCAGGGGGGTCAAATTGATTCACACTTTCTCCTTTAAATGGCATAAACTACATAGCCTTCAAAGAAACAGAAGCTCATGATAATGTGAGAGAGACCTTGGGTCACCTGAGCTTTGAACTTTCCCTTCTGTTATACTTCCTGCTCCTTCCTTTCCTGCTCCTGTTTCCCACCAAGGTTTTTTCCTCAGCTTCTTAAATGGTTAGTTGCGGTCCGTGATTAAGATTGGTTCAGTGCTGCTGTAAATCTGCAATATACCACGGCGCTGACTGCATTTTGATACTTCATACACATCGTGCCTAAAAACTCTCCAAACTTATCCAGAGAAAAATCAGCGTAACCTTTGGCCTCTCGTGGTTTATTGTGTACTTTGGCTGAAACACACTTGGGTCAACAGTTAGGAGGCCAATGGGCCTTGTTAATGTTAAGTTAGAAAGTTAAAGAGTTAAAAGTTTATTGTTAACGTCTTTTTAATGACTGGTGATACTCACAGAAACATCAAAGACTTCAGGCCAATAAACATGTCCTCAGATATGCTCTTCAGAGGGTTGTGATCCAGAATTCTGAAAACAATGGCAGAAAGTTGATCGGCTCAATTAAAGTCTCAAGATATATTTATAGTCTATGACACACTTCACACCTAACCTAAGACCCCTTTTAAACACAATCAATTCTGTCTGTCTCCTGTGTTTTTCTCAAGTCTTATATTTATCTCAAGATTATATTTATTATTATACTATTCTACACCTCATAGTTGTAAAAACTATTGCCACAATTAATTGTTTGAGCTTCATGGCTAGGGATGGATGATGTTTTGTGGCCTTGAAGGTGTTTCACTGTAATAAAGAAAATGAACCTGTTTAATGAACAAAACTTGAGTCACGTTATTTTAGTACTGACATAAATTTAAAAGGAGGCTGGGAGACAAGTTTTTAACTTGCTCCATTTGATGGGAATTTTCTTTTTTTCCCATTATCCTTCTCCATTATCCTGGTCATAACTTTTAAATGTCAGAAAATGATTTTTTATCTCAGTATCTCATTACATTTTTGTTCTTTCTTTCATGGAAAGGTAATATTGACAACTAAGGTAAGGACTAAGGTAAGTGTCAACATGTTTATCTAGAGAAATATGAAAACTAAAATAATGCCTTCTTAGTCTTGGTCAAACACATTTCATTAAAATTTAACAAGCATGCACGCACGGACACACATACACAAACACACACACACACACACACACACACACACACACACACACACACACACTCACACATGCACGCACACACACACAAATTGACTTCTAGGAATACCAACAAAGCTGCCTTGCAGCAGATATTCAGCCAACAGTGTAATAATTTGCTTGCGCTGATTCCTTATGAAAACATCCTTCAGAAGATCCCTAAAGCTGTTGGATTCTGCATGTGCGCATACACACACAGTCGAACAATGGAATTTCCCTTTGGGATTAGATGATTAAAGTCTATCAATCTATCTATCTGTCTGTCTATCTATCCATCTATCTATCTATTTATCTATCTATCTATCTATTTATCTATATATCTATCCATCTATCTATCTGTCTGTCTATCCATCTATCTATCTATCTATTTCTGTCTGTCTATATCTATCTGTCTATGTATGTATGTATGTATGTATGTATGTATGTATGTATGTATGTATGTATGTATGTATGTATGTATGTATGTATGTATCTATCTATCTGTCTGTCTATCCATCTATCTATCTATCTATCTGTTTCTGTCTATCTATCTGTCTATCTATCTATCTAATCTCACTCAGTTCATGTGCTGTCTTGCACATTTCCACTGGTCTGGGAAGAGCCCTTTGGAGAGAAAATGTGCTCGATGGCAGCCCAGGAGCAGGATTACTGGAGGAAACGCTGCACCTGTGAGGTATGTCGGACAGAATCTGAAACTGGTGCACGGGACGCTCTACTCACAGCCATCGGAGCCTGTGAAGATCACGGAACACGCCAGGGCTGAGGAAGGTGATGTAGTTCTGACTGAGCAGCCTGCAGAGCAGGAACAACATCACACTATTCAAATTCAGTTCAGCTCAGTTTGGTTCAGTGCAGTTTTCATTTACTGGTCATATATTTGCATTTTTTTCCCTCAGTGTGTGACAATGTGTCAGGTTGGGGTTAGGCCTGAGGTACCATCATACATCTGCGTAGAACCCTTGTCACTGACTAATTAATTTTTAGAGATCAATGAAAAGAATAATTGTAGAGCATTGCTTAAGCAGGGGAGAATGCAAGGACAATAACGTGGAAAAGTGGAACAGGGGACAAAAAACAACTTAACCACACACAAAACAAAAGCATTAGCTGATGTAAGCCATGACCTGCCCATCTGTCCAACCTAAAACCAAATTTTCCCATATGTTTTATATATTGAAACACAGCCCCTCGTGCATTCACAGAAAACTATTGAAATACTACACACAGAACCTCCTGAGGATTCGCATCATAAAATAAAATAGATTTTATGAGACCATTTGTCAGGCAAAATATGGTAAAAGCAAAGCAATACCTAAGAAATGTGTTTTAAGATCTGATTATGTCCTTGACCATATCCATTAAATTGATCTTAGCGTGAAATATGCCAGATATAAAAAAAAAATGTTAAATCATTGTAACCCATTTCAAATTAATTTGATGCGCTTAATGTAAAACAGCAGAAACTAAGTAACAAGACTAATTATAGCTCATAAAACAAGGGATGATACCGGGAACAAATTATGGCAATTTCTTCCTGTGCTTAAAGCATAAAGATTGGAAGTTGACTCACAGTTTTCTGAGTTTGTGCAGTCCACTAAAGGCCCGGCCAGAAACTTTTTCTATCCTGTTCTTCTGAAGGAACCTTTTAGGAGGAATAATAACAAGATTATTGAAATAAAATGGTGCCTTAATAATATCTGCTTAAGTATAAGATTTATGTATGCACATAGTCTTTGAGCAAAATGTCAACTCAATACCCTATTAGGTGAACTGCCACTGTTGTGAATTAAGTTTTTTTATTGCAGAAATGAATGTGAGTGAAGAATGAATGAATGAAGCCTTGTGCACACATGATATCTGCACAGATCTCTGGATCCTTACAACCATGCTGATGCTCTCTTGATGTTCTCTCTCTCTCTCTCTCTTTATCTCACTTGTTTTGAGAGAGCCGGTGAAAAACAACTGACTTCATTTGCTTTGAATCCTTTATCCAAATTAAAAATGCAAATATTTAAGAGACAGATAGCTATCTGGAGCACAATGAACAAA
This sequence comes from Tenualosa thibaudeaui, assembly GCA_027481765.1. NCBI lineage: Eukaryota > Metazoa > Chordata > Actinopteri > Clupeiformes > Clupeidae > Tenualosa > Tenualosa thibaudeaui. The sequence continues at coordinate 22,631,188 of JAIFZK010000009.1, forward strand.
CACAAGACCTCTGTGTAAAACTGAATCTGTTCTGGCACTAAGAATCAAATTACTGGTAATGATGTTACTTTGTTCTAGAGTATCAAAAAATAAACATGAACTTGAGCGTAAACCTGCATTTGAAACCAGCTTTGTGCAAGGAGACAGGAACGATACATTCCTGTAGCACTGGCAAAACTGCATGACCTCTAATTTGAGCCTTGAGATATGGGCCAGTGGAGACAGAACTCCTCTCTACAGAGCTTATTACTGTGTAAGGTCTGACAGGATCAGTAGCCTTACTCAGTTCACTTGCCTTGCCTCACCTCTTACAGTAATTGGCACCTAATCTATATCATAACATAACATCTGAGCCCGGTCAAGTGGCGATGTCTTTTCTTAGGGCTGGTTTGAGCACAGAGAACAACAATCCTGTATAACAACAATGTATATATATATATATATAAAAATTTTTTTTTTTTTATTATTTAAACATCTGTGGTCTGTGCTGTATTAGTGGTTGGGCAGTTCTAAACTTGTGCTGCTTCTCTCGAGATTAAGGTGTTGTGTTGTTGATTTTACTAATTTATTGCCTACTTGTGTGGTGCAGACATGGTAAGTGCAATTTATCAACTTATTACCTGTCAGTGTGGTACTGGCTTGAGTAAAATGTATCTCCATTTGTGGACAATTAAACAGCATCTATCTCATCCTCTGCAGACTCTAAAAGTTGCCTGGGAGAGTTATAAGGGTGACCTTATATAATAAGACATCACTGGGATATGGGCATGAGCACAGAGTTTATTTACCAAACCCAAAGCACAGCTGAAAAGTCAACACCACGCGCGCGCACACACACACACACACAGTCTGGGGTCAAAAGGGAAGGAGCAGATACATGGCAGCAGTACAAACACTAGCAGCAGAGAGCCAAAAAAACAAACGAAATGTCAAGATCCAACAGAGCAAAAATTTGCCAACTATTCAAATTATGACATTAAAATACAGAAACGGATTACCTCAAGTCCTAGTGTCAGAAAATAAGACTCAAGTCAAGCCAAACAGTGAGATGAATATAAAACACTATTGATCTGGAGAGGTGCAAAGAGTGCTTTCTTTCTCTAAAATTGTGAAACTATACATTTGTAATGCTTAATTCAAAAATATCTTGAATATTTCATGAGGTAAATGCACCACACCTCTCTGCCCCCATGACTCAAGTAAAACTGTGATATGAAAACTTGGCAGCACTTTATTTGAAGGTGTCTACATAAGAGTGACATGAGCCTGTCATTAGCATGACATGACACATATTATGAACATTAATGACAGCTTTTTAATGTTTATGATATAATGTTAGTTATGACTGTTGTCATTAAGTGTCATTCAATTTTTGTAATGTAAAGTTGACACTGTCTGAGGTGTTTTGTTGTTATGAGTAAATGATGAGACAAAGCTGTTGCACTCAGTCACATAGAGACTTATTTGTACACAGTACTGCTTTGCCTGTAAACAATTAACTGCTCAGTAAACAATTTACAGTTCCATCTTTATTTAAGTTTGCAGTTTGATGTGTAATCCATCATGTGTTCGCTATGTATAAATTTGAAACTAGAACAAAATATTCCTTTACTGGTAGAGTAGTTTGAGAACAATGTTATCAGCCAAGAACCTACATATTCAACAACAGATACTGGAGCACCAGTAGAAGATGTATAAGCCAGAGGTGGGCTGACCCCAATGGGGGGTCTCTGAGCTTTTGTTTCTCTATTTACAGAGTGTTCTTGTTGAAACGTGTTCACTTCACTAAGCAGCACTAAGCAGCAAACTCATTCAGGCTTCAGACAGACCGAGCTCTGCGAACTCCCACAACCAGGTGCCACAGTTGTCAGGGTGAAGGGGTAGTGAGCAATGCACTGGTGGTCAGCCAAAGCAATACTGAAGACTGCCAATGATGACAGTCTGAAGCTAGGTTTTTATTATGAGTTATGAGTTAGTGCCAAAGGTAAGATTTGTAAATTTGTGGCCATGCCATCTGAATAAAAGGCGGACATGGTTTATGGTGAGAAATGTAAAAGGTGATTTCTTCAGCGTCAGAAAAGTTTTTCACGTTTGTGTATTGAGTATTTTTTTCCAAAAGAGTTAGATGTAAGACTAAATGTAAGACTTCCAAAAGTCACAACTGCTATTCCTCTGGGTGTGCAGAGGGACTTGAGTTGATCAAATAATCTGGACAGACTAGGATACTTACAGTCTCTGGAGCTCGGAGTATTTGGAGAAGATATCATCAGACAGCTCTCTTATGGCGTTGCTCTTCAAAGACCTGTTTTATTGCAGGCAGAGATGTCAGATGGAACAAGAAAGCAACGTTTTGGGAAAGACACTGTGTGCCTGAACAGTCATGTAGCACTCCCAGCTATTTTTGCATGTTCTTTGCAGCCGCACTTTGATGTTTCCTACTCCCTTTTACAAGCCAGGGAAAAAATGACACATCTTATCAGGATTGCAAATCCCCCCCAACACCACCACCCACCCGTGCATGCAGACTGCTGCCAAGCCAATATCTTGTCGAGAGAGCTGGCCTGGGGAAACTGTGGACAGGCCATGGACAGTGGGGAACTGACACTGGGGAACTATGGACAAGCCATCCCTCCCATTTGTCTACATCAAAGGAGGCCAGGTTTATTTATCTCATCCTCGACTGCAATTGACTTCCACAGCAGTCCAATGCCTTCGCAGTTACACACACACACACACACATAAACGGAACATCCAAATGCTTCTGCTGAGAGATTCGTAGTTCTTACAGCCAAGTGATGTTGGGCGACACCATCGGCACAGCAGGCAGATTAACATCAACACACTCCAATTCCGTTTTCGTGCAGTCACAGCTGTCTGGGTAGTACTGAAGAACTGTAGGTAGGACACACACACACACACACACACACACACACACACACAGAGAGAGAGACAAACCCTTGCATAGTTACAACCTCATAAACAAGTCTGTCAGACTATACGAATGTAGGATATGTGCAGTGTGGTTTCACAGATGTATCAGATATATTCATACAATGGTGGGTGGACTGAGTGAAAGATTTAAAAATATTTTATGCAGTATTCTGACGTATGTTCACACAGGGGGGTAAGATCCCTGTGTCTCTTGCACATCGTTTGTATAATATATTCATGTCATCTGCATTTCACATCTGGGTTGTTAAAATAACACACAAAGTGTGACTGATAATTGGATCTTCTCAAAACGGAACCTGCTGTATACATATGCTTACTTCAGATCTGACTCATAACTATTTTTGGAGTCCTGTTGATTACAGGACTGTCCTCTATAATTTATGAGTGACAGTTTTTTTTTCTCCTCATTGATAATTTAATCACTCAGTAGAACATGTGTGTGAATATTTATGTTGGTATACAGTACAAATGACTAACTTACTGCAGTCATTAAGGTGGAGGTCCTGTAACTCTACTTTGTTAAATGTGCGGTCAAAAATGTCTGCCCACCCAGCGTTGTCACCTAAAACAAGAGACAGAAAAGCAGAGAGAGAGCAAACAGAAATGAAATTTAAAAATGTAAATTTCTCTGAAAAAAATATATAAGCTTGACTGGCTCTGCCACTTCAAACTTGTTGAGCAAAAGACATCAATCACATGGAGAGTGACTGCTGTAGCAGCTTTCTGCTCTTAAGCAGATTTAGCACAAACTTCTCTCTAAAGGCAAGGACTACTTTCTCACCATTGATGCAAAAGGAATAGAAAATGTTTTTTAAACAGAGTTCCTGTTATCCGCATTGACAGTCACAAAGAATATGAAATGATGCAGTCATAGTTTGATTTGCCATTTTCTCTACTTTCAAAAAGAGAAAAAATTGTATGATGCACTCTCTAGACATAATTTTCTTCCTTCTAACATTTGGGAAAATCTGGCCAATATTCATGCCATTTATGTTTGGATTGACCATTAAGCACAAAGCCTACTCTCTCAGCCTGCTCACTTACCATTAACAACAGGTGTCTCTGCACAGATGGGCTCAGATGTGTTTGGGTTTTAGTGCCCAACACTGCCAGTAGCCACTAACAGAATAACAACATTCCCCTTAAATATTCTTTCACTGACAAAATCTGTCTCTCTCTCTCTCACACACACACACAGAGAGGGGGGGGAGAGAGAGAGGGAGAGAGACAGAGAGAGAGAGGGAGAGAGAGAGAAAAATAAGCAGAGATACAAACAAATGCACCACTACAGTTAACCCAGCTGCATATTGTCTCTTACCGCAGTAATCCTCGTCAGCCCCGTTTGGGCAGTCTTTGTGTCCGTTGCACTGAAGCACCTGAGGCAGACACACACTCATGTTGCCACAGGGGAACTGGCCCAGGGGGCACACCTGGGTGGACACTCGAGTGGCCACTATGAACTCAGCTGATAAACAGACAGGGAGATAAGGCAGAGGAGAGAGATGAGAGGGGTGTCTTTGGTATCTACTCGGATGGTATCTAATTACAGTAGGCATCTGCACTGACTGAAATCAACTTACTGCTGACTTTTTTTTTAAGATTAGTTATTTTGCAAAAAATTTTAAAGCAAGGAATATATAATTTATAAGGAATATATATTTGCATATATTTGTACTTTGTATTTTCACACAGAGGAGAAGAATGAGTCTGAAAGAAGAGATAACTATCTATCCAAATAGAGTAGAAGAGAGATGGTTAGAGAGAGGGTTAAACAGTTCTGTTTAAATGATTAAAAGCAAACCTTACAAAAAGGCACAGGTACAGTATATGTACTCAGTTCTTTGTTCAACAAGCTGTTTAAATACCCAAGACACAAACTCACAAACCCATGCCCACAACTAAATATGTTATTTAAGCTCCAAGCTAATCTCAGCAGGCTGTCTTTGTGCATGTCCAAGATCATTACATCAGCAAACTGTGCATCCCCTAATAAAATTCATTATTAACAGTCCTGTCATTACCACGTCAGATGTTTGAAAACCATAAAATCATGGCACTCCTGACAGCAATAGATTTAATGTGCAAATTGGCAGTTGACAGCTCTCTGGCTTTCAAGTGCATTGTCTATTAAAATGACCATAGCACACATTTGATGGCCTACCTCTACCACTCAACTTGATAGAAAAAAAAAACAAGCAATACGTTGCCGTTCTGTTTTACTTTAAGGTTGTTTACTGACATGCTGATTCCCCATTAATCCATAATTCATGGTAGACAAGCAGTATATGACGGCTTTCGGCATGTACAGATTATTCAATCCATCCATCTCAATGTGTTTTGGAACAGGAACACACCATCGGCTGTAAGTAATCAGCTGTGAAGGCAACAAGGCCTTGCAGCCAACCAGGTAGGAAAGGAACGGCCTGGTCTCACCTCAGGTACACAGTGTCCTCTCCTAACCAGCCAGAGTCACAGAGAACATGACAAATTTAAAACTCATACAAGGGTGGGTATCTGTGTACGACTAAGCTTTTGCTCATTAAAACGTCTCCTCTGAGTGAGCCTTAGATGAGTTTGCAGCGTCCACAGTTATGCACCAAAATAACACGGTCTGCCAGAGTCCTTCATGAACAATTTGGTGTGCTGAGTTTAATTAGATACAAAGATAAAGACAAAAAAATGAAGTGGTGACCAGATATATAGGAAGAGCAGTAAAGCCAATGAGCCTCAACACCTTTGAAAAAAATGAATCCAATAAACCCACAGCTCAACCCAATCCTCTCAAAGGCCAGTGTCTCCTAATTAAGTTCACACTTACGTAAGGCGTATCTACTTGTAGAGTTTGTTAAAAATGTATGCGTATCTCAGTCAACTCAAGCTAAATTAGATCAAAAGCCACATATTTTTTTACTTCTACTGATCATTAACACCTTTAGAAAAACTAAAATCTGCTATTAAGATTGATATTAAAAGTACACATTACAACATCAAAGGACAAGGACACCAGCTGCTTTCAATGAGCATGATGGACTCAAAAGAGCTATGTTGTGTGTTGTGTTTTCATAGGAGAAATTGATGGAAAAAATGTGACTCCACTGACAAATTACAAATTAGCAAATTCTTTACAGTCTTTTATCCCTTTAATATGTCAGTTTTACCAAATCTATTTAATCTGTCAGGTCATGACACTCATTTCACCTGTACTTGGTGTGTGATGGTCATATTTTTGTGATCCATCCAAACTAGTCAACTCAGGGACAGGTGGGACCCAATTGTGTACACTATGAGTACATTGGTTTGAATTAGAGATGTGTGACTGAGTTGACACACTGACTGATCTGCCACAAGACTTTGATAAACTGATCCAAAATCGACCATCATGGGGACGTACAACCGCTGAAGGGGTAATTGAGTTTGTCACAAATACGCCAAAAACATTGGATCTCTGACACACTTTAGTGCACAGAATTTGGGGCTTTCAGTAAGGCTACCACTTCAAAGATAATAGTGTCATACACACTGAAATGTTAAATTGCAGTTGCTTTTAATTATAGCAAAACACCAGAGCACAGTGTCCAATATTCTTCCAGTGTGCTGGAATATTGCCTGAAGCCATCGTGTTTCTCTTTCAATTGCATTTTAAGACATCAACATGCTCACAACAGCTTGACTGACATTTTAAACACATTGTAAAACCATGGGGGTGTGTAAGGAAACAATAGACACAATTGGCCAGCTAATCCCATTGTCTAAAGTACTGCAGAAACAAACATAGGCCTACAGGAGTTGTAGCCTGCTTACTAGAACATTCTGAGCTTGATGCAGTCAGAAGACGGGTGCAGCTATTCCCAAACGGGATACATCAATGTCCATTTTAAGCTTCATGAGATCTTCCCATGGGGGCCTGGCTGCTCTGTCCTTGACCCTTCAAGGGAGGATGTAGTCATCACTCATGGAGTACAAACCTGGAGTCCCAACCTCTGGGTCTTATTGCAAGGCCTCACAACAAAGCCTTTGCTTTGCCAATGTCCTGAGTCACTGTGCCTGCTACTGTTGTCTTTTGTTTAGTTGTTGTGTAACAGGTGTGCCACCAAACTGAGTCCATAGATTCCTGTTGTGAAACAACTCTACAACAGGGTGCAGATTAACTTTGTAGTCTTCTTATGCAACAAACAGCTTTTGCAAGATTTTGCCAGAGGTAAAGATAAACTGATGAGGATCATTTCTGTCTTGTCAGCAAAAACACTGTCAAACTTACCGATAGCCCTGTCAAACTATACATAGGCCTACCTTTATTGACAAAAAACATTCCACGTCACACACAAAACCAATTTGTTACAACTTGGATCTATGTGATGCCACTCCTTCCATCACCAGGTTTATTAGCATGACTAAATTGCTTTTTTGGTTTGATATTGCCAAAGGCCTCGTTCCCACGTTGGTGGGCTTTGGTGGCTTTAGAACTTTTAATAGCTTTTAAAGGTTTTAATATTCCAGATCTCAACCAGACTGGAGCTACACGGTGTATTTAGCAGATGCAGTGGGGTATGTGTCAATCTTAAATCAGACAACACAGCGCACAGGGACACAAGAAAACAGTTTGAGAGTGACACTTTATTTAACCCTTATAAATATTCATGTATAATTCATAACCAACATGAATATTAAATACCTATCATTTATCATTTTACCCGAGATACATAATCATGATATCCTTAGCCTACAATTTACGCAACCTTGAACAAAGAACCCTCCTGATATACCTTGTAGCCCAGGGTATATCAGTAGCTCACCAGCTGCTAAAGAGGAAAAGGAAAAGGAAATAAATCTTAAGGGTCAAAGGAAATGCAAATAAATCTCATAACATAGTCACAAAAGGTATAGTTAAAATCTATGAAATCAAATTAAAACATTCTGCCCTGTCTGACACTAAATTATTCCAGTTTTACTGCTCTGTGATGAGAATTGATGTTGGTAGTGCACATCAGATTTGGCCATAACAATGGAAAATAAAGGCGCCACAAATTTAGATGACACTTCAGATGTGTTTTTGTACTGCACTGTAATTGCGTATCTCCAATCCTAATACTGATGTAAAATAAGAGTAGCTCTCACATTGCTGTTGTCAAAGTGACTCGGAGGAAAAAAAGGTTGGAGACTAACATCAATCTAACATTACAGCAAGTCAACCTATAGGATTCATTCAATATCAGGAAATAGACTGACTTCGCCTACTTGTCAACCATGACAGCAGTTTACCTGAGCAAAAAGTTGGCAGTTATGATAACACTGGCAAAGGTTTAGAGGTTTAGAGGTTTTTTAAACATGTTGCGCGCTGGCGCCTTCTGCATCGTTCTCATCGTTATGCACCGGTTACCACTAAAATTTAAAAGAGTACCTCATAAAAGCCATTGTAAAAGTGAATCGTCGCGTATGTAATTTGAGGTCCGAGTAGACTATAGTGTGCTCTCTGGGCTATATCCCACTAAATCGATCAAAAGTTTTTCTAATTCACACTGATCTAAATTGGGGAGCATTAAAGTGAAAGACAAGCAAAAATAAACGCAAATGATCATAGATTGATGTTGGATTTCTCGACCACTTATTCAGATTTACCATAGACAAAAAATAGTGATGAAAAAATGGAAACTTTGAGTCCAATGTTGTGCTTATAGACTACTGTTTGGAATGGCAGTGAAAATGCCAAATAGGCTACCAAAGGAATCTAACATTAAGAACTTTAAGTTCAATGACAGCTCAAGATAAAAGGTCTTACCTTTAATTGCAGTCAAGATTAACTGGATAAAGAGCGTGGAGAAGGCTACATCCAAAAAAGCTGAGGCAGGTCTGACAAATCGCATTGTATTTATGTGCTTTTTTCCGTACGAGCGCCTGGGGACGCTCCTCTTCGGCGACTATCACCAAAAGCAGTGGACAAAGATCACTTAGTTTGAAGGAAAACTGGCATTACTGTTGTCTTAAAAATTCTGAATCAAAGCAATTGTTTCCTTCGATCTGACTGTCTTCCTGCTCCACCGGAGTTCAACACAACCAAAACGCGGTGCATAATCAACTGCAGACCCTACGAATACAGCGCTTCTCTCCTCTGACAAAATAGTTGTGAATTTCGTCACAGAGCGGCACTCCCCATTCGTGCTGTTTTGACGCAGGTAGGCTAGGATTGCAAATGAATTTGCTTTGGCGCTTAAGGATTTAGATAGGCTATTTAAGTACTGCATTTTTTATGTGCTCAAATGTGCCCCTGTGAACGAAGTGTAATAGCCTTATCCCGCTTTTGTCTTTCTTACTAGAGTGTAACAACCTTCACAGCACTGTTTTGTGAAGTGTCTCATCCAGCGGATGAAAATCTGTAGTTATTCCACATTCTCCTTTAAGGCAGAGACATTTTATGAAGAGAGGAGCGCCTGTCCCTGCTGCATACCAAAACAATCTCCATGCATGAGGTGCAACCGATGCCCCTGCATCACTTATTTAGGCTGTACATTGTAACCAGTGAAATGCTAATCCTCATTTCTTAATTTCACTTACACGAGCTGCATTCTATGAAGTTCATAGCTGCAAACATGTCTCATGTCGGGTCAAAAGATCAGACGAGCAGCAGCCATATTAGCATGACAGCCGACAAGATTTTCAGGTAGATCATGAGTGTTTCTCTGAAAGTCATTTCACTCCACTCTCCTAAACTTTTTTCCACCCAGATCACAAACTAATACTCTTTCCCTCCCACTCTACCATTAAAATAATAATAATAATAATAATGATAAGATATCAAATATACAATCAGTCCCATCATTATCCCCCATATTAAATGAAAAAATAACTGAAATGTCAGACTTGTGTATCTGAAGAGTCATATATAATAACAGTTTTGTCACCTTCAACACATTTTGTCCTAAATATGCTAGAAAACAGTATGATGAATTGTATCCAATTGTTTAACCTGATTGTGAAGAACAGTTTTATGTATATCATTCTTTAACTCAAGTTGATTGAACAAATAACATAAAAAAGTTTAATGTATATTTACATGTACATGTAAGGTTTGATCTTTGGGCTTTGTGAAACCCTGAAACCCATATGGAAGTTATTTAACTTCTGGGCATTATCCCTTTTAGTGGGTCCAGTGAAATTGCTCCGCATTTCATAAGTCATTATAAATGACATGTAAATGACCATGCAGAAAGCTGATATCTGACGCAATCACTAGGATGGTTGCCCATGTAATTCAAGTTGGCCACAAAATGGGGTTGGAGTGGTCAAACGCCTTCTTTTCATTTTTTCCAAAAATAAGCCCATCTGGACAAAGACCAAGGTGTTGTGTGTTTTGTTTTTGTTATTGCTATGGAATTCACACTTTCTTCTTCTCAGGTTGTGCGTCTTTCAACCATGACATTGGACAGAAGCCATATTTGCTTTGCAAATGGAATACATTTAAGGTTTATGAAGGAAGCAACACAAAGGTTTTTGTTTTGACAGGGTCATACTGTCATAGGTTAATCCTTGAAATGAATATTTCATATCTCTCTCTCTCTTTCTCTTTCTCTCCCTCTCTCATTCTGTCACTCTGGTATGAGGCTTGTTTTGTTCTTGGAAATGAAATTTCACTACTCTGCTTTTGTATCTGGAATTACATTGTGCAGGTAAATTGTGCTATATTTCAACTGCATGAATAGCTTCCAATTTTGGCTCAGCACCTGTAGCTCTGAATAGAATGTAGGTTAAGCTTGGACCTCATCGAGAAAGAGCTTGAAAGTCATCATGAATGGTCAACTTTGAATTGAACACTTGCTGAGTTAAAATGAACCTCAAATTTAATGTCTGTAATGTGTACTTTGCTATGTATGCTAATTTGCATACTCATATTAGGATTATGCAGATAGAAAGGCGGAAAGTTATATTAATATACTGGTACTACTGGTATACTGGTAATACTGAATTGGATTTATTAAATTAAATTTGAAATATGAATTTGTTACATGTGAATTTTAAGATTTCCAACCATGTTCAAATGATTCCCAGTCTAAGACACACTGGATGTGCTATGAAGGTAAATGGCTCCTGCCTTCTCCTGTCAGTATGAGAGCTTCCTGCCATGTGCAGTGGAGTAAGACTGCTTAATGCGCTCCAGAGGGTTCTATCTCTAACTTCAATAGTCATCCACTTTCCTCTACATCCTACTCATCTATTTGATGTGTACCCACAGAGAACACTCTGAAGTACCGTGGACATACAGGATCCTAAATGGCCTTAAAGCTTGGACCTATCTGAACCTATATACCCTCAGACATCAAGACAGGCAACAACTGGTGACAGTGGGAACACAAAGACAAAGAAAGAGACATCAGAGTCAGTGTTCTGAAGGCAAGAAAGAGGTGAGTGAAACTCAGCACTTTTCAGACAAGTGTGGTCCACTTACTGGTTTCTATGAATGAATGAGTGCATGATGTTCAATCGTCCTTCACAACTATCATAGCTTCCTGTAGTCTTAATTTCCAAGGCTTACCTGGTCTCTTAGAATCACTGTAGGACTGATTGTAGTTCTGTATTTTTTACTCTGAATCTTTGAAAAGGATAACACTGGAGTGGATGTCTCATACAGAAATTGATTTCCCCTTCCTTTCAGAGGTGAGAGGCAGTAGTCCCAGGAGAGACTAGTGTCTAGACCACTGTGGGATTAGACAGTCAAACCCACCATCGGACCAGGCAGGGTCAAAACAAAGGGGGCTGTGTGTCTCAAGTTCAACACACTTCTGATGGTTTAACTCACTTGGACTTTCCAGTGTGTGTTAGCAAGCATATTGACAAAATAGTTTTAATCCAGTTAAAATATTAAAAAGAGGCATATGTTAAAATGAACACATTTTGTTTTATTGTTAATTATTTATGGTTCTATGGACAGTAAGAACAATAAATATCTCTTCTCAGTCAGCAGCCTTTGAGAATACAGATTTTTCGGCTTCAGTGTTTGGTCTGTGTGGAGTTTGTTTGGCTGATGTGACACTCAGATTCCACAACATGTTGAGCACCATGTATCCCAGAGTTTCCACTGCACAAAATCTGTTTGCAAGAAGCCGACAAAAAAGAAACACTGCATTTATACAAAGGCACTGTTCAAACTCACCATACTAATTGTAAACAATTGTAAACAAATCCAAGACAAATCACAATGGGTGCTGGATACAGATAAATTCAAGTACAAAAAAAGAAAAAATATCTGCATGCATTTAAAGCTCTTACAGTCTGTTTTTGTTTTCTTTGTTTTGTTTTGTTTTATTTAGCACATCGCTTCAATCAGTCCAGTCTTCATCAGGCTCCCTAGTAATAATAAAAAAACACTGTAGGAGCTTTAAAAATGGTGTGTGAATTTTTCCATTTTTACCACATCTATTCTCCACATTGGATGTCTACTAGCAAAGGCCAGACCAAGATATTCAGATTTTCAGTCAGAGTGTTCACGCACAAACCCCTAGAGAGCCCTGTCACAGTAATAATCATTCTTGGCCATACTGTTGCCCAAACACCTACATCAGTCGTTCTCCCAAGTTCATTTATTAACTAGTTTTCTGTGTCCCTTTTCAATTCATCTCAGTAGAAATGACAGGGCTTAGTACAACTGCTTTCCCATAATAAAAAAAAACATTAATTTCATTTGCCTAGAGAGGCCCACTTATCTGTTGTGTCACTGCACTGGCTAAAAACACACTGGGGGAGGTGGGGGTTGGGAACCATGGTACAAAACTTGCCCATACTCATTACTTTCAGCCTTAGTGCTGGAGGATCCAGGGGCTTTCGAGGGCTTAGCTAGAGCCTGTCAAGCTTGTCATTCTAGCCTGGGAAGCTTGTCAGTCGATGAACAGATGAAACTCCATCATCCACTATGGGAGCTGAATGAGAGAATCTCAAATGGGTTGAGGTACTTTCTCTGCTCTTCCACGCTCCTCCCGAACACATTTCTTTAAAAAAAAATGAGGAAAGAAAAAAATACCCCATACATCACGCTGACTGTATAAATGAATCAGAGAGCTCTTTACTGTTAGGTGACTGTGGTTCACAGGAACTGAACAAAACCTCCGTCATCATGCAGAGCATAAAGTCTCTAAGCAAAGACACTGACTAAAACAAGTCTGTAGAGGACGCATGTTCCACTGTGCAGCTGCAAACAACCCAAAGCTTACTCATTCACTGTAACTTAAAATCAATGCCTTCGGCATATAGGTAGCATATCTGTGTGTAAAAAGCACTGCATGCTTAAAATTAACTGACAATGGAAGAAATTAGTTTATCCAGTCATGTCACTAAATACTGCCTTCAAACTACCTTTGCATGCTGATAAGCTACTGCTAGGATACGTTGCTTGGCAACTCTCTATGAGGACAGACGGATGGGATTGGTCTGACAAATCCTGGGAGAAGAGCTACTGAGGCCCTATGGCTTGTGGATAGACATACTACTATTTGCCACTGCTTGACGATGTCTAGGTTTCTAGACTAGAACAGTCCCACAAATACAGGGCTTTCCTACCAAATCACACACTATTCATGCAGCCCATTACTACTTGAATCTCACTGCAATCTCTCGGTCTTTCTGTTATCAAACTGATCACTTGGGTCCCTTGTGGACAAATCAGCTGGGCGCGCTATGAATCACTGTGCCACACCTGGGTGAAAGGTGCGGACTTGATCCTAAACACTGTTGAAGCCATGGACTGCAGGTGGAGCTCAGATAAACCAACGAGACAGAAGCATCTGTCTCCCATGGTTTACAATGGTGGAGACTGCCTAGAAAATACATAGCAGTGCAGATATGTCAGAGTTCAGCTCTTGGCTGATTCTGATAACAGCCGGGAGACATCAGGGGAGGAAATGTGGTTGTTAAATGTGGTTGCTAAATGCAGTTTCTTGCAGTACTTCATGTTAACTTCCATGAAACAGTAACATCTGACTGTACCGAAGAAACATTATGTGACTGCAGTAAGGCTCAAGACTAACAATGGAAATGATCAGCAACAAAATTCCAGTATTTGAATGTGATCTTTTAAATAAAAACAAGTTATTGCTGTTGGCCTAACCCTCTAGAAGTCAAGACCATTTAAGCTTGAGAGAAACATTCTAGAGACATTCTACAGAACCAGTCTTATTGGCCAAGCCTGTATGGTTTAGTTTGTGCTACAGTTATCCTTGGGGATCCTACAGTTAGCTAGTTAGTTAGTTATCCTACAGGGATCCTTGGATTTTGTTCTTCTCCATGAGGGGTCTCTGGTCCAATACAGTTTAAGAACCCCTGATGTAACTTATCTTTCAGGCTATTCCAGTGAGGAAGCTTGCTTGAACTCCTGAACACTGAAATATCAAGTGTCTGAACTGGAAGTTGAGCTACTTCAAATGCTGTTTAGTTTTATTCAAGAGGATGAAATTACAAGACAAGACAAGACTTTGAAAATCATTGACATAGTTTGTCAAAGTGTGCATTCTTCTGTCTGTGTAGATTCTCATTCATCAAGGTCATAGTAGTCAAAGTGTTCAGTTATATGGAACTGGGTTTCTGTTTTGGAGCTTGTGTGCATTCTTCTATTTAAAGACAAGTGCTTTACACTTTGTGAAATTGAATGGAGCTAAAGGAAAATTATACAATCTATACAGAGCATGAACTACATGAAATCCAGTGCATAACTTAGAAGAATAGTGTCAGGTAATGATGTTCAGCTCAATATTATAATATTGTGTACACTATCTGCAGGCATCTTGAGTACAACAGTGTTACTTAGAATGTGCTTTTTCAGTGTAACTACTATCTGGGACAAAACTTAAAATAAATGCACAATTCCTCTGACAAGACAAAATCTATCATAGGCTTGAATTGGGGTATGAACTGTACAAGGACATTTTAGTGCTTACTCTATCTCTGCGTCCATAAAAGAAATATATGGACTTTGGTTCACAAAGGTCATCACCAATGGATGACCAGTGACAGATGAGCCAGACTCATCAGCATGGGCCTTGACACATAAAGGACCAGGACTGAGCAGCCAACCACAGATGTTCTGGGTTTTGCAAATATATGGTCACCATAATTTGTGTAACCTAGCAGAACATTGAAACAGAAACATGGAACATTTCTGCCAGAGTGGTTGGACAGTACAGCAGAAGTTCCATAATTTGATTGAATGGAAGGAATAGGATACTGAAGTAGTCATGGCATGGTGGCTTTCTTGCACAAACACACAAGTGCCAAACCTAGGACCACTGACATCAAAGGCAAATCTCAACTATAATGCATCATTTTTATTTCATTAGTTAAAGAGATTCACATAAACGCAAGTAATTTTGCCATAGTGCTGATTTGTGTTTACTTTTTGGACAGATGAAGCTTTGCACAGTGAATGGACTGGATAAAGCAGAGCGTAGAGAGATGCCAGGAGAGAGGACGGTTTCATGGTTATAGAATAGTTTGACAGACTGATGGCAAAAGAACACGTTTGCACTCTTGCCAACAATACCATCAAGAGCCCAGAAGACAGATTTCTATTTTAAGATGGAAATTCCTTCAGGACATAGAAGAACTGTGTGTGTGAAAGTTATTTAATTTTGATTCAAGTGAAGTTGCACCATCCGTCACATTCTAAATGTAAGGTCTCAAGCTTTAAGATTCAGACTGATTTTGACCATTGCCCCCCCAAAAGACTATGAGAGTGGGGGTGCACGGAAAGCTGAACTTAAACCTTAATCTTCTGGGATGTGGATCACCTCATTCAGGTATTCAGCGTATGTCTGATCTCATTAGGAGTACACAGCAGCCTACAAAAGGCAGGGACTAACACCGAGGCTCCCTTTTCCCCTCTCTAAAGGCATGCTGCGAGCATCTCTTTGTTCCCTTATGATTTGATGGCTCGCCAAGAGATTACAAGCTCGCTGTGGTGTCCATGGTAACGGATGTCATTGTGACATTGATTCAGGTTGTTTTGTCTGCAGTGATGGCAGAAAGAGAGTGTGTGTTTTTTTTCCACCTTACACTAACCTGACTGAGCATTTAGGAAAAGAGGAAGAGGAAGTTGATGATTACAAAATGTGTCACAAACTCATACTACTTGTAAAACAAACAAAAAAATATATTAAAAAATAAAAAAGTCTATCTAGTAGAAAAGATGGCTTCACCAACACTTTCATAAAACTTTCATGATATGTTCAGAGCATTTCATCCATTTTAAAAACAAGCTTCCGTGGGTCAACCGAGAACAAAAGTATGAAAGCAGAAAACCTGAAAGCACTTTTCATCAGATTAAAAATTTATTGTTCTAATCTTCATGACCATCTTAAATTGGTTTTCGTGCAGGAGAAATTTGTTCTGTGTTGCATAGCATCATTACAGATGTAACAGGCTACCAAGATTTTTTTTTTTTTTAATTGTACAACACACCATAGTTCCCCCCAAAATATAAAGGCACACCCTCATTCAGTCATTCATTTATCCACCCATTCATTTATTCATTCATTCATGCATACATGGCAGTGCAAAGGAGCTGAAACTATTGAATATAGCAGAACAGCACAAATAAAACACCCATACCACAATTTTTGGGACCAAAACCTCACACATATAAACAAACACACACACACACACACACACACACACACACCAGCAGCCTTACTACACAGCTCTGGGCGAAGGCATTTTTTCTATAATTCTTCCTTATTTTGTCTTGATTGATTCACAGCTTCATGTTCCTCTGCCACTGCATCCACAAGCCAGCGCTTGTAGACATCCACAGGGTCCACGTTCCAGTGTTTGTGGAAAGAGATGTGTTTCTCTCGGGCAAGGAATTTCTTTGGATAGTCATCTGGACGAGCCTTTAGACAAAAGGCACCCTTTAGATCAAGCTGAAATTGCATCACTGAAACTATGTTTGATGGCAAGATTCCTTCATAGGTCACTCACTCAGTCACATGCATACATGCACACACACACACACACACACACACACACACACGCATGCACATACACACACGCGTGCAAGCGCACTCACACACACACACACACACACACACACACACAAATGCCTATAATACAAAACAAATACACTTGCAGTACATGACAAGTCTTTTTTTCCCCCCGAAGCCAAAAACCAAAAACGATAGTTGCTAACTGAAATGACTGATGACAAAAATACTGATACCAACAGTTAGCAACATAACTGAAAAAATAATACAAAACAAATACACTTGCAGTACATGACAAGTCTTTTTTTCCCCCCGAAGCCAAAAACCAAAAACGATAGTTGCTAACTGAAATGACTGATGACAAAAATACTGATACCAACAGTTAGCAACATAACTGGTTGGCAATGGGCAATTTTGGGGAATGTGTCTCTGGTCAGCCAGCTCACCTGGTGGAAGAGAGGACTGTGTGTGACAGGGACCCGAAGCGAGCTCAAGCACATGCCAAGCACCATGTCATCTGGCGCGTCGTCACTGTAGCAGCGGCAGCCACCAGAAAGGATCCTGTGCACTGCTGCCCGGCTGAGCACCATCCTGGCAACGGAAAAATAAATGGACATAAAATAAATAGACTTAAAATAAAAAATGAAAACAGGAGCAAAACAACCTAGCAATATCTGCAGTTGATAGTTGAATGATGACATTGCAATGGAAAACTACCCTGTAGGCCAATGGAAGCTTGTAAAACAAATGAACAGAAAAAAAAAGATATCTACATTTTGTATTAAGCTGTGAAACAAAGTTCCAAAAATATGCTCAAATAATAATAGTTCCAATAACAGTAAACTGCGTCACATTTTAAAGCAATTGACCTTACCCTCCTCCACCTGTGATATAACTGTAGCCATTCTGAATAAGGCCATAACCATAGCGTTCACCCAAGCACACAGGTTCTTGGGGGTTGTAACAGCTCAAGAGCCTTCGGAGTCTAGAGAGGCTGAAGACACAGGTTTGCACCTCAATACCAACATTATACTGTCTGGACCTTTATTACGTTAATTCATGTTAATTAAACTCATCACGTTAATTCAACTCATTTAGCAGACAGTGACATTCAAAGTGATTGAAAAATTATGGAGAAGAGCAAAGAAAGAATTTCTTTCAAACAGTACATCATTAAATAAGTCTGTATAATACTGCAGCATGATATTAAGCCTAGGCATACAATATAGACCATTCCCACATGCTGTCAGGTGGTTCAACTTTAAATTCTCCTGTGGCTGTCTGAGAGGAGGTTCATCTACAGAACACAATGCAGTCATATGAATCTGAGCTTGGGACAAAGAGAACTCAGTAGCATATTGTATTTCAAATCTGTGAGTCTGGGGCATCAAATATCCTCATGACACTTTCTAGGTCATACCTGATTTTCAAGTTCATACAAGTATCAGCATGTTCCCTCAATCGCCTCTGAAATGTCTATTAGTACAAGTTGTTAGGGGCTACAGGGGTTTAATTAAGCAAACACTAAGTGTACTTCATGGACTAAGTGTACTTCATGGATGTCTAAATTAAAGTGCTTCCTGATAAGCAAACCCCAGGCTCACACAGTCACGTAGGATATGCTAATGATTGACTTGTCACTTTGAGTGAATAATCATTTAAGAAAACAAAATCACACATTTCAAAAGTTCACACCACGAACAAACTCAAAACCTAAACCACTCTGTTGTTGGTAAGCATGAGTGCTAATTGTCACCTGATCAGTGTGTCATCATCAACAATCACTAGCCATTGGCACTCAGGGAAGCCATTGCTAAGGAAGTGTTTCAAGATGGCAAACGTTTTCCCACAATGCCCTGCAACATAAAGAATGCATCCATGAATGGACTGAACACGCACAGATTGACATCCAAAGTATCCCAATGTTATGTCCATCTGAAACATCGTCAAACAAGAAAAAGCATTGTTAGAATCAATGAGTTTCATTCTTTTAAATAATGTCCTAAAACATTTTCCTTTTTGAGGCATGCTCTAAAAAAAATTTTGGTGCGCTCTTTAACATGATTTAAAGAATACATTCCATTATATTTATGGAATACAAGGAATACAAAAGACAGATGTACATGTCGTTTGCAGTACCTGTCCAGGTCTGCGCCTCACTTTAAAACACCTCACAAAATGTTACACTTAACAACATTACGTGTCCCACAATGCTGAATACCAATATAATACTGTCAGCATGTCAAAAAAATTTACTCCAGCACACTCCAGCTAGTTATCAGTGCTGTTTTTGTTTTTTTATATGCTTTGAGGTGGGGAGCTTGCTATTTTTAGACCAAAGCTCCATTACATCCATTAAACTGTTATAAAAGTCAAAGAACATACTGTAGTTAAGCCAGAGAAGTGATCTATGTGCTACCTCAGAGTACACTTCAGTAAGATTCTTCAACTTTTACTGATAATCTCAGGGGTCTTTTATTTCAGACAGAAAAAGACACTGGGAGATGAGAGAGAGAGAGAGAGAGCGAGAAAGAACACATGAGAGAGAGAGAGAGAGAGAGAGAGAGAGAGGGAGAGGAAGAGAGAGAACACAAGAGTGAGATGGAGGGAGAGGGTACACAGCAGGAATACCATGGTGAGAGACAGCTGGGCAAATGTACTTCACCTGACATGAGAGAATAACACCAACCCAGTGGAGATTGAATGGGAGAGGTCAGAGATATAATGACAGAGGCAAGACAAGATGAACAGAGCAAAATGTACCAAGGAAATGAGAAAAGGAGTGTAGGGAAGCCAGGAAGACGGACAGATAGAGAAATCAGACACCTTTAATAGCACACACCTGAGGACCCCGTGCAGAAATAAAAGGATGGAAAACAGAGATGTAAGAGAGAAAAAAAAACAGAGCCTCACCTAGAAAAATCACTTGGGTTAGGGTTATGCCAAATGTAATCACGTAATCATGTAATGCTTGTTCAAAGCACAGTATTTAATTCATATTCAAAGATGTGTTCTATTTTAGTTTAAATACAGACCATAGCAGACAGACTGATAGCAGAATAGCAAGCTCATGTGCCCTGTGGCATGAATAATAGTTTTACCACTACTACACTTTTTGGGTTTAAAATATTCAACAAAAAAAAAACTCCCCCAAAGGTTTTAAATGTGCTCATCGAAGAGAGACCTCAACTGAATTAGATTTTTAAATGGAATAGAGTTGATGGGGTGGGGATGGGGTGGGGAGTAAACCCTGTGTGTTTGCACATCATCTAGCGATGCCACCTGGGCATGAGATGAAATCAGAGCCAGTGCCAAGCAGAGTAAAACAGGACCCTGGTATTTAACATCACATTAAATGGTTGTGCAGTAAACAAACCATCTGTGGCCCAACATATTAAAGAGACTTAGATAAGGGTCCTAAAAGAAAGAGGCAGTGCAAAAAGAAATATCTTTAAAAGGAAAAAAGGAACGCTAACCTCATTATGCATTGAGAAAAAATGATTAGACACACCACGGTTCAGTGGCTGGGTTTTTATCACATAAAACACACAACCAAAACACTATATTTAGCCAACAGTGATATATTTTTTTTGAGAGTCAGAAAGTATGAACCTATGACTACAGAAATAAAAAATAATGTGATTTCATATGCATGTACAACCATGGTTCACATACATCAACCATGGGAGAATCACTGGACTTTTTTCTCATTCAATAACATGGTATCATGAGTGTGTGTGTGTATGGCGATGCAAAATCTAGGAACCAACTCAACGGTGTCAACTAATCAAGCGATTATTTTCTGCTGACAGCAAACTGACCAGACTTGAGCAGGCTCTCAAGTTATTTTTGGATGTGCAATTTTTCATACACAGGACATGACCAAAATACCCCAAATTCTCTCAATGTGCTACAACTCAGACACAGGATGGTGAGTATGCTCAGGCTTCACATCAAACATATTGTAATGAAAGCACAATTCATTTCTTTAAAGTTTGAATAGGTGTATTTAAAAACATATATCTGAATTCAATGTAAACTTAACCTTGTACCTCTTTCCGTGTTGGGGACCCCCAAGTCAATTGTGGGTATGGAGGGGTCTGTGGTGTCACTGTAGTACTCCAGATGAGTTGCGTCTTTGGCCCATGTTTGTTTCACCACAGGTACTGACAGAGAAGCGGCAGAGGAAAGGGTGGGGTGGGTGGTTAAGGTCAACCGAAACAAACATTTATCTCCATTAACAATGGGATTCTCTTTTCTGATTGGCTGATGATGTGGGAATTAACTTTGTAACCTTTGAAGTAGATCCAAAAAATTCTGAATCACCATTCCACCATTCCATACGAATGGTAACCATAACAACCGTAGTGAAGTATCACACTGCACTTTCCCCCCTTAACGGTATCTATAATAGGTATCTATAATAGGTTATTTTCTGAAGTTCATGCACATGACTTCCAAATATAGATAAAATTATATCTTAAACACAAAACGGGAGATAAGGGTGATAAAGGCCTCGCGGTGACCAGTTCAATGGAAATATTGACTCAGAGCGGAAAGAACTCCAGAGTTTATCAACTGACCATTATTTCCATCAAACTGTTCACGCTGTTGGTTTATCCCTTACTTACTCTCTCTGTTTTGTTTATATTCTTTAAGAGAATGTGCTGAAACTCATTATGCCTCTAGTAACTCAGGAAAATGAATTGCAGGTCCACACAAAAAACACTTTTATCCCTCTGGCTCTTATGTCTGCAAAAACTCAGACATTAAAGACAAATTTATTTTATTATATAAAATCACTGTCATAGTGGCGTAGTGCGTTAGCAAGTCTCCCACAACAAAAAAACACCTCTCCCATTTCTCTGTCTGGAGAGTTTCTAATCAGTTGATGTTTTTAGCCTCAACAGAGGATACAGACAAAAACAACACATTAAATTGGCAGAGTATACAGAAAACTCAACAAAGAAATGTTTTTAATTCGAAAAGCCTTTTAGAATAGTTCTCCTCTATGGCAGTGTTCAACTTCCCAATTTACTTAAATATCAACATCTCTGAACCCACAACACAAACCATATTTACTCATGGATTAAATTCAGATGAAACAACATGGATAACAAATAGATGACCCAAGTCCTTGTCAGACAACAGTTCACTTTACAATGCTCTTTTCCAAACATGTGCATCTGTGAAAGTAAGTTAGGGCATATTACTAGGAGGCATTACAAAAGAGCAGTGGCAACAGTAGCAGAAATCAAAGCTTCTCTGTTATGCATAGCCAATCCTCTGGCACCCTTATCTCAGAGAATAAGCGGTTGGACACCTGTATTATGTGAACCATCATCTCAAGCACTATTACTCTATCTTCCTCCAAAACCAACAGGTGGCAATCACAAAAGCCTAACAGCAAAACAAAGCCAGCTCTCCTACAGCTCTCACAGACAGATGGTGCACCAGTAACCCCAATCACACTGAGCGCACACAAGGCAACTGGGCCAAACAGAGAGACTTCAGAAAGCAAAATCACTCCAGTGCTTCATAGCCTAGTCTCCTATGAGCAGGGAGCCAGAGCCATTTCAGAAAAAAACTCTGCTCTCAATGATGAATAATCCAGCACAAACGCCACAGGTCCTGACGACTACCTAAAATAAAGCGATCATCAAAGGACATGACGGTTTCTATTTCATTTTTTGTGTTTTTCATTGGGCAACTACACTTACCTCTGTCAGTGTGAAATTTTGTACAGGTTTTCACGGCAACAAAGACGTCTTCTTGTTTCACTGGTTGTCCCTAAAGTTATGGGCAACAAACAAAGGATTCCATGATGAAAAGAAAACCCACTGTGAAAGAAAGCAGGTGACAAACACTTTCACTCAAGGTGCCAAAGCAAGTGAAGGTATTCTAGGTGGAGTATCTAACTAATCGCTGGATCACTTTATACCGCGTTTCCATTAAGGCGCAGTAGCACAAGAAACATCAAAATGAATATCTAAATACATAGCTATCTTGCTGTGCTTAATATGGAATTCAGTCAAAGCATGGAGAAGCTTAGAGGTAATGCCTTGGGCTTCTCTGCGTCTACACTAGTTCAGGCGCCAGGGACAGGGGACTGATGTTTAGATAGGACCCTCCTCAATTAGTGAATTTCACCAATCAATTAATTTAATCCATCAATCAATTAATCAAATCAAGAAAGCAGTGCGTCCCAGGAGAAATACAAAATTTAAGTGTAAGATAGAGACTGAACAGTTAAGGCTGTCTGGCTGTTCTTTAAAAAGAGTGAGGAAGCTAAAAGATAAAAGCTTCTTTAACTCCCAGCTTCTTTAACGGTTCATTTACACATTGATTTCTTGCATGCATAATTTTCTTCAAATGTCAATGAAATGCATCTCATACACTTGATGTGTTTCCTGAATAAGACCGGATCGGTGTAATGATCCTCAGGAAGAACAAAATAGGTGCCTGGGGATGTTCATACTTCAGGGACAGGTGCAATCGAGCTAATTTGGGGCACTTGATATGAATCCTTTTTTCTTTTTGCTAAGGTTTTAATTGACAAATCTCTTTAATAAATCGACACGCAGGGAAGAACATCCAATAACCATACGCCCAACCCTTTGTCCTCTCCGCCCCCAAAAAAGTCTGAATGTGACACTCTTCAGAGAATACTTGCCAGGTAAATATCAGCACTAAAGTTAGAGGAAATACTGCACAGGGCTTATGGATACTCGTTTGCCCTCTGAAAAGGTCTAACAAATAAAAAGGACATCACAGAGTGACTCTAGTCTCGCTTTCCAAGCACATAAACTTCAACAACCTCTGCAAATGTCAGCAAAAGCCAAATGACAAACAATTTTAAGTAACTGCTGATGTTTGTTAGTGTTCAAACACAAGTGTACAGGTGGATGGCTGTATTGACCTGTGAGGAATGCATTCAAGTTCAAGTTCATTTAAGCTCATCAGGGTGCTTAATTAAAATAGCTGGGTCATGACTCATCGAGACACAAAATAATCCACTTGGCAGGATATTAAAGAATCAGACACCTCTACCCCCTTACCCCTACAAAACGCACACCCGCCCTTTCAAATGACTGCATGTGTAACCTGCGTCATCCTGCATGGTCCAGCTCTGCTCATGCCTGGGCTCAAACCTGTGACCTTAGCAGCGTCACAGACTGGAAGTTAATTAAAACCCTAAGCTAGCTGGCTGGAAGCGACTGTCTGATAGTGAGGTCTATGAAGACGAATGCTATTACTATGGGTTTTGTGACCTTCTTAACTAAACTAAAAAGGTATGGAAATCTATGCTCTATGGATAGACCCAAAAATGTGAATATATGAAAGTAAACCCATTTCCATCCACTTTTCTCCAATCAAATTATGCTCAGTGTGCATTGAGACCTAGCCCACCCCCCATCAAACAAATAAAATTTATATCTGATTTGCATTTGATTGATGTGCATTTGCAGGTGTTTCAAAGTGAATATTTCCTATTCAAATAACTAAAATGTGCATTAACAAGATGGATGGAATCCCAGCTACCCATCAACCACCATGGTCTCAACTCCTGTCTGTCTTGTTATTGGTCTCTGGTACCATGATATCCCTACTATACCCATTATATTGGTTTCTGACAGAAAATAGCATAGATAATAATATGGACTCACTCCTGTTTTTTAAGGTTAGATGATATACTGGACATTTGAAGATTTAAGACCCACTTGGACAACCCTGCCCACCACCTCTGCCCCCAATATAGCATCATTTATGCAAACTAATATTAGAATAGTTCTACAAAAATGCATGTAAATATCAGAAGGTTTTTCCATCTTGTAGACAGACAAATACGTACACAGGTAGGCAGTTTGGAGACAACAGTGGCACAGTGATTGCTGTGTTCTAAGTCAAGCACTTCAGCACAGAACTCTGGGACTGGTGTCAGGGAGGGTCCTCTTCCTCCATGCCAAATGTACAGTGCAATCTAAACAAAGTTCAAGCAAAAAAGCATTTCAGAGCAGAACCCAAACAAGCACAATCAAGTCACTCAACAATCAGCCAAACAAGTCACAATAAAGTCACTGTGGTTGCACCCATTCCTGCTGGCCTTGCAATGGCAGTACAATTACTTTTGAGTGGCGTGTGAACTCAACTGAAAAGGTGTTGTTAAACAGCAGGCCATTTCTCTCTTGAGAACAGTCTGCTGATTGCTTTATTTTTGGGTACTGTCCCCTCAAGAAGACCTACATTTGTGAACACTCTTCTCTCTCTTTCTCTCCCTTTTATGCTTCAGAGGTAAATGTTTTCATGGTTTATTAATAAAGCGAACTGAACTCAACACCTCATGTAGTTAAGACACATCCCTTCCCTAAACTATCTATCTTCCCCCAAAATACCTAAAGCTCCGAATCAGAATCAGAATCAGAAAAACTTCACACACATTCAAAGATGAAACAAAACAATGAGTCACAAAAGAATATTGTGACTTGTGCAATAAATACAATGGGAAAGGGAAGGACTACAAGGGCAAAGTATTGCTAAACAGGGCTTTGACAGAAGTGGGAATAAATGAGTTACAATAAACGCAGGAGGGGACTTTGTGAAGGTGACCTGTGGTACCTGTGGTAATACTTGTTCAGGGGGTGGGTCAGCTATGGTGTGCTTTGCTTTCAAATGTGCTGCTTGAATGTGCACGACAACTGTGTTTGGTTTTCAGCAATTATTTTACTTGCTTGATTAATGACCCTGGACAGCTTAGATTTGTTCTTGTCAGAAGTGAAATTGAACCAGGCTGAGATATTGAAACTAAGGACTGATTCAATAGGTGATGTATAGATAACTGCTATGGAAAAATGTGAGTTTTTACAGCGGGAACAGGGGTTGTTGTGTCTTTTTGTACAGTCAGTGTGCTGGAGAAAGACAGACACCTTTAAATCTTTGTGCCCAGAGTGGTTCACCAAAAATACCCTCAGTCATGAAGGCCAGACATCATTATGCCTACCGTAGCAAAATTCAGTGATTCACCTCAATCATTTTATTTGTGGACTGTCCGTATTGAGATTAGTAATAATGACATCCTTCCTGTATAATTTCCTTAAACCTAAGTGCAACTTAAGTGTGACTAACTGTCAAGGCTCTGCTATGCAGTCCATCCATACTGGGCTCACAGGGAATAATGAGAGATGGCTCAGCGCAAGCTAACAGTGTTAGCTACAATAGTGATTGATTGCAGGACAGACCAGGATCTACTCATGATAATGCTGCAGTAAGAATTCATTCCAAAGCTAAAAGTTCTGTAGCACCACCTTAGTGTTAGCAGAGTTAGTTTTCAGTTGCATGTTTTGTTTATAACACCAAAGTCATGCCTACAGTGCAATGGGATGATCCAGTATGGCCCAAGGCTATAATATTTCCCAGAATGCACTACAAATATGGACGAGTGTGTGAAGCACAAACAATGTCAACGGAAAAACATTTTCCCTGAATCTCCAATTTCCACACATGAAAGAAAGACAGCACTGTGGCTAGATCTCATGCTGTACTGGTTGTTACAGAAATTCTCATGTAATGTTCCCTCACTAAAATATGGCTAACCCTTTTCTCAACATTGTTGATACATAAACCTGATCACATTATGGGAAACTGCATTTCATTTGATGGATTATGCTATTTGAGGTGGTTACACAAGGGCACATATTTCATCAAAGCAGACACTTGCTGTATCCATTTAACCCTCCTGTTGGCATCATGTTGCCTTAGCCATGCCCCAAACTTTCCGGTTACCCTACGCACATATGCAAACAAAACCACTTTTATAGACCTTAGCCTTTATCTAACCTTTAATCTAACCTTTATAAGACTCTGTGGACTCAGACATGAGTGGCTTTATGATGTATGTAAACCCACCTCATGTTTGAGATCGATGGTGAAGTCTGATTTGGGTGACTCACCGCTGACTCGCTCAGCCAACCTGACAAGAGAAGCAAATCTATCAGGTGGCAAAAGCCATCCGGGGCAAAAAAGGTGGTCGTAAGGAGACAGAAACTCATAAATCAGTATTAAAATGTTTTGCACCAACCTGATCAGGAGCGGGCAACTCAGGGCCCAGCCAGCTGCAAAGTCGGGGTACTTAAAGGAAGAGGGGTCCTCAAAGAAAGCATAGTGATGTATAATGGTTGACTCATCATCATGGAGTGGACTACCTAGAAACCATTCCTAAGCATGACAAGGCAGAAAGAAGGGTGTAAAAAATCAGCACTTGGTTTGCAGGGCCAAATAAACTCCTGGTGCCTTGAAGATTCAATTCACAAATTCTGGTAAAAGTTTGTTGAAAATGAAGCTAAACAAATTAAACTAATGTCTTCCGTGCACCTGAAGCTACATGTTAATTGGATGGAAATTATTTTTAGCTTAGTTTGAACACTATTATTTTTGCAGTGCATCCACAGAAAAGACACAGAAACAGACTCAGGAGAGAACCCTGAGAGCACTTTACTGAATGTAAAAAAGGTGTATTGATCATAAATACAGACTACATTAACCCATTAAAACCTGGGGCAGCATGTATGTCACTTTCAATCATTTTGTCCATTTTAAGGCCTGTAACCAATGACTTCCAAAAAGTACACTTGAATCCAAAGGCAAGACAAAGCTGAAGGCTCTCAAATGTTTTCTTTTTTTTTTTTTTTTTTTTTTTTTTTTAATTTCATGCTTCTGAGCAATAAAGCATTTAACGGGCGTTGACAATTCTTTTGCATTTTCTGAAAATCCTAGGTTTTAGGGGGTCAAAACAGGTTTAAGAATGCTATGCATCCTAATGCATCCTACAGTATGACTGGTAAGTAAACATTTTGAGTTTGAATGCAGACTACATCATCCAGTAAAATTAAATGATACATACATAAGATAAAGAGAGGTAAATGAAGCAACATTATGACAAGAACAACCACATGCGTATCAGGCATGCCAGCAAAAATGTGCCTTAAGTGAGCATACCTCACCTTACCAGCATCAAAATGGCTGAGGACTTGCAGAAGCCTTGGGATCTTCACCACTGTTACCTCCTCCATGAAAAAGATCCAAGAGCAGCTCTTCCCATAATTAGTAGAAAGGCTAGGGGAAGAGGAAATGTATAGAGTCTGAATACAGAAAAAATACAAAGGCTAAGACCTGTGGAAACAAACAACTTAAACATACATGGACAGCTGGAGTCAATTAGTGACACTAATAGTCAATTAATTAATTAGTTAATTGAAAATTAGCAAACTGTAAGTATGTAAGTAATTCAAGATCAGGCAGGCTGCACAGAGCTGCACAGGGATGACAAAACGAGCTTGTTCGACTTGGCTGGCTGGCTAAGTGGGTAGGACTTTTTTTGTTGGTAAAAAGCGCTGTGCAGTGGTGCTGCTTACGCCATGGGCATCGGAAAGGGGCCCACTCAATTAGCCAGCCAAGCCAAGTTGAACAAGCCTGTTATGTCATCCCTGCACAGGTCTGCCAAATCTTCTGTGATCTTCAATACACCTAATGCAATGACAGATGATTATGATAAACTGGCAATTCTGTGTTTTGGCTCTTCTGCTGATCCACTACTATGCATTCAGGACTAGAGACAAAAGTTTGTATTTTGTACTTCATATTATGATACTTCTTCAGATTAATTCTAATGAAAGCTTAAACTGATTACGATGTAGCCCTGTTGTTTCACAGAGTGAAACAAATGCTGTTGGAAGGTATGAGTGACAGAATTTGGTATAACCTAAACCAAATAGCAAAACAGCAACCAACGCTAACTGATGAGGGCAAGGAAGTTTCATTTTCATAAGGCCCAATCACTTAGCATTAGCTGCCAGTTTACAAATGAAGTCTACGTTGTACCAAATGGCGTCGTTCTTATACCTACCAACAGCACACGGCAGCCTCAAAGAACTGACTGATTGACTCCGTTTTTTTCTTTCTTATGACCCAAGAAACCAAAGAGCTGAACTCACTAAGGCAGAATGGGCAGAATGCTCCAGTTCCCTTCATAGTCAGAGAGATTGTGAAGGAACAGCACAATGGGAGGATCCTGCCAAACAAACAAAAACAACAAGAAAAGATTAAAACTGCACCTCAAAGACAGTATTTACAGGATAGGTTTTTAAAAGGCTTCTATAAGCACGAAGCTGTGTAGCTGTGAAAGGAAAAATACTTAAACTGTGAACAACAAAATCATGTTGCCTTGCTAGTTGCCTTCATATTGCTCCCCATGAAGAAGTTCTTACAGACAAGAGTTCACCTTTCAGCTTTCACCTTTCAGACATCTCTTAACTGGGCATCTGGCAAAAGAAAAGCAATCCTGTATATAGCCCTCACCCATGTATTAACCTCATAAATGAAGGAATTTTGCCAAATCAATGTTTTAACCTTGGTTAATAATCAGGAAATTACGGCAATGCTGTTACTTGCTGGACTCTTTCCCTTCCCCACTCCCAGCCCCAGTCAGCAGAGGCACCAGGATGGCAGGAGTCTAGGAAGACACTGGACTCACCGCCCCCCCCCCCCTCCAACTGAGACTTTGCATATGCAAATTGCACACATCTGCTGCTAATGTGTTCTGTTTTTATATTTATATTTGCACCACTTATTATTATCATTACTGCTACTGTGGCAAGTACTATTGACATTTGCACATTTCACTTCGGCACTAAAAAACACAATTACAACAACTACCTCTAAATGCACAAAGCTGGAACACTCAGTGAACTTCACCTCATGCCTTGTCTGTCTTGTCATGCCCTGCTACATTAGTAGTGTACTTAGGGTACTCTATGTCTTGTCTTGTCATACCTGTTATGTTAGGTAGTAGTACTAGGCAAAAGTAGCCTTAAGCGACTTGCACTTATTTATTTATACAAGACTTATTTATTTATACATGACCTAGAATTGTCTTGTTGTGCATCTGCACTTTACTGTTGTCCACGTACATGCATGGGATAGTGGGAAACGTAATTTAGATTCCTTTGTATGTCAAGAAATTGACAATAAAAGCGACTTTGACTTTGACTTTATTGGATGGGTATTGTGTTATTGGCTGGACAAATACAAAACAGTAAATATAATAACTGTAAATTGCCATACTTCTTTAGCATCTGGTGTTACTACTGTCTGTTTCAAACACTGTAGCTGCTTAAAGCCCTGACCACATACACACAAATACACCTACACTCTCACTCTACACCCTCTGAAAGATGGGTTGGTTGGACTTGCTTTTTATTTGCTTTTTTAACTGAGGCACCATGCTTTTGTACCATATATTATACAGTATATGTGCATGACGATTTCATTACCGTATATGACAACTTTTTAAAAAATAAATAAGTTCTAATAGTACAAGCAATACTTGTGGATTAGAAGTGAAAATGTTATTTGTTGTGTTTAATTTACTGTAAAACACATTAATGAAAATTCATGATTTCATTTCACTTTACAACTGAATTGATGAAAATGTAATAACTATTAATTTACCTAAGAACAAATCCTGATAAGAAAACATGGGTGGCTGCCAGAGTCTTATGTGTATATTTATGCATTTAGCAGATGCTTTTATCCAAAGCGACATTTTGTCAACTATCAATTGTTCAGGGCCAGTCTCCCCTAGAGCAACTTAGGGTTAAGTGCCTTGCTCAAGGGCACAACAGTGGCAGCTGGGATTCGAATCCATAACTTTTCAGGCTACTTGCACGCTAGCTACCATCGCCAGTCTTCATGAAAACTGTGTAAGTGGGGTTTAAGAACAGATTTCTACATAAGAACGGTTGTTGAATAAGGCCCATTGTCCACCACCTGATTGTTAGTGTGACTAGTGTCACTTTGATTAAGTTAGTCATTACATCATTAGCTGCAGTTATTATACTTTTGCATTTTTAAAATTTATCCAGCCAATAATGTAATAGCCATCCAATAATGTAATAACATACTTAAATCATTGGCAAAAAGTTATTACATTACTAGTTCAGAAATTGTATTACATTATTGGCAAGTTCTAACATTATTGAGCTTAGAACTATTTTGGGGGGCAGAGGATGAACTAACTAAACGCTAGAAAGTACAATTCAATGTCTTAAAATTTTGTCAGTCGGCAATGGAACTGTTGTATAAAAGCCTCTCCTTGTGGGCAAGATGAATTTATTTGGTGTAACTGAGCCCAGTCAAAGTGCAAGCCCTGTGGCCGCCAATAAGGTAATAATAAACCAATATAACATGAGTAGGAGGGAGGTTGTTTGTGGATATCCTCACTGTGATTTGGCCGCAGGTAACCACACCCGTGGGAATGTCCACAAACAGCTTCAGGAACTTGAGTGTTATATTTCTAGAACAAATTCATCTGCCCCACAAGGAACCCTGCCCCCCCCCCCCCTTAAAAAAAAGCAGATGTCAGCACAAATACAAATGTTGGCTAAATGTAATCAGGCACATAGGACAACACGCTACAAATCTTCAGTGATCCCACTGGACAGACAGAAATGACCAAACAGATTCAGCTTGTGCTGAGCTTGTGTTTGATACAAAGTGAATATGGCATGACTTTGGACCCATTCACTTGTTCCATTCCATTGCATCCTGTTCCATGTCATCTGAGACATCCACAAAACCTTCTATTTTTTTCCAGCATTTTAGTTTAGATTAGTATTTTTATTAAGTTCAATTTAGCACAAGTGTGAATGAAATTATCCCATATCTGCCCAGAGTCATAAAGCAACACAACATGTTTGTGGAACTGTGTGTGTATGGGCACCACTATTGCAAATGAACTGTCCAACTGGGAAGAATAAAGAATTACAACCTGTAATATCTCAAACAAATTGACAGCCTCTCATTCTCTCATTTATACATTGCTGGGTTTCAGTTAAATGCATACCAGACAAGACTGTGATTTTTTTTAATCTCTGGACCTCCCCTACAGTCACGAATTTTATTATTATTTTTTTTTTAAACATCGTACATTCTCACCAATCCATGTGAATGTACTTGCAAACCAATGAATAGCAACCAGCAATGATCATTTTCATGCGTTACGTTACCTGACAAGCCAGTAATAAATGCAATTTTATTTACTTTCAGCTTTGTTTCCTTGACCTGATTCTGCATACTTTTCAGATACTGTAAGTGTAGTAACCGCTGAAGCCACTCTAGAGGTGGGCAAGAGAACCTTCATTCACCCCGCAATGAGCCATTTAATCATCAAAGTGACTACGAAGCTGATAAACTAACCTAAAAACGTTGCCTAGTGTGCCTTTAATTTTCCAGGACCATTTGAAAAAAATATACCATATTAAGATTTTCCCTCTAAATCTCAAGTTTGTTCAGTAGTTTCTCCATATGTAATACGCCAGTGCAATTCACGGCCAGTATTAAAAATTAGGCAGTTTCTGATTTCCACAGCCTTAAAGGAGAAATCTAGTGTGACTCAATCCACAGCTATATATATATATATATATATATATATATATATATATATATATATATATATATATATATATATATATATATATATATTTTTTTTTTTTTTATAATTTGTTTATTGAGCAGCAACAGTACAAATATACAATTTGAAAATGGGGAAAAATCCCATGTGAAAAAGAAAAAATCCCATGTGAAAACCCTGTATGATCGCCTGCTTGTGCCAAACCTGGACCGCCCATGACCCTCGCAGTACATGCAAAGCCCCAAAGAGAAACGACGCTGGCGTTCTGCCGGGGTGAGCATGGCACGGCCAATCTTCATGGGCTCGGAAGCGTCTGGCTGGTCTGGGTGGCGGAGAAGCTGTGGCCGAGGGTTTTTGTGGTATGTCTGAGGTAGTTGAAACCTGGTGCTCCTTCTCTAAACGACGTGCTTGGACCCTCTGGTCAATCCAGATTGCCAGGGCGATGGCCTCGTCCAGGGTCGACGGGGGCTCATGGGACACCAGCTCGTCCTTCATGTAGTCCGCCAGGCTGTGCAAAAAGGCGTCCACCAACGCCTCCTCGTTCCATGAGCTCCGGTGGGCCAAGGTGCGGAAATCGACTGAAAAATCCGCAACAGACCTACGGCCCTGCCGGATGCTCATCAGGATGCGGGAGGCGTCAGCAGAGGACGACCCAGTGTAAAACACCTTAAGCAGCTCTCGGGCAAGTAGTTCAAAGGCAGAGCACGCTGAAGTCTGGCGTTCAAACTTAGCAGTCCCCCAAAGCCTTGCCCAGCCCGTCACGTGGGTAATCACATAAGCTACCTTGGCCGACTCAGAGGCAAAAGTCACAGGTTGAAGGGCAAAGAGCAGTCTGCAATTAGTCAAAATGGCTGAATCTGTGTTGGGTCCCTGTCAAAACGTTCCAGGTGGTCAATTCTGGGCTCTGGAATGGGCATGGTGGCAATAGGAGCCACTGGTGCTGTAAAATCCGCGCCCGATGAAACGGGAGTGACTGTGGGAGCAGGGAGCAGTCTGGGTGTGCCGCTGCAGGGTGACCAGGAGATGGCGCCAGTCTCTCGAGGAGTAGAGCGATCTGGGCGAGCTGCTGCTGCTGTTGCTGTAGTTGCAGATCTTGCGACTGGATCAGAGACTGATGTTGTTGACTCTGCTGCTGTTGCTGTAGTCCGAGTTGCAGGAGTGAAAAGACGTCTGCAGACAGACGAGTTACGCTCTCCTCCATATGCTCAAAGCGCGAACACGAATCATCTCACTTCCCCTTTCCCCAATCCTTAAATAAAGACTGTTTGCAACTTGACGCTATTGTGGTCCATCCTGTCTGTTTTGTGACACTCTGCAACTGGCTGCTGGATTTCCTCAGCCAGAGGCCGCAAGCGGTGCGTGTTGGCAACATCATCTCCAACAGCATAACCCTAAGCACAGGAGCCCCACAAGGCTGTGTACTCAGTCCAATCCTCTTCACCCTGCTGACACATGACTGCACAACGGCGACGAGACCCACTACAGGAAAGAGGTGGATCTTCTGACCAGAGGGTGCAAAGGCAACAATCTCCTGCTAAACGTCAGCAAGACCAAGGACATTGTGGTCAGCTTCCAGAGGGGCCACACCCAACACCCCTCACTGACCATCGACGGTGCTGCAGTGGAGAGGGTGAGCAGCACCAAGTTCCTAGGGGTGCGCATCAGCGACAACCTCTCCTGGACCACCAACACTGCATCATTGGCCAAGAAAGCACAGCAGCGTCTCTACTTCCTGCGCAAACTGAAGCGGGCAAGTACTCCACCACCCATCATGACTGCATTCTACAGAGGAACCATAGAGAGCATCCTTACCAGCTGCATCACTGTGTGGGGTGGGAGCTGCACTGACTACAACAGGAAGGCTCTACAGCACATCCTGAGGACAGCTGAGAGGATCATTGGTGCATCACTCCCCTCCCTGCAAGACCTGTACACCACCCGCCTCACCCGAAAAGCCATCACAATTGTCAGCTTGATCCACCAGGCTGTGAGACTGCTGAACTCTTTCACTTCCCCACTCCCAGCCCCAGTCAGCAGAGGCACCAGGATGGCAGGAGTCTAAGAAGACACTGGACTCACCGCCCCCCCCCCCCCCTCCAACTGAGACTTTGCATATGCAAATTGCACACATCTGCTGCTAATTGTTCTGTTTTTATATTTATATTTGCACCAAATATTATTATCATTACTGCTACTGTGGCAAGTACTGCCTATTGACATTTGCACATTTCACTTCGGCACTAAAAAACACAATTACAACAACTACCTCTAAATGCACAAAGCTGGAACACTCAGTGAACTTCACCTCATGCCTTGTCTGTCTTGTCATGCCCTGCTACATTAGTAGTGTACTTAGGGTACTCTATGTCTTGTCTTGTCATACCTGTTATGTTAGGTAGTAGTACTAGGCAAAAGTAGCCTTAAGCTACTTGCACTTATTTATTTATACAACCTTAGGACTACAATTGTCTTGTTGTGCATCTGCACTTTACTGTTATCCACGTACACGCAGGGGATAGTGGGAAACTTAATTTCGATTCCTTTGTATGTCAAGTGCATGTGAAGCGACTTTGACTTTGATAATAATGATAAAAAATTAATAGTAATAATTTTTTAAAAAGGAAAACAAAAAAACTAAAAAAAAAATAAGCTCAGATATCTGTCTCCTCAATATCTATTGTGTCTATAATAGACAGCAAAGGGTCCCAAGTTCTATCAAATTTCCTCAGAGAGCCTTTGAGGGGAAAACCTTAGCCTCTCCAGTTTTAGGTGGAAGAGGCCTTCGTTCAGCCATGGACTGTAGGAAGGGGGTAGTGTATGTTTCCAGTTAAGCAAAATTAAACGCCTGTAAAGTACAGAAAGCCATACCATGTTGTGCTTCACTTGAAAAAGTGTTAGTGTGTGGAATACCAAAAAGAGCTGGGAGAGGGTGGGGGTCAGCCCCACATTGTAGGCCAGGATATTGAATAGCTTTGGACATGACCAAAACATGTGCATAAGATCAGCAGGGGACTGGCTACATCTATTATAGATGTCTGCAACATTGGGATAAAATTTTGACAATCTATGATTAGTGTAATAGATTCTGTGTATGAATTTGCATTGGATTAGCCCATGTCGGGCACAGATGGAGGAAAGGTGTACTAACTCTAGAATGTTGGCCCATTGGTCTTCTTCAAGATTCATCCGTAGAGTCCAGGGCTCTAAAAATATATGAAATATTACCTCTCTGATTGGGGTTTATCACAAGAAGTGAATCTAGCAAAGTTTTTGTGGGGAGATTTGGGAAGTCAGAATAGTTTTTCTGAACAAGGTGTCTAATTTGAAAAAAACAAAAAACAAAAAACAAAAGAGGTGGGAAGGGGGGAGCTTAAATTTGGCTTACAGCCCAGTAAAGCTCATGAAAGTGTCAAAAAGATCATTAATAGAGGTTATGCACCCTTCAAACCACAGCTGAAAGGCAGGGTCCATAATTGATGGTTTAAAATTATGGTTGCGTAATACAGGAGCATAAATAGAGCAATCCCTCAGGCCAAAACGCCTCCTGAATTGCAACCATATTTTGAGGGACTGTTTGACTACTGGGTTAATGCCTATATCAGTGGTTGACACAGAAAGTGAAGAGCACAGCCATGCCCTCAATGAGGCTTGAGATAAAGAAATTTCAATTGGGACCCAGGCGGGTTGGTTGGTCATGGATTTGTCAGTCCAATATAATAGTTTATGAATGTTAGCTGCTCAGTAATAGTGCAAAAAATTGCGGAGAGCAAGACCCCTGTAGTCAGGCTAGCCTTACGGCCTGAAAGGCAGTGCAGCGAGTCAGATGCGGATGGTAAAAAAATTGGTTTATTTTCCTTCCCAAGCAGGAAAAAATGGTCCAGAGGAAAAAAACTAAAGAAAACAAAACTCCAAACAAAATCAATCAGAACTTAACGTGGTCAAAATGCAAACAAAAGTCTTAACGATAAAGTAAATTCAATAATAGAAAGCAATACCAAAATATTTAGTATCCCAAACTCTCTCTCTGGTTAGTCAGGTGTTTACTGTAGCTCACCTCAAAACCATCTCCCTGCTGCGTGGTTTCCCCTGGGTTTTCTAGCCCCAGGGTCAAACCAAACCATGGGCAAAATCAATCATGTTTCGCAAGCTAAGAACACGTACAAAAATATATATAAATACTCTGTTTAAAAACAATAAATACTCCGGTTTACCCGTATATACATCACACCCTTCATAAACGGCATAAAATATTAAAACACACAAACACCCCTCTTCCCCACACCCTGGTGTAACATGCATAACTCCGATTTGAACTCTCCAAACTATAATTGTCCCTCGAGAGCTCCCGTCGGGTCCTTCAGACAACATGAGGAAGTTGATCTGCAACAAGGTAAGCTCTGCTTTGTTTGTAATTAGCTCACCAGTTTGCTTGCTAGCTATTATTTGCCAAACGTAAAATGTTTGTAATGTCCATAGTCCTTTATCTTCAGTTTGGCAACTCCTGAAGTAAAAGCATGTTATTGATAAAAGTTTGTTTTTTGTTCCGTTGCAGATGCTCCCATGACTGCCAGCTGCATGCTCACGTTTGGTGGTAAAAAAAATGAAAGGGCTGTGTTTAAAACGTGTGTTAGCGTGATGATTGTTTGCGTGTTAAGTGTATAAGTGTGGTGTAAAACTGGTAACGGGCTACCGCACTGTTACAACCCCCTTCTCACTTATGAAGATTTTTTCTGTATGCGCACAGGTTAATTGGCCCATAGCTATATTTTTTGAGGTCACTAAATGCTATCAGTAATAAACAGAATGACAAAACTTGATACAACATAGACCAAACACCAACCGGATAGTGCACAGAAACTCACTTTCAGTTTAATTTTCCTATGCCCCATTCATCTCATGTTAACTGCAGTCTATGTTGTATCAAATCGTCTGGTTCTTTTCCCATAGACAGCACTCCGTGACATCAAACAACAGGGATATGGATTCATTCACACCAGATTTCTCCTTTAAGACCAGTCTCTTAGCAGTTCTCACTTCAAACACTAGTGTTTTGTATATACATTTCGGAGAACCACTTGAATATCTCACAATAGAAGTTATACCCCCCCCATACACACACACTCAAATAGAGAGCGCCTCTGTCAGAATGAGAAAATTGCTCATGAAGGGGTACCAGAAATAACCTGCAAGATGAATGACGAAGAACGAGACTCCTTTGCTACGTCTGTCAGTACAGGAAGTGGTTGTGGTGGTGCACTATCATAAAAGCCACCACTACAATGGACAGTGTGAGGTCTACTGCCACCAACAAGAGGTGGAGATGAGATGTTTGTCCATAAATAACTAAGTGACAGCAAAGCAAATGAATGGAAATTTAACCAAGCAGATCAACATATTTGCAGATGAAAACCTTGTTCTTGTCCAACCCAACTTGAGACTGGATGACTAATGCAGCATCGTCAGAACACCCAGGTTAACCCTCACACATAACATTCATCTGAGTAACAAGAATGACTGCTCACGACTACCTCTGCATTTGTGTCCTATAGACAGTATCCTGTAATAAAAACATCTGAAGGGCGAAGGGATGAAACAGGCTACCTTGTTAAGGCTGATGGCCTGCTGGAGAAGGTCCTGTTGCCGCTGCTCAGCCCAGCGTGTGTGGTGAGTGTTCTTCTGGCTCTGGATGGCAAACACCACCTGGTTCAACTCTACAGGGAAACAGCATGACCAAGAGACATGATTAATCAATGCCCCTTTGCAATGCAAGGTAGAAAATAAAACTATTAAGAGGGAGGGAGATACAGCTGGGTACAGAGAGAACTCTAAAAAAGATTTCTTTTTGAAAAAGATGAACAAGTTCTCTGGAAATGTTTGATTTTGTCTGCTCATGCCTTTCCAAAGTAGACAGACAAACAGAGAGGCAGACAGACAGACAGACAGATAGACAGATAGACAGATAGATAGATAGATAGATAGATAGATAGATAGATAGATAGATCGATAGATAGAACACCTACACATCTCTTGGTGGATTCAACATTTAATATCACTCATATAAACAAACTCAGACAAAGATCAGTGAGTACAGAGACCAAATGTATACCTTGTCACTTAGCCTATGGCCAAACTAGGTATACAGGAATTGAGAAAAATAGCTATTGTTTAGTTTAACCTTTGAAATCACACATGTGTTCTGGGAAATTTCTTTCTGTAAACACTGGGCTGGGCACCCACATTAAAAGTGGTTTAATACTATTTGGTCTCCTTCAAACAGATTCACAGGAGAATGCCAGACTCCCTCACCTGCCTCTCTGCCCAAAGTACGCTCCTTCACCTGAGGAGAGAATTGATGAGATGTAGGTCACAAAGACACTTGGCAAATATCAAATGTTATTACTGTGGTCAAAGTATCAAAAGCACATGAGGAAGCCTGTTGTCTTTACAGAATTTTAAGAAGGCTTAGTTATGTCCTCCGCACACCAGTTCCAACTCTAGGAGAGCCTGGCCCTGAACAATTGATAGTTGAAAAATTGTAAGTCGCTTTGGATAAAAGCGTCTGCTAAATATGTAAATGTATTTTGTTGGAGCCATTCAAGAAAATCCATTGGTGATTCCACCAGCTACTGTGCTGTCAGCTGCATGATGTCTGCCACATGTATGCATGGGCAAGAGAAACTGTTAAATTCAAAAGTGCTCGGAGACAGTGTACAGAGGCCTTCAGGCGATAGTCATCTAGTCCTTTGAAAACACACTTAGCAGCACCTGTCATTATATTCATCTCCTGGTTGATTTCAAAGCATTTAAAAGTAAATTCTTTAAGATCCCAGAGGGTGGTGTACATAAATACATCCAAAAATAGAAACATCCAGCAGATTTAAAGCAATAGGTTGGAGTAGTTATTGGTTGTGTCCACCTATGACAAATATGTGGGTTGTGCTTGGTTCTTGGGTTTTTATTAATTCAGAAATGGGCTACAATTGGCTCATCTCCAGACTGACCAGCAGAGCAAAGTCAGATTTGCTAGTGGGGTCAGTCTGTGTTTAAGGAGAAATCCAGTGTGTCCTATGCCCTGTTGATCAAGGTCATCAAGTGCTGCCAGAAGGAAAAATAACAAAAACATTTGATAAAACATAGACTGATTAGTGAACCAGCAGCTAACACTACATGAATGGGGCACAGCAACTTACTTTCAGTTTATTTTTGCTATGCTCCATTCAGTTAACATTAGTTATTGGTTCCTTATTCAGTCTATGTTGCATCACATTTTCTGGTTCTTTTTCCTTTCTTTCAGTGATCTTGAACAGGGCTACTGACTGATTCAGGATTTCTCCTTTAAAATAAATGGCAGCATTTGACAAATATTTTTTTAGATTTATTTCTTTAACTTACGCTTACCTGTGCTGTGCTTTCACTTACAGTACTGTCAGTACAGCAGAGTACACCTGTGAAAGATATGAAATACAAAGTGGAGAGATGTTAAAAGGACTGCTTTCAGGTCAAAACAATGCTGATAACAATGCAGACTGTAGGCTAGGAGCAAACTAGTGCTGAAAATGATAATGTCATAATGAACTTCACATGAGAAATGCTCAGATTTTAGGTTCTTCCTAGCCTGGCCATGCCTTCCTAGCACTGCCACTTGATTATCATCTCCCTACAGTGCTAGTCTGGATTTGATCCCATTGAGCTTCTTGTCCCGGGAGGAGTTGAGAATGCAGAGCTAGAATGCTATCAGTCAGGGGCTGGTCCAATCTTTTTAAGCTTAAACACTAAACACAAACGAATGTCCAGACCCTCTGTACGAAACAAAAGTGTAGAACGAGGGTCTGGATTTATTACCAGGCTAGGTTCTTCCACCTGGAGTGTAACTACCTCTGGCTTTGCAGTCATGAGTGTAAATGTTGTTCATTGTTAGTTGAGATATATTTCAAATTAGTGATAGATATTGTGCCATTTATTTGACAGATATTATGATTGTTCATAGCAACAATAAGATTCAGTTAAATTATGTTGTAAACTGTTGTGCCAATTCGAAATGGTGAGCATGCCAAGTGAAGGAGAAGGACACCACTTCTGATTGGTTAGCTTCACTGTACTACTGGAACAGTATCATTAGGCTGCACAAATACTAGTTGCCCTTTCAATTAGCTAAATGTCACGTGTCAAAATATGAATTTGACTGTGATTTGATTCACTGTGTCGCCCTAGCCTACCAGACTGCAACTGACATGAAAAATCAATTGCATATAACTTGAAAAATAACTGAGAAGCACAATGCAGCTTCAGTTTCATTCCATACACAATACATTCCATACAGACCAGGCACCCTGAGAATTACAGAAAGGTATCACTGATGTCTCACTGAAATAGGCTACTCCAGCTTCATATGCCAACACTGTTAAGAACAGATACTTAACTCTTTCAGGAGTTATTTATGGTTAATGATTCATTCAAGGAGTCCCACATATTTTTATTGAATGGTTTATATAGCCTACTGAAAAGGAAATGTGATTATACATCCCACAATTTAAAACCAATGACTAGTCTAGTCTAGGAGTAAATGTGCCCATTACACCCATGTACCATTTAAGCCCACTTTCAACTTTGAGGGAAATGTTAACATAAAAAATATATATATTTTGTTCAACTAATTTTTTCAACTCAAGTTTTTTTTTAAAATACAACCAGTTTTAGCAGGACAGCCAGTGTGTGTGTATGGGGGGGTATCTAATTCCTGCAAAAATGGGAGCAAAGTCTGAAGAACAGGTAAAAGTTTCAGG
Source organism: Tenualosa thibaudeaui (assembly GCA_027481765.1). NCBI lineage: Eukaryota > Metazoa > Chordata > Actinopteri > Clupeiformes > Clupeidae > Tenualosa > Tenualosa thibaudeaui. Next base: position 22,672,341 of record JAIFZK010000009.1, read on the forward strand.
TAAAATTATTAATTATATATCTAACCAAGGCTTAATATCTTGTTCTTTTGCAATATTTCCTATTCATATTAATTTCACCAGTGTTTCCTTGGAAAACAAGGAAATATCCAAGTAATCTACAACTTCTGCAAACATTTTCAAATGAGAGATTAATCTGCCAAAATGCCAAAATATTTCCCCTGCAAACCATGTCAATATCGACGAAAAACACCTAAACTTCGAATTTGGGCTTACTGGGTATACTTACCCATTCTGTTTAAAATGTGTGTTTATTTTTTAATTGCTGCACTTCTGTTTTCGAATAGGGTAAAACCTAGAATCTCAAAAAATAGGCCTATCCGTGTCAGGGCAGATAAGCAGGATAACATTTCGATTTTTGGCCTTGGCTGCCAACCTGCATATCAAGACAGGGCTTTGGGCTACAGGTAAATATGACCCTTTATGCTTCTCTCTACTCACAATCTTTAGAAGCCTCCTCAAAGGTGAGTCTGGCTAAATTTGCAGGGCCACTGTGTTATTTTGTCAATAGTCACCTACACATCGTCTTATGGCATCGAGAACAAGAATGGACACGTTCAAGATAAACGGTGGTGTAGGGCTAACCACAACAAGCAACGCAGTTGCTTTCTACCTCGAATTTCCTAGTAACATAGTGTAAGAACATGGCAAATGTCAGTGACAAACACTACATTTGTTTGTCTGTTTTCATCTTAGATTCAATTCCCAAACCGAGGTGGCACCGCACCACGTAGGCTGTAGCCTACAATAGCCTTCTGGGAGCTAACTTAAAGAGCTAGATCTTCTTGGCAAGAAAATGTAACGAATAGACATTTAGAACTGTCAATTAATTAACTTTTTTCCGCGTTCATTTTCAGATGTTCACTACTCTCGCGTCACGAACTAGCTACACTCATTTGCAAAGGAATCTGAACGCTACATTGTATCTTTCTTCGTTGCCCACAGCTTCCTGGAAGTATATTGGCATGACGTAATTAAGACTTGGCGATGCAACCTAGTTCCACTTACCGAGAAAAAGAAGAAAGCACCAGCATATGTTTGCAAACCATGTGCAAAAGCAGTCAGATGTCATAACGCAATATGTTGTGCTGGTTGTTTTGGAGTTTTCACTACCACTCGCTATCCTGTGATGATTTTAATGACCGCCTAAAAGAAGATGGATTTAGCCGATGAATTTCTGTACTGCTATTTTAGAGTGCGCGCTCTAGTGGCCGATATTCCCATAGTAGCTTACAAAACATGCCAGGTCATTTGGTTTGTCAGAGGGATTCCCGACTGATTGGAACGTTTCAGACAAAGAAAAGAAAAAACAATAACCACAATGAAATGCATTGAATGCCCTGCTAAGGACCCACCTGCATGCTAGATAGATAGAGAGAGATAGATATTTTAATCATCCCCAAAAGGAAATTAAATTGTCACAGCAGCCATTCATATAGATATCAACAAAGATCAAAAAATCAATAAAGCAGATGATTTATACAGTCTGAAGGAACCTGGCAGACCTCTTATAACGCTTGTTAACAATCTGGGTGGAAGGCTTTATCGAGAATTGCCTTTTTATAGAACTCTCTCATTTCCATCCCCTCCAATAAGCACAACTGGCATCCAGTAACTAGGATGAACTGACTTCATGATTGGCTGATTTATTCCAGTAAAATCTTTGAGGGTACAGTGCTTAGGCATAGAGGGGACACTGGGATCCATTGTTTGTCTTTAGGCCATTATTTTTGTTTTGTTTTGTTTTGTTTTGTTTATCTATGGTCTGTTTTCATGTCACTTTCTCTAATGACCCTGCTTCTTCCTCTCCTTTTTTTGTGATGCCCTCTGTTTAATGTCCTGCTATTTTATAGGCCTATTCATCAATATAGAGCCTTTTCTTGTACTGCTATTGATTAGAAATATTTGTTCACTTGCATCGTGGCTTATTGCATGCACACATGTGTTTATTGTATACGTATATGCATGCATTGAATACACATTTTTTCAGAGGAAACAAAACATTCAATGGAATGTTAGCAAAGCAAATATAAAAGCAAAAGCAAAAATAAAAGGCCTATATGGCCTATATGATGCAAACACACCAGAATGAAACAATCTATTGGCAAACTGAGGAGAAAAAAGTTAATTTTCATGGGAGAGGAAGTGACATGACCACCAGGGGTGGGAACTGATAGAATTTTATCAGTATTGATGCCACTGTCAGTTCTGCTTATCGCCCCTTCTTTACCAATACTCTTTGTTTGCAGAAGAGAATGTAGTCTACACTGGTTTTCAGTATAGACACACAAACCTATAGTGTAGCCTATTACTATTTCCCACTCCCACTCATCCCCTTCATGCTCTTTTTTGTCAGGATGCAGACTTTACTGTCCCAGAAGCAAGGAAAATTGACCTAATTTCCATGACCATCATGAATGTATAAAGGATTATTTTTTATAGTGCAACGTGTGAATGTGTACTCATATGTGTATACGCATATGTGTTCCATTATTTTTTCTTTCTTTTAGATGACAGATTCTTTATTATGTGTGCAGCACAGCTGGCAATCATATGGGTGTTGCTGGAGTTTTGTTTGTTTGTTTTTCTAGTTTTTCTTTTTTTCAGTATTTTTGGGTCAGTGATTCCCTAGACACCAAAACAAAAGGCCACATGAAACTCACTAATCCACTAGAGATCCACTTTAACTCTAGGTCTCAGGAGGCTGCCAGTGGATGGAAGTCTCAAGTCTCTCTCTCTTTCTCTCTCTCTCTCTTACTCTCTCTCACACACACACACACACACACATACACACACACACACACACAGTCTCTCTCTCTCAATTTAGCAGCAGTCCTTGGCTACAACAGAACTATTTTATCCAATGAAGGCTGAATGCACTTAATGTGTCACTCCCTACCTAATAGTAACATTTCAACCAACTTTACGATCTTCAGTTCAGGATTTTCTGCAGTAGGCTTAAATACACACAAAAAAACACATGTATACACATATTTCATTGCTGGTTTAGGACTTGTTTTGTTGTGTGCAGTATTTGAGAATGTAGGCCAGGTGGGGCCATTTGAACAAAGCATGGCTTGCTGGACTGTTTGCATACCATCTCACTTATCTTTTTTTTTTGTAATTGTTTCAGTTTACATTGCAATACCAGCACGCCTTAACTCACCCACTTCATTTTGTACAGTATAACATCTTCTGATTTATTGTATATTTGTTTGCTCTCCTCAGTACCTTAATGTCACATGATGTATGACACAATTAAGTTTTCCAGATATGACACATAGGCCCATGGGCTCTAACGATCCTCTAACGACTTGGCAAGTCATGCATCTGCACGTTTTGTCCCAATGAGAGAGCCGCCCACAGTGGGCGGTTTCGCCAGAACAGCTCCGGTTGTAATGCAGAACGTCTCGGTCGGCACAAATGCATGCACGATACGCACACAGACATGGCAGACCGATGTTCTTTTATGAATGTTTTTGGAGTGGAAGATTTCCTTCGCAGTCCAACTCAAGGATTTCAAGTGGAAACCCCCTGGCTCCGGGCACATACTTGTGAAATTCGATCCAAACAGCTGTTGCGTGTTTATCGACGGATTTTACTTGAATGAAAGAAACATTATCTTCCAATTTTCACCGGGAAGGTAACTAGGAAAACATTGCAGAGATCAATACAGCCTATGTCACTCTGTGTTTGCATGTGTAAATTCTATTAGCCTATTTTCAAAACTAATGCAGCACTGTTTTCTTTTGTAGCGAGTTCGTAGTCAGCAATCTGGGGGACTACACGAAGATGAGGAAAAAAATAACTTCACAACATATTTATCTGCTGGCCTCTGCTGGTGAAAAAACATGTCGAACTGCTAAAGGTTGGTAAACAATTAACATGCTGCGTAGCTCAAGTCCTGTAGATCAGCGTATCAGTTTTAACCCACTGTCATCCTGAGGGTCCTGTCGGTTCAAGGATAAACCAGGCCTATAAAATCTTCATGCAAATCTTTTTGACGTAAATTATAGTCTTCTTGTCACTGTTATATGATGATTTTATAAGCATCTCACTTTTACATCTTGGCAGGAAGCAGGGAGTCACCCTTTAGTTAGATGGCAAATGGATTAAGGATTGGATAAGACAATTTCTTCAGTGGCAGGAGAAAGCTTCAACGTCAAAGTAAGATGACTGCATCTCTGCAAGTTTTCCGCAGTATTTCTGATGATACAAATGCATGTAATGCTAGGATGTGCCATTCATTAATCTGTAGGCCTACACATTTTCCCCCTTAGTTTGATGTGAGCCTAGCGCTGCGCAGTTGGGTGGGGAGAAGAAAACATGTTCTGCCCAGTGTTGCAACGAGTCAGTCATGGAGAGATTGTTCCTTCACCCTCAAGTACCATTCGGGTGCCCTATTCGACATTCAGTTCTGGTTAGGCATGAGTAACAAATGCTTTGAGGTAAGTTAGAAAGAGGACTGCTATGGACCACAGAAAACAACGGATCATATATCTCATTATTGCGAGATAGTCTCTCATTACTCTGAGACAGTATCCCGTTATTCTGAGATAGTATCTCCTGGTTTTGATATACCATTACTGTGAGACAAAGAGTCTACACCCTTATTTCGTATTTTGAGTCATTCAAGATGGATTTGATCATTTAAACTATTTTCAAGGTGGCTTTACAAATGCTAAGATTCTCAGGCTTTACATCAGGGGCATAACATTGAGCGAGTTTACATGCACCGCTTTAACAACAGGATTATCGGCCAAATCGGATTCAAAATACCTCATTTATCCATGCCATCCGATTGGATTTGGTTCGATCGGATTGAAATTTCAATCAGATTGAGAGAAGTTGTGTACACCTTTTGACCATCCAATCAATTGGAAAATACAAAGTTGTTTCATGAGCAACTTTTAATCATCAGCTGGCAATAGACTATGGGATGCTAGCTAAGGGATGTCAGATGTATGTAAACAAATGACACGGAAAACCATTGAGTATGTCAAAAGGTGACACTTGGATTGAATGCTTGGAGACATATAAACTCAGATTGAATGGTTCAGGTGGGATATTTAACAAGACTAAATTCAATCCGATTGGGAAAAAAAACTGTGCATGTAAACACACTTATTAAAATAAGCCTCCGCACTGTACAGAGAACCTTTCAAAAGCACCACCTTTGGCATAGGCAGGGTTAGAATTACCACAAGGCATAAGGCAAGATGCATAATATGCAGCCTATAACATACATAACCTGTGATATTCACACTTTGAAGACGCACAGCAGTCTTCTGTATCAACACAGAGTGCGCGCAAGTTCCATTTCATGCATGTCAGTTTAAAAATATAGCATATATATACCGCTATTTTGTTTTAAGCCTGTAGGCTCTCCCTACCCGCCCCCTCCTCTCCCTGTTGTCTCGCTCTTCTTTGTGTGAGACAACAGCATGCAGCCTGTGAAAGGGCATGTAATTGTGATCAGAAGAGGAGAACGCGGGGTACACATCATTCGATTTATTCACAAGAATCAGTTTATATAACTACAGCCTACAACCACCCTGCGCTCAGACAGCCCAATGCGCAGTCTTTTCTATCACTGATTTAGACTAGCGGGAAAGAACTGTCCATTTACCCCGGCCTGGGGCTAACTGACCCTTTACCCACCACACCGCACAACATGCACAAACAATAACTAAACCAACACAAACAGTGACTACTATACTGGTAGGATATTATGTGAGGCCTCGCTAACCAGCTTCCAAGGAGCAGGCTACCTGTTTAGTTCATAGCCCAGCTCCAGTGTGGAGCAGATGACTGCACATGACTGTAAAAAGTCCAACGATGTTGGTTCACCAAATTGCTCCAAAGTTATGGAAAATATCAATCCTGCCCCACAGAGCCCACAGAGCTCAATGATTAAGTAAGAAGCCCCTTGGCCTAATTGAGATTGCACTAGACAGGCATGCGAGTTGTTAATTTAATAGTTACATGAGTTAACCATCTCAACTCTTGCAACAGAGAATGAACGTCTTGACCCAGTTCAGTTTGCAGATAGCAGAGGGCAGTAAACAGTGAACTTTTTTGTTGTTGTTTTAATTGATGACCCAAAACAAGTGTTGCACTAAAGTTTTTATTTTATTATTCTGCACATAAGCAAATCAAAAGGAAAATGTTGGCACTCCTTAGGGATATCAAAACAGGAAAGAGTGTATGCATTTAACGAAATAAAACTTGGCACACTTACATATAAGCAAATCAAAACGAAAATATTGGTCCTCCATGCACTTACTCCTCCAACTCCTAAAACACCCCAAAAATTAGTCGAGCATACTGTCACAGCTAGTTAAGCTAGTCTTGCCTACCTAAACATAGCTGGAATCCACTGTGTGGCTAGACATGTGATGAGACGGAAAGACATAAACAGTAGGCTCCTCTTACAAAAATCATCTCACAAAAATAGTATACATGAAATAAATACAATGCAAAAAAAACTTACTGGTGACACTTTTGAATATTAATCATCATCAGACTGATTATCAGCTAATATCATCCAACCTACCTCCAGGAGAGGGGTGGGGATAGAGACAGATAAGGTATGTAGGCCTATACTTGGTTAAGACATAAATAGACGAGCCAAAACTGTGAATATGACCAGGAAAATTACTGCCAGAGAGCAAAACAGATGAGACAGAAAGCCCATCACATTCTTTGTGACTTAACACATCCCCTGTCTGACAGCTGCCTTCAGAAAGATAGTATAGAGCTGCAACAGTAATAATAATAGAAGAATTCATAACGTTATGTGTAAGATTACATAAAATGTTCATTGGCTTTTTTGAGAGGCTTTCATACTTTCGTGAACAATGTTCTGTTTTCTCCCATAGATAACATATGAATATTAATATTTCAAGGCTATTCTACCAAGAAGAAAGGATTTTGAAGTGCACTTGTCACAAGGTACTCCCAGAAGATGGTAGTCAAATGTACCTCAGAGGAGAGGATTTACCTGTGGTTGTAACACTGGTTTATAAGCACTACAGTATTGGACATTGGTAGTACTTATTTAGGTAGTACTATATTTAGTACTAATAAATATATGTATATAGTTGTATACATGAAGGTAGGAATTTTATAGGCTATTATTTAATCTTCTTTGAGTGTCTTTGACTAATTGATCAGAATGAGATTGTAATTCTAATTCTAATGAGATTCTAGATGTACCTGACTGATGTAAATAAACTAAGGCTAAATAAACCTTTTTTAACACTGTTGGGATGTGACAATTTTTTTAAAATCCCACAATTGGTTTATGACTTTATTACAAATGTATTTCAGTACAGTGTCATTGTTAGCCTATATTCCACACATTTGTAAGCAAACTTTTCACTTTTAAAAAATGTAATCTTCTTAAAATGTAAAAGCTTTAAGCAAATATGAAAGAAAGCACAATGCACTTGTTTTATTCACTTGAATTTTCTCATCAAATGCATGAAAAAAAAACTATGCAAACCTGGCAACAACACAAAGATGTGGCAACAAAAGCCATTCTCAGCGCCCCCTACTGTTAAACCTCAGGGAATCAAGAGAAGAGGAGAGGCTGCCTTAGTGATCGTCTGAATGTATTCCTTGTAGTCGCTTCCACAGTATTGACCCAGCAAAAAGTTGATGATGCCCACCACAGACATGAGGAAGAGGAAGGCAAGCACACGTTTCCCAAACAGATAACCAGGGGTACTGTCAAAGAGAGAGAGAGAGAGGTTTTTTTTGTTTTGTGAAACTGATTGCAGGAAGTGTGTATGTTTGTTGTTACTGATATAATTTAACATCCTTTGAAGAATAAAAATGTTTCATCATAGCAATTCATCAATAATAATTCTTAAGTACTGTAAATGCATAGACCTACTTCAAATATGCGGGAATGGACATGTGAAGTAAATGTATGGTGTTAAATGTAATGTATAATGTAACTGAAAGGTTAAAAATATTTCTATCAAGAGATGTTCGCAAGTCCAAGTCAAGTTTCTAGTCTTTGAGGAGCAGGTCCACGTCAAGTCTTGCGTCTCAGGTCTTTGCCAGTTTTACACAGGAGTTGATTCTTCATCTTGATTTTAAAGTGATAGTGCAGGCAAACTTGACACCAGGTTATTTGAATACCCCTCAAGAGGTTAATGATGTTGAGCAAGCCTGTATCTAGTTTTCTATGTGTTTTCTGTTTAGCGCTAAATGGCTAAAAGTATGGAGATGAATGGCACCATGCTTCCAACATGGCATAGCAGCTGCACATGTAGTTTCTTGCATTCAGCTTTTGCTGCATATGTGTGTGTGCACTTTACACACAAACTCACTAATGTAGCTTACTGTAATAAAGAAGGAAATTAGCCTACATTCAGCTTGAGAAGTATTTAAATGTGCTACGTAATGAATAAATATGTTCATGAGTCCTAAAGTTCCAAGTCAGAGTCAAAGTCTTTAGATCTCAAGTCTCGAGTCCCAGACTTGAGTGCCCATCTCTGATTTGTATACACTATTTGCAGTGTTTATGTACCTTGTGCTAAGACAAACTCATAAGTCAAACTCACTGATCGTAAAGCAACCCTAAAATGTTCAGTGTTCAGCTGTCACAATGAAGAAAAACTTTTAACTTGTAGGAAAGTAAAACGAGCACCTGACCAGCAGGTCAAAGCCTAGTGTATATTCTGTCTAGTCAAAAGCACAAAACCTACAGTATATGTGATGGGACACATTTTATTTATACAAGTTATTTACATTTACCTCTGAGATGTCTGTCCCATGTACCCGACAAAGTACTTCTGCCGTGCCACCAGGTACACAGCTCCCGCAAATGCAGCTGGAGCTAAAGATAAAACATATTAACATATTATATTTAACATATACATTGTTAAAACAGAAACAGTGGTTGAATCCCAATGTCTCCTAGCACCTCCAGTCATAACTGTCTGGATTGTCATGACTGACTGATTTCGTGATTGGCTGATTCATGTCAGTTAAGTCAGTAAGGGGTGCAGTGCTAATAGTTAGACACTGGGCTTCATTTATTATGAGCTCTGCCTCTGCCTGAACACAAACATTCAAGATGTGCAGATTGTGGTTCTGGCTGGCTGTTGGGTAGGAAACCACCATACTTTAAAGCACTTGATTGCCATCAATCACCAATTTTTTGCAGTGCCAAGACTCTGGGAAGTGTTAGGAAGGTTTTGTGTGAATATAGGTAACTAGTCTATTTTGCACCAAAACTCCTACAGTGTTGTTTCAAGAGAGTGTCAAAGTGCATGTCATGGCAAGTTAGCATTCTTTCCAGGATAGACAGAAATATTCTTGGTTAATAATTGCACCACATCATACCATTGCCATCACCGGTAACTAAAAGCTTTTAAGTCTCACATTCCATGCCCATCATTAGTCTATATTGTGGCAAATATGCCTATATAAAAGATAGGTGGAAGCACAGCTTACCTTGACTGAGGCAGATACCAGCACACCACATGACAGCCAGGAATGTGGAATATGTGTCCATGCAGTTTCGTCTGAGGAAACAAAAGACATGACAAATTCTGAGGTTACAAACAGATGAAAATGAAATTCAAAATTACTAACTTGCACTCTCAGCTCTCAGGGTGCTTAAGCAGTTGCTGCGGGAATTCAACGAATGCCTTGTTCCCCTTTTCTATGTTAGTCAAGATGATTGCCCAAACCAAGGTCTTTAAAAATACACTTCCTATGAGACATAGGATGTGCAACGATCTCAAGAAATGACAGACCTACATTTTTTGATTAGCATTTACTTTCTGCTGATTTGCTGAATGAATCACTATACATGTTCAGTTTTCTTTGAGAATGGATCAGTGTTATCATAATGCTGACACAAACAGCAAAAAGAGCAGAGATTTTCTGTACAACGTGCTCAAGAGTGAAAGAGAAGTCTTCACACAGAGTGACATAACACTATTGGTTTAAGATCTGTTCTCTGTCATGTTAATCTTATAGGAATTGAACTGCAGACTAAACTAAGGATATTTTCAGATGATATGCAGATCTGAACAGGAAGTTGAGAAATATTTTTATGGTAATTATTTAGCTGTCATGACTGCATTTTAACCACAGACACTGTTCTTCAGACTGCCATGACTCTGCAAATAAACCCTTTTGTAATGTCAGTTGTGGTTGAAACATACATATGATGCCATGTAGGCCTACAGAGTAGATTTATATGACTACACACATGAAGCTAGTATTAATGGCATGCAAGAGATTCTTTTTGGTCCTGTATGAAACAATGTCAAATGCAAATCAAATGGAAACTTTACAACGTTAGTGGGACCCTGTGGGTAGGCCTCACATGCAAATATGTCGACATGCAACAAACAGAAGCATTATCCAACACCATATCTATTTACCATCCAAATTACAAAGGAACACAGATGGAAAAACCTGCATTCATTTAGCGATTATATGTTGTTTCCACTTTTATACATTATTATTCCAATAATAATAAAAAAACATCTTACTTGGCACATGATAGTCGTTCAAATGCAGCAGGCTTTGTGTTTTGAGATATGCATTCTTTTTCTACCTTCAGAGCAAAGAATGCTGAAAACAATGTGGAAAATTATTTTTAAGTACACCATCAATGGCTATCAGATTATGCAAATACAGGAGAACCAATATTTAGGGCTCTACCCTACTGCATTCATCATATGCTGTCTCATCGCATGGTTAACTAGTAACGTGGTAATGAATTACTTACGTACCATTCTGAACAACACTTATAAGAGTCACCAACACCAAAAGAAAGATGTATTCCATGACATCAACATCCATGATTGATTTAGGTGAGTCAGATAAGCTGAATACTGTGTCTGATGAACAGTTCTCCACTGCACAGTTGCAACAACTAAATGAGGAAGAAGCCTCACACCTCTATACACCACAACTTGTACATTTCCCTTCAGGGAGGTCTCTCTCTCTCTCTCTCTCTCTCTCTCTCTGTGTGTGTTTGTCAATGTCAGATGCAACCTCCACAATGATGTGTTACAAGATCCAGTTACTGTTAATTAAAATATTGTTGTTGTGCAAAAACAATGAGAAGGGGCTCTTACATTTATTACAATCGGACAGCCAAGTGAAACAAGGAGGTGAGTGTGAGTGATGAAGTAAGGTCAGGAAAGACCTGATGAGTTCAAATCAAACCCACATTCCACTTGCAGCAGCAGACACCTGGTCCACAGCAACACCCAGGCCCACAATTCTGAATGGGACTTCAAATCAAAGTGCAAAGAGAAAGAGAGAGAGAGAGAGAGAGCGCACTAGAGAGACATACACAGGCTTCTTGTTAGAGTTATCCACTTCAGTACCACAGAAGGGCAGGTCCTAGAATAATCAGCATTTCCTTTATGTGACGATATTCTAACATCCTTTTTGTGTATTCAGTGAACATCACATACTCAAACCACACACTCAAAACCACAAGCTCTCCATTCTCTAAGTGTGTATGTGCCCTTGCTGCATAAGATAGAAACAAAGTTAGGGTAATCCCCAGGGTGCATCTCAGGGAAGGCTGAGCTACATCTCTAGTGTGTTAGGCATTTGGAATGAATTGGTGAAAGCTTCTGAAAAGAAACAAACACAAATGTGAAGTTAGCCTATACGTTTAATGTTTCATACTTGTAAGTTAGTGAGAATATGTTTTAATATGAAAACCATTTTTATTTCTTGGGCCCTTCAACTGTTCACTTACGTTTCACACCACACCTCTGCACATTTTGCACAAGCAAATGTGTAAGAGAACAATGCACTGGCAAGACTTTTCAGCCTCCTTATGAAACCCCTACCCCATAGCACCCTCTGCTGGATGATTAACGCACTGTGTTTTTCATATGGACTCCTCCATTTTGATAGGAGCTGTTGAGCCAGCACAGACAGGTTACACCTGCATGAAGAGTCGAGTAATAAACTGTGTTTAAACTGTGCAGATTTTGCCATCTCTGTTATTATTACTATGATTATGGTTATGATTACGGTTGTGATTGTGATTATTATTATTATTATTATTGTTGTTATTATTATTATTATTATTGTTATTATTATTATTACTGATGAGCTGGTGTCAAATAACAAATAAATCAACCCTTGTTTCATGTGCTTTTTCAATTCAGTTTCAATTCAGTTTTATTTATACAGCGCCTTTTACAATAGTATTGTCTCGTGGCACTTCACAGAAGGAGCACCCAAGAGCAACAGGGGCAAGGAAAAACTCCCTTATGTTCAGTTAATCTAGGAAGAAACCTTGGGCAGATCCACAACTCAAGGGGCTAACCCAACTGCCAGGGGTCATGGAGAAAAATTACAATCAGTAGTAACCATGACAGACTATAAGTTGCCTATGGTTTTAGCTAAGGTTCATAATAGTTCATAATAGAGTATTATCCCACTTTTACAATACATGGTAGTCAGTCTATAGGTGGTTATCAGGAATTATGGCTGGACAATGTAGCAGCGGCCAGGCATAGTGACAAACTCAAAGGAATGAGATGGTCATGGGGGTAACAGTAAGGGTCCATTTGACAGCGCCATTGTGAGGGGGGGTCAATCACAAAGCCTCAGGAAGGGGAGTCGGGCCCAGCATCGGCGTCCAGGAAGGTCCTCTGTGATGGGGAGTCGGTCGTGAGATGTGCCTCCTGTAGTGTAGGTTGTAGTCCACTCAGGAGGGGAGGGTGAGAGGAGTCCGCCGGAATGAGGCAGGGATGACACTCAGCAAAGATAATTGTGGACAGAGGAAAATAGTGAATTAGGCCAGGCTCGCACATCAGAAGCAAAAAGCAGAAAGCAGTAATTTGGGCATACCTATATGCGCATAAATATATATATATATATATACACATACACACACACACACACAGACACACATATAAATAGAGAGAGAGCTGAAAGAGAGAGAGAGAGAGTTGTACGGCATGACACATGAAGGCGGCACTAGGCTATAGCAGCATAACTAAGGTATGATGCATGGTAACCCAGCACCACTGCAGGGATGGTCAGTGGCTGCCATGCCTCGCAAGTGGGGGCAACAGCAGAGGCAGTAAAAGACCCATGAGAAGTGATGATTTGCCATGCACCATCCCTAACTATGGGAAACAGTAAAGAGGAAGGTTTTAAGTCTAGACTTAAAGGTATTGAGAGTGTCCGCTTGTCGAATGTGGGGGGGGGGACTATTCCACAGGAGGGGTGCACGGTAACAGAAGGCTCTTCCTCCTATCGAAGATTTTGATATTCTTGGGATTACAAGGAGACCAGCATTTTGGGATCTTAGGGTTCTAGGAGGGTGGTAAGGGACAAGTAAGTCTTTAATATATGTTGGTGCATCGCCCTTTTTAGCACAAAACTACTGACAAAAGCATTTGGTTCTCATGAATAAAATAATTAACTATGAGGTAGTCTATTAAACAATTAGCCTAGTTTTCTAATCTCCTTTATCCATTTATTTACATGTTACAACCGCTATAGGGTTTAGGAAATCGCCTGAGATGGTGTGGCTACAGGCTGTATCTGTGTGGTTCATATTTCATTCAGTTACTGAGATTAAGAGGTATCTTAAACTTTAGTGCAGCCTAGTGGTGTATTTTTAGAATTACATCTTGGACTTTGCACCGTTGGATAAACATAAAAATGTTTTCTACCAGTCAGTGTTGGGTTATCAGTTGGGCAAGCAGTTTGAGAAATTTTGTCAGCTGGTTGACCATAAATCTCAGAACTAAATGCTAACTTGTTTTAATTTAAATGAAGTAAACCTTTAGTAGGCTATACATTCAAAATGTTGATTCTGTGAGGTCATGTACACCTCTGTGTAGGACATATAAAATTGTCAAACTGCAAATTGGTTTTGATATGATAAAGAGAGTTGAGACCAATCAGCATAAACTGGCTATTAAGTAGGAGAAAACCACAAATAGAGGTTCAGTCAATCTCAATAAGCATATAGCCTGTGCATTGTGTGTGTGTTTGTATTAGAATTGCACTCAAGACACATATGCAGTGTTAGGGCCAAGTCAATGATTAGAAATTTCTACATATAAAGCATATCATATAGACTATATGTGCCCATAAGTCTGTATTCGTAATCCATGAGCACAATGCCATTGGTTAATCTTAAAATAAGACTTCAAACCCATACTAAATTACAGAAATTAGATAAAAGCATGTCTGATTCTCATCCAAATGCCTTTTGTACTAATGTCAAAAAGTTTCCTTTTTGCTATAGTTACACAAGCTTACCACTTAATGGGTAACCAAATCTAATTTGCACATACACCATTGGCATGAATAGGCCCCAGATAATAACCATTTTAAGCAATTTTACCAAAAGCCATTTTAAGCAACTTTACCAAAAGCCAGTGGCTTAATTAGAGCATTCATACATACTAGCATTTGCATTTTTCATATAAAAACAGTGCCTAAAGTCTGTAGGGCTGAGTTTTCAGGCAACTAAATCTCAAAAATAGGTATACAGATCGACTTGCCTATTTCCTAGATATTTTTCTGTCTCCAATAAAAAAATAAAATGTATTAAACAGATGTAGGCCTGCATTTATCACCAAGAAATAGTATGAGTCAATTTAAATAGGAAGGCTCAGTCAGAGATAATTGTGAAGTGGCCTAAGCGTTTCATTACAGTCAGTGAGCTGCCATAAAACATCCCAGAATGGTTTTGGTACATTTAAGTAATTCATTTCATCAGACTTTTCTTTTCAGATGGTTAAGTTGGGTGTAGAACAGTTTTGAAATATGCTCTTTGAAAAATCAATATTCATAAATATACATAGCTATAGGACATTTTTAAAAGTAACTGCTAAGGTAAATCAGTGGAGTGGTGTCAACATAATTGATCTGAAATTATTATCTGATCCCCAGTAGGTATTTCTGAACCATTGTAAACCTGCACCTATCCTCATTCATTCAACCGCCTACGCCACTACACACATAGAATCCAATACTATAGCAAACCATTGCAAACTCAGTACAGTCTTCCAACAGCACTTGCAAAGCCGAGGTACGGGGAGAGTTTTCATATCAACCCGCCATTTAAAACTCCAGTGACGTTTCATTAAAGAAAGCCAATCGGGTAGTGCTTGTTATTAGGACAATGGTAAGGCCGTGTCGAATCAAATGAGCGCAAGACTTGGCGGTAACCAATAGAGGGACAAGCGTACGGAGAGTAATGTTACAGCTTTGAGAGCTCAGAGAGGAGACTGCGTATCGCCACTGCCTTCACATACAGCCATTGCATCACACTGAACCAGTACAAGCCAGCGGTAAGTGTCTGAATGAAATTAGAAAGTGTTCACAGTTAAGTAAAACAGCGATATTTGTAAAAATTAATAGTAGTGCAATCAGTATATTAAGATATAAAAATGTGAGTTATTTTTAAATTTGTCTCGTCATGATAACATTAATATTAGTAGCAATAAGCTAACATTAATATTATTTGACAAAAACAGACTTGGTACCATTATAGGAATATATTTCTAGACAGTAAAATATGTATTTCTCAGAGGCAGGTGAAATGTGTTGCATACAATTCTGTCATTACTGCAAATGAGTTACCTTAAAACTATTCGACTTAAAATGTGTTTCGGACAACTGGCTAAATGCGTACAAACCAGGTCTATGGGAGCTAAGCTAGGCTCTGCTAGATACAGTAACATTAGCCATTGCAGTGTATTGCGAGAGCTTGGAGATGCCTGTCATGCGAGGACAAGAAATCTTGAGAAATATACGATTAACGATGAGAAAATATAAGTGTCCGTTTAGAAAATGCATGTTGTGTTTATATACCTATACACTGTTAGGATGTCAAATAACTCGATGGTAAATTGGAAAAAAAATACCTCAGTATCTGCGCTTTACTGTAATGGCTGACTACTTGCATAGGAAACAAGGCTGAGCCCGTTACAAAGACTGGTTGACAAGCGCAGTTCGGTTCAACTTTTTCAAGCCGTGTTTTCTACCATAACCAATGTGTAAATTAACAAATAATCCATGGAAAATGTATTTCCCATCTTTACTTGTTATAATCCAAATATCTCTGCATTTTTTGGACATCGAATAATGCCCGGAAAATCCTGTTGAAAAGATGTGGTGTCGCGGTCGCTCTGCCCTCTATTGCATGCAGTGTAATGGCTGTGCATTGACACAAAGAGAAGGAGCCATATTCCCTGTGCTGGTAGATGAAGACAAGCGGCCATTCCAAGCTCATAGCAAACTAACTCAATACAGCCCGTACATAGACACAGTACAGGCTCAGTGTATTACTATACACCGGGGTAGTGCATAGGGATTTCCGAAGAAGAAAATTGTCAAGGAGACGGGCTTTCTTTACATGTTTGTCGATTTAAAAAGCGAACAGGAAGGCGGGTGGAGACATTTGAGGGGGACTTTCTTTCATGAAGAAGGCTTTCTCACAAAATGGAAGAAGAAATATTGCTGTCGTTGTTGACCTCCTTTTCCTCAGAAAGCCTATGTTAACGTTATGCGCCATTAGTATAGTCGGCAGTCTGTACGATTGGCAGTATATCGCAAAGAATATTAAAGGGCAATGTTTTTATGTTAATGCCTCTTTTCGATTTTTAACACAATGTTAAGATAATCACCTTTCGCCATTTTTGTGTCATTGTGGTTGCAAAACACGAAGCTAGCAAGCTAACAAAGAATATATAAATTTTCGAATATTTTTTCGAGTTGAGGTTATTTACAGGATAACCTTGCCTAAATTAAATCTCGAAAACCTTTTTTTTTTTGACAGCAAACTTATGCTTAAAAAGTTGAGCCTTTGACGTGTCAACTTTGTGAAGTAAAGTTATAATGTGAAATGTGTTTTCCTCGTTTTGAGTTGCAACCAACCATCATGAAAACGTTGCTGCTATTGTAAAAGTTATAAAGTAGTGGGTACGATGATATAGGCTAGGCCTATGCTAAACATAGCATAGCATCCTACTGTCAAAATTAGTCCCGTGTAGCCTGGAGTAGAAAACGTCATGTTCAGAAATCAAATTGCGTAGCGTCCGAAATAGGCGTGAAAGGTTGTATGCATAATGGACTTGCAAACATTGGAACCTCATAGTGGATTCGAATTCTATCAGTTTGTTAAGAAATACTTTTACACTATTTTTTAAAGATTGTATATCCCCTAAATAGTTGAGTTCACAGGCTAAGATTGTCAAGACGATGATGCATGATTTTTAATAGAAATGAAATACATTTATGAATGTAACGGAAGTTGCAGATACCTCATCTTACACATCACTAACTGCATCTCAATTGAAGCTGAACTTAATTTTTTACAGATTTAAAAGGAAAGATGGGTAAAGATCCAACAAAACCCAGAGGCAAGATGTCCTCATATGCCTATTTTGTCCAGACCTGCCGAGAGGAACACAAGAAAAAACACCCTGAGGCTTCAGTCAATTTCGCTGAGTTCTCTAAGAAGTGTTCTGAGCGATGGAAGGTAAATTGGTGTTCTCCATGAACCTGAATTAAAAATAATTAAAAATATAAACTTATTAAGGAAATTGATCAGTTGCATTTAAAGTGATATGTTTTCTGTCTGTTGCTTTTCAGACGATGTCAGCCAAAGAGAAAGGTAAATTTGAAGACATGGCCAAACAAGACAAAGTCCGCTATGAGCGGGAGATGAAGAACTACATCCCACCAAAAGGGGAGAAAAAGAGGAGGTTTAAAGATCCTAATGCCCCCAAAAGACCCCCGTAAGTGATGAATAGACAGAAAATGAATATTTTTCTATGGTCTGTCATCATGTACTAAAATGAGATGTTTGTGGTTTATCTGTTGTCTCTTAGGTCTGCCTTTTTTATTTTCTGTTCGGAGTTTCGACCCAAGGTCAAAGCAGAAACTCCTGGCCTGTCCATTGGGGATGTTGCAAAGAGGCTGGGGGAGATGTGGAATAAAATATCATCCGAAGAGAAACAGCCATATGAGAAGAAGGCGGCCAAACTGAAGGAGAAGTACGAGAAGGTAGGAATCTGATTATGCCATCTGCACCCTAATCCTATTTAAGATTATTTAATATGAGGACTACAGGATTTCTGAAACATATGTTTTCTGTTCTCTAATTGTAGGACATTGCAGCATATCGGCAAGGTAAGGGCAAGATGGGAGGAGGAGCTGCTAAAGCTCCGGCCAAAGTTGACCAAAAGGAAGATGATGATGATGACGATGATGATGACGACGATGAGGAAGAGGATGATGACGAGGAAGAGGACGATGAGTAAACTAGTTACATATATAGTTCATATAGAGTTCAGTCTTGTTTATAAAGCAGTTAACCCCCTGTACACATTTCACTTATGACAAAAAAGGAAACAAAACAACAAAAAAACTAAGGCGGTGTATATGGTATGTTTTTAAGCTGTACAGTTTCTTTTTTTTTTTCCTTTTTGTATAGTTAACACTACGGAAAAAAGTGGCATCTGTGTTTGTATTTTTCCTCTTTTTTTTTCGGTGGTAGCTCCCAAGCCACTATCCTTCCTTGGTACAGTTAATGGGGATTGTAAAATTGGCTTAGTCAGTGGAGTTCCTAATGGTGCCCAGCACACATCTAGTTTCATGTGGGGTAGCAGTTTTTACCCTGATGTTTTTGTTTTATTTTTTATAATTAAAATTATGTATTATCATTAAATGCTGTATCATAAAGTTCTTTTACTGTACTTTGAATACCACTGTAATTGCAAAAGTAAGAAAAATTGCGGCTGTGGTTGTTGACATTGACATGCTTTGACGTCAATAAACTTTTTTTTAATAAGGAACAAATGTGTCACTATTGACAGCTTATCCCACAGACGTATAAGATAAGATAAATAAATTATTAAAACATATGCATACTATTACAAGACATAGTTGTATAAAACAGTAAACTGAAACTATGAAATTAGTGTATACAACTATATTATTTCTTCTGTAATTCATTTTCAACGTGAATTTCAGACCATGGTGATTCAGAATTCATTTTCAGAGTAAGTGCTGTCATTTAGGAACACAATGCCATGAGTTAAAATTAGTTGTAGAGTATGACTACACATACTGTAATTTTGACATCTTCACTGGATTTTTAGCTTAGACAGATCAAATGTAGCCAGCTGGATTTCTCAGTAAGTTGTAAATAGTCTTTCGTGGTAGCTTTACTTCATAAAACTGAGGCTTAAGGGGAACTACTACTGGACCCAGTATTCCAAAGTTTGGCAGCATCAAATGCGAGCCTCCTGCTGTTCACTTATTCTCACTACACTTTGGTGAAAAAAAGCTTAGTACGCCACCTACTGGTCAAGAATAATTCCATCCATGTATCAATGTTCACAATGTATGTCTGAAACCTCAAATAAATGTAAATTGACAACTCTATGTGTGGTTTTTGTCATACATTTTCTAGCTTGAAAAAGTACTTTTTCAAAGATTGTGATGCAGAATTAAGATTGAGGATTGCTACTATAGAATAGATGGAAAGCATCTGAATTTAGGGGCAAATGAGTTGGAAGATCAGTTTTTCTATTTGATGTGGTGCTGTCAATGAAGTATGTTATCTGACAATCCAATGCAAGTCATTTAAAGCACCAATATCGAGTTTTTTTTAATAGTAAAACTAAAGGACTAAAGCTATACCCAGAAGGCACACAAAACCTTCCAAACATTTTTCAGTGCTAGAAGATGTTAATTGGTGTTTAATGCCAATATATCAGCAATGAAATGCTTTAAAGCTTCTTCTTTTATTGTGGCGCTTTCCAGAACTCCACAGTGCAGTATCTTGGATAGCTAGTGGAGAATGACAGCTGTGTTTATTCTCCCTTCAAATATGTCATCCAACTTCATTTGGAGATGGTACCAGAATGAAGAGCCATAAGCAACAGTTAGAGTGTTACTTTAAGACTAACAAATTACAGCCACCGAGCTGCACACACCTGGAACACTACACCAGTAGAAATAAGGAATATCAAAATCATAAACTCTTTTTCCAAATCACTAAAACTATGGCTTTTGGACTCACAAATGTAACATTTTGGTTTACTTACTTTCTGTCTTCTTAATTTCTTATTTTGTGTAAGTGCGTCTATGTCCGATTGTCTGATATGGGTATGCTACTACTGTACTGTGGCTGTGTCTCTGTTGTCTTAATCATATTGCATTTAGTGTACAGTTTGTCTTGCCTTCGCCCAGGCTCTGTGTTCAACTGTCTGTACTTATTGTCTAAAATGTAGTGTCAGTGGCCTGGTTTTGTTTTCACATCTGTACATGTGTGTCTTTCTCTTTTTCCTTTTTTCCCCTTTTCCCATACATATTTACAAACATCAACCTGCCATGCACTGCAGATGTAAATTAGCCCTTGGCTAAACATGGTACATTTACAGGGACTGTGTTAATGGGAATGTCAATTAATGTAGGCCTACATTGTCCCTTCTTAAATAAATAAACATATACATAATCTTAAAAAACACTATTCTCTGTAAATTTTAGGGTCTAGATGGAGCTATGCACAACTGACTTCATATATCATATTTTTGAATAGTCAAGCAATGCTCTTGACAGATCTCAGGAAGAGTGACAGTATAGACAGAGAATGTTTTATAAGGCTCTCTGGTATGAAGTTGTAAACAGACCCAAGTCCATCCCAGCGTCCCAGCCTAGCCTAAGCGACCCGCCTCTTCCTCTCATGCCACGCCTCTCCTCCTCTCTGCGGCCATGGTAACACCACTACGCAACGGGGACAGAGAAATAAAATAATTTAGTCTCATTGAGATAAGGTGAGAATTGTAGCTGTAAACAGAGAATGAATGTAATTTTCTAGAATTTGGTAAATATTTGACAATATTAGTCGCGTTAATCAAGCAGACGTATAAGTGTCGCGTCAATTTTGTTTTGTTGTCGGTCTTCTGTGTGTGGCCTAAATCGCAACGGTAGTGTATTTGGGCACGGGCCTGATGGGTAATGTTGTTCCTTGTAATATTCTGTACCGACAGAGGGCATCAGCTACTAGACTATGTTGAACTACAAGTACGGATTTTTGAACTGCGTGAACTGTTAGCTAGATGTGAGATTGTGAATGAATTTCAAGATGAACACTGCCCGTGAAGTAATGTTGTTAATCTATCATGTTAACGTGGCATACTTATAAAAACAGTGTGTGCACGTCAACTTGTTAGCTAGCCCAAACGTTTCCTTCATTTTGCATGAATGTAATTTACTTATCAATGCCTGTGATTCCCATGAAACAAATTGACTGTTCAAACGAATGCTAGCATAGCTGAGTCCCAACTGTGAATCTGCAGCCAAACATTTTGCTAGTTTCCGCCACCTGTTAACACTACCCATCATGCCATGTCTGTTTGCCTGAGTTAAGCCATGGCGGAGTTGGCAGAGATCTATGACAACGCCAAAAAAGGTCGGGAATATGCTCTTCTAGGGAACTATGACTCGTCCATGGTCTACTATCAAGGTGTGATGCAACAAATCGAAAAATACTGTCAGTCTCAGAGAGATCCATCACTCAAGGCCAAATGGCAGCAGGTTGGACAGCCCCATAACGTTTATCTTTTAAGGTTTGTTTGCCATTAAGGTAAAGACAAAATGCAAATACTTACAGCCTGGTCTCTCAATTTAGGTACGCTTGGAATTAGAGGAAGAATACAGGTATGTGAAGAGTATTGTTAATACATTGGAAAGTTTTAAGGTGGACAAGCCAGTGGACTGTTCTAATTACCTGCCAGAGGAACTCCCCCAGGATCCTGCTGTATGGCCACCTCCTACGCCGGCAGAACACAGGTACACAATCATCTTATAGAGACCGAACCCTGCTACCTTTTGTTTAATGAGTGAAATACAGCTGAGGTGACAATACTAATGGCAAAACAATGTGCTGGTTTGAGCTACCAGATCACTGCGTAGTGTATGAAGTGTGAAAACACTTTTGGCCAGTAACATAAGCAGGCACTTCACAGCTTGATACCAAAGACCAATATATTAATGTTAATAGACATAACAATAGGCTTTATGAATAACCTGTAGATTGTATGTGTCTTGTCTCTAGAGCACCAAGCCAGGTGAAGCGTCCCAATAGTGGTGCAAAACCTCAGAGAAAGGACTCCCCAGCTATGCAGCACAAGGGCCCAGTTGTGAGGGGGCAAGTGAACCCCAAAACTGACAAATCACCACGCAATGGGCGTGGCACAAAGGCCAGAGATGAAAAGGTAATATAAGTTTATGTACAATGCTTATTTGGTATTTTTTTTATAACCTCCTGACTTTCTGTCACATTTTTGTCATCTTTTACTGCTGACTCCTCCAGGGAAAAAAGAGTGGGCAAGAAGGTGGAGGTGATGGAGAGTTGAAGAAGTTTGATGGCACAGGCTATGACAGTGACTTGGTAGACGCACTTGAAAGGGACATTATTTCAAGGAATCCCAATATCAACTGGTAATGATTTTTATGCACATTGTATTTAGCAGATACTTTTGTCTGAAGTATGTTGCTAAATGGAAACAATGATTTGAATGATTAATTTATTTAAATGTTGTATAATGGTAGTATAAATTAAGTATTTATTTTATTATGCATTTTTTATTCAGTTATAATTGAATAATAATCTTAATAATGATCTTACAAATCTTAATCTTATTATTAATCTTAATAATGATGGTAATTGCAGTGAGAAAGTTAATGATTGACATAAACATAAAAAATAGACATACAAACCATGATCAAAATACATTAGGACTTGGTGAATAAATGTGTCTTTAAGTATGTTATTTTTTTAATCCCCCTCGCTAACAGAAAATACTCTTTCATCTGCTGTTTTTCATGTGTTCTTACTACAGACAGCACATTTCATTATTTGCCTACAGTGTTGGAGTAATATCGCTACAAAATCAGAGTTCTGTGTAAACAAGGTCACATGACACAAAGTTTGTGAAAGCTGTGCTGACAATTAAGGCTGTCCTTCAAGAACCATGACTGATCTCGACACCCTATCATACTTCAGCATTGCTTTATGGCCGCACCTAAAACCCTCAGTACTAACTAAATATTGCCACCATGGCTGCTACTTTAGAACTTAATTCTTTCATGGGCACGGCTGCTACAAAATTATTATGCCAATTGCAAGGCACCCCAGATATCATGAGAAGCAGTAGGGAAGCAAATAAAATATTGCACATTACAAAACATTGCACAAAATCAAATGCACATCTTTTTCTAATGCTTGATTATGTTTTTTTTTTTTTTTTAATTAGGCAGATCGTTTTCCATTCAGACAAATCAACTTTTGCCGTGAGAATTTAATTATTTCAACATCACAAAACAGGAGAATGCCTTATAAATAACCACAGCACCCAGCATGTCCCATGCTCACTTAGTCCCAATAGAGCCTACATAGTTATCTTACATTGCATGAATGGACATCATAGCAAAATACCTTTCCTTTCCTTTACGTATTCAATGAGACTTAGCTAGCTGTAGAGTTGGTGCAGTGAGCCAAGCTGTTGTTTAATGAAAACTGAGGCCCATTATCTTGAGCGCGGTGGAAAAATGAATTGCTGAGAGCACTACAGTGTCACAAATAATCATGATGTATCTCCTCTTCCGTGTCTGCTGCTTGTCTGCCTGTAATTGCACAAATTGTGAGAGTGTCTGATTAGTGGTCTGTTGGAGTGAGGAGGGACAGACGCCCGCGAGGTAAGAGGCAAGGGATGACTCATGACGACTGGGAGTCACACAAGCTGTTGTGTGATAATCTCTCTTTTTTCTCTCTGCATCCCTTTCGTTGTCATTTTCTATCTCTCTCTCTTACTCCCCCCTTCTCCCTTATCTCTTTGTCATTGTTTCAGTCTCTCTCTCTCTTTCTTTCTCTTTGTTTCTTTCTTTCCCTCCCTCTCTCTTTCATCTTTCACTCACTTGCCTCCTGTGTCGCTCTCT
Organism: Tenualosa thibaudeaui; assembly: GCA_027481765.1. Classification (NCBI taxonomy): domain Eukaryota; kingdom Metazoa; phylum Chordata; class Actinopteri; order Clupeiformes; family Clupeidae; genus Tenualosa; species Tenualosa thibaudeaui. Next base: position 22,696,344 of record JAIFZK010000009.1, read on the forward strand.
TTTGCAGGGATGACATAGCCGATCTAGAAGATGCCAAGAAGCTGCTGAGAGAGGCAGTGGTGCTGCCCATGTGGATGCCAGACTTCTTCAAGGGTATTCGGCGGCCTTGGAAGGTCAATGCCTTTTCAGAATCATTGCAGTTTTTTTTCGACAGTGAAGACCACTAGAGCAAAACACTAGATATTCACTTGTGTATGTTCACAAGCTTAAACACTGTTGAAGGGCATGATGTCATGAAAGTGATCGTCACAAGTCACCATCATTACCGTTTCAAACCTGTTGATGGCGCTGTTGTGTAGTCCAATTTGTTAAGGTTGTGTAGTCTGCAATATTTGTACTAATTCTCAACTCTGATTTCTGATGACTTGCAATTAATTTTTTGGCACTGTGCTCCTGCAGTACACAAAGTATTCGTCTCACTAAGAAGACATTTTGTTTTTAGAAATAATGTGGTTAGATCAATAACATATGATTTCAGTCATTCAGTTTTTGGCATATGGTGCTGTGATCAGATTGAGAACAGCATGGCTTTTGTGTATGTGTGTGTGTGTGTGTGTGTGTGTGTGTGTGTGTCTGTTGCAGGGAGTGTTGATGGTGGGCCCTCCTGGCACAGGGAAGACTATGCTTGCCAAAGCTGTTGCCACGGAGTGTGGCACCACGTTCTTCAATATCTCCCCCTCCACCCTCACTTCCAAGTACAGGGGCGAGTCAGAAAAACTGGTCCGACTGCTTTTTGACATGGTAAATCTATATTTATAGATTTTATCTCTATTTATTTATAAGTATATTTATTAACTATATTTGTATGTTTTATAAGTACATGCATATAGGGGTAAATAATAATAATAATAACATTTTACTTTTTGTTTAACAGGCAAGGTTTTATGCCCCTAGTACAATTTTTATTGATGAGATTGACTCAATTTGTGGGAGGCGAGGAACATCAGATGAACATGAGGCGAGTCGTCGAGTGAAGTCTGAACTTTTGGTACAGATGGACGGTAAGCTAGATAGAGGAAGTAAAAGACCGAAAGACTAGACTGAAAAAAAAACAACCTTACTGACCTCACAGTTGCTTTAGACCTATTGTACAACTTTGTTTCTTCACCTTAGATTTCAACCAGCTCTACCGTTATCTCACATATCACTTCCTCATACAAAAATGCAAATAAATCATATTAGGAAACCACAAGTGTTCCGCAACTACACTTGACACTTCACCACAACATATTAACCCTCGCGACTTAATCATCTCTATACTGAGGCAAAACCTAAACTGTCCAATAGATTACAATGTGAAGCTCATCTAGAATAGCAAAAGAATGGTGGTATAATAGAGATGTTATTGGACTCATGCACAGGGGTTGGTGGTGCAGTGGAGAACGACGATCCCTCTAAGATGGTGATGGTGCTGGCAGCCACAAATTTCCCATGGGACATTGATGAAGCGTTGAGACGCCGACTGGAAAAGAGGATCTACATTCCTCTGCCCACAGGTAAGTCAATACGCTTTCAAAAACCTGTTGCTGCACCATACAACTTGCCCATAAGGTACCCTCAGCACACATCAGGCAATGTAATGTGCAAACTCGCCTTTCTGGAGTTCTGGAGAATCAACACCCATCCAAGAATTCTGGAGAATCAACACCCATCCTGTTGGGGATGAAGGTATAGTCATTGTCAGGTGACAATGATAGAAGAGCACCTATACCACATGAACAAGCTTTGTGTAAGACCTAGCATCAGGGGAGGCTGTTCCTTTTCTGAACTTTCACATCAGGTTGCTAAGGTGTGCTGTGGTTGTCTCTGGGAGACAGGCATGGTTGTTCTAGTATGTCTGAACAGAACTGAGACTGTAACTATTGGTAACACTTCATCCCAGAGGAAGAAAGACACCTGAGGCTTAGTTTTCTAAATTAAAATATCTTCTGGAAAAAGCAGACTGCTACTGCCTCAATGATTGAATGTCATTATCCTCCCTAACACTCATTCTTAACCCTCAAAGACTTAAAGGAGAAATCCAGTGTGAATTAGTCAATCGTCTTGTTTGACATTGCAGAGTGTCCGAGTCACACCTGTTAAATCCTTCTCTTCCTTGTTCTCTGATGTTAAAATGGAACATTTTCAACTTAAATATAAATGAACTGTATTTTTTTGTTTTCTTTTTGGCTTTGAGTAACCAAAATAACTGTCCTCTTTCTTTTTTGTCTTATACTTGAAAACATAAAGAGACATTTCCTTTTCAGGTCGCCTTTGAAGAAAGGAAGTGGGTTCATCAAAGTTGTCTTTACTAAATGAATTTTAAGAATAAAAATGAAAGTTTGAACCAGCCGAGGTACAATACCACCAAAAATGTGCCATCGTTATTGCAAAATACCATAATCTTTACAACAGTACCACATGTGGCCATCATGTGGTGTGAATGTTCACAGACACCAAGGCCTAGCCCCAACACACAGTCTTCACACAAAGTACTAATTTATTCATCCATGATGACACGTCCCCCTCACCACACCTCGTGTAGTGGCTCGTGACTGCATACTGATGACACATTGTAGGAAGCCATGTGGCGGGCCTATACGAGCGCCTGTGACTGTGGTCTGGTGTGTTGTCCTGATCTGTTCCCCCAGCAAAGGGCCGTGCCGACCTGCTGCGGATCAGCCTACGAGAGGTGGAGGTGGCACCTGATGTCGATCTGGCCCTCATCGCTGAGAAGATCGAGGGCTACTCCGGGGCTGACATCACCAACGTCTGCAGGTCAGTCAGTCACCCAAAAGTACATGAGTCAGTCAGTTCTACATGAAGTACATGAATGTACATGAAGAACAACTGTCACATTTGGCATACAAGTTATTTGACAATTACTAAGAAGAACTCTGGTACAACAGAAATGGAAAAACACAAAGTTCAGTGCTTCAAAATTACTCTGTTGGTTACATTGTTCAATAAGGCAAAACTGTTAATATTTGAGGAAATAACATTGCATGAATACATTGAGACATCATTTAATCTTTAATTGTTCATATTTTTTTTTATTAAATGTAATGTTCAACTGACATGCATTGTAAATGGATTAACTACTATCAGTATTAAATATATGAAATAAATCCAGTTACAGATCCAGTTGCATGTCTTCCCTGGTTAATTCTAGTGCTGATATTTCAGTGTATGAAAACATGAATATCAAATGGACCTTTCCCGTTTTTAGTAGTAGTGCTTTTGTCTTCCTCTGCTTTGTGGAGCTGGACAGGATGTGTTTGTGTACGTGTACTGCCCATCCCACAGTTCTGGTATATTTCCAGTGAAACGCCTAAGTTTGTGATTGTTTTCTTGTGTAGTGATTTTGTCAGAGGGCTTCCTGCTATTTGCCATTCCTGGTTCCACAAACATGCCTTTGATTATTACGTAACTATGTGTGTGTGCGTGAGAGTGTTGGGTGGGTTCATGGGACTCAGTAGTGCTTTACTGAGAAAGCAATCAATGCAACAGTGTGTTTGTAAAAGCTTTGTAGTGGAGAAAACAATAAAACAGCTGTCTTTTTGTAACCCAATAGCCAGACTATACATGCATTGCTCAGCCAACATTTTGGATGGCAATGATATAAAGCAGTAGAGCTCTTGTCAGCATTGTCTCTTCTGACTTTTTGTCACACGTGACAAGTCTTCTAACCGGAGCTACTGCCGCTGTGTGTGTTCTCAGGGATGCGGCCATGATGGCCATGCGACGTCGGATCCAGGGTCTGAGCCCTGAGGAGATCCGTGCACTCTCCAAGGATGAGCTTCAGATGCCTGTCACCATGGAAGACTTTGAACTCACGCTCAAGAAGATCTCCAAGTCTGTCTCGTCCGCCGACCTAGAGAAGTACGAGTCCTGGATGGCAGAGTTCGGATCTGTGTAGTGGAGGAGGAGTACAACAAGAGCAGGAAGAGGAAGACTAAGAAGAAGGGAGAAGAGTGTGTGTGTGGAACAAAGGGTTGGACACCTCTGGATGACCTAATCATTCCTGAGTCCTGTTTTGTAGCGTTACCATGGCAAATACTTGAAACTAGTGTTCAGAATGGCTCTAGAATTGGGTTTTAGAAGTCCACCTGACAAACAACTCCTGTGTTTTAGGCCTTGTTTTTTTTTTGTTTTTGTTTGTTTTGTTTGGCTGAAGTGGTGTAAGCCCTTCCAAATGCACTAGTATTGCACTGACTTGAAGGAGTCTAATAGGCTGTGAGAAAACAGTGACGCGAATGTGTGAGTGCCATCTGTGTCAATTTACAGCATCGTTCTCACGTGAAAAATCTCTTTTGGTAATGTCATGTACTGTGATCCTGTATACGTGTATCTGTGTTGTGTTTTATATGTACAGGGGAAAACACTGCTGGTGCGGAAATGTTGAGGTACAGTATCATTTTGCAAAAATTAAAATTCATGTTGACAATTCATGTGTTTCATTCACTGTATAATGCTAGACATGTATCCTGTGTCATCCTGTGACACAAACATCTTTGTTTCTGTGAGTAAATCCGAGAGTTTTTTGTGTTTTTTTGTTCTATTGTGAAAGTTGCCAAGCTGGGTAACCAGACCTATACACCTGTGCAGTGGCACCTGTGGTACTTGTGGATGGTTTTGTTAAATTTAACATTAGTTAGTTTTGTTAAATTTAACAAAAAGTATTGACTCTGAGTCTCAAAGATATACTGTATGCCCATGTCAGGGTACTGTTAATGTGAGAAGAGTTTAAGTCAACTTCAAAATTACACCAGTCATTTCTTATGGTGTGACAGGGTGCGAGGACAATGAGTCCATTTAACAGCTATTTCAAGGCTTTGAAAATCTCTTCTCATGTTTAAATAATCAGGCCTTTGAATAAATGTTGCCTGAAGTAGGACTCAAAATAGCCTATTAAAGCACACAGAAATACCCTCATAGTTTCCCAGAGTGAAAATAGCATTTTTGTCTGAGGAATACCTCTTTTTTCTAAGTATGCCTCAGCCTAGAAGGCAATTACAGTACTACAAACATCTTTCACTTGTAGATGTGGTACAGTGCATTTCAAAGAGTAGGCCACGTGTGATTTGTAAAACAAATCTGACCATTCATTGGTCCATCCATTGTCTCATTTAACAACTCATACAAGGGGTCGAAATCCTTTTTTTTCGCTTAAATCTATTGTATTAGCCCTTAACACTATGTAAGGGCTAATATTATATGTCAAACACAGCATTTGCTACAGTGCAGTCTGTGGGGCCTGGTCATGACTGGCAAGTGTCCGGTGTGACTCAGATCCTGCAGAGCTTGCTGTGGGCAGCAGAAGTACAGTGCTGGCCCGGTCCACTGGGTCTGGGGGAATGGGTGTGAGTGTGGGCGCCCACCCAGGCCTTCGTGGCCTGCAGGAATGCTTCACGCTGAAGGACAACAGTCTGCTGGTGTCACACTAGTGCTGTCATCACTGCGTGAGCGTACACACTCACGCTCACTCACACACATACACACACACACCACCTCCGTGGGCTTCCATTTGTCTCTTTATGTCCTGCTGTCCATCTTACTCAGCCAGGCTGACACGTACAGGGGAGTGCCAGCAAATTATGGGCACAATGATGGAGGTGTATGAGCTTTTATTAGTGAGTGATTGTGGGTGGGATGTGTCACAGAAGGAACACTAGCTGGATCTTGAGTTCAAATGATGATTTGAAATCTAAGAATAAACAGGCTAAAGAGAAATGGAACTGACAGAATATGATGGAGTAACGCTGAGCAAACATACAATGAGCATATAAAATGATTTACACTGTTGGACAGAAGAAAAAGATCATGCTGTCCTTGCATCCTTACAATGTATCACATTTTAACTTTTACATTTTAATTTGTCACAATATGCCTCATGTGAACATGGACAGTTACTGAGATAGTTGTACCTTCGTTTGAAGGTGCCCAAACCAGAGATTGGGTTGGGTGCTCTGGACTGGTCTGGGAAGCTAAATGCACATCTCTGAATCCCTTTGTGAAGATTTTCACTCAGAGACGATGGGTGATCATTAGTACCAACATCAGTCCCGAAAATGAACTCTGTCCCTCGGTGCTATAAAAGAATGTGTGAACTGAAGTGTATCTGAATGGATGTGTATGAGTGTGTGTGTGTGTGTGTGTGTATGAAAGAAAGAGAAAGGTAGAGGGGTGGAGAAAATGGAAGAAGCAATGGTTGCCTTTTTTACACCCGTAGTGTGGTCCATCTAGTGGAAATGGAATATACAGTACAGAATGGGTATTTTTAGCCATCTATGAAGGACCAGCAGTTTAAAGATGCATCATGGGAAAATGTGCCCCCCACACCCTTACTCCCCACAGCACAGTGGAGGAGAGTTGGCCCCTTCAGTGACCCTGTCTGGTTTTTTAAGCAATTTTTACAGGATTGGCGTGCATAATGAAGACACCAGGTGACAGCCATTCAGGGAAAAAAATCAACCTTTCTACCTTTGTCGAGTCATATTCCTGTGAGCATGGATATTTATGATTAAATCTGCAGACTCAGGGGCACTGACTGGTGGTATTTTAACACTCTAACAAGATGGACACCAGCAAGCATCCACTAATTTGTTGTAAGCCCTGTATATGCTTGTATGTGATCCTCTGTTTAATTGCAAATCACAGTAGGTTTAAACCCTTTAGAGGTCATCTAAAATAAAAATGCTTCTGTGATGTAATTCTAAAGTTGTCTCCAATATATAGTCATTATATAAATCTTGTTTCTTTTACAGGAATTACATTAATACAAGATGAGGAAGCAATGCCATTTTACCCCCACCCCCCCAAAAAAACAACAACAACAAACAAACAAACAAACAAACAAATAAGCAAACAAAACAGATATGGCTTTCAATGCCAGCACATTTACTACAATAAGAATGAAAGGTCAGAATAATTTGCACAGTCTTGTCTGGATATGGACAAGTGTAGATTAGAGGGAAGAGGGCTGATTTTTTTCTGAGGCATGTGTGGGTTGATTTTTATCTCTGAGCACAGCTCTCTGCTGCTTACCCTCTGTCCTAGGTGGGGCCCCTAACGGATGTGGACAGCAGTTCTTCTGGGCCCTGCTACGTCTCCCCTGGGCCGGCGCCACTGATACAATCTGACATTCCGTTCCACGATTACCCTTAAAGAGCCTTCACACATGAAAAGGCTTCTGGGTCCTGATGTATATTCTCACATGCATGTCCCTTCCTGAAATTTATATTCCACATTCTGAAGCACAGAAAGAATGCAGTTCTGAGATAGGATGAACGGCTTAACATGAGTCAAGCATTATATTAATTCATTACTGATAATAATTTATTAACTATCTCAGTTGATAGATGTATGGATAATTAATGGCTGAATCCCAGTGCCCCTAACCCTGACCCCTAAACCCTAGGAGACTTATCTGGCATTGAACGAGCCAATCATGGAACCGATTCACACGAGTTGAGTCTTTGAGGGTTCAGAGTTTAAGGCTTAGAAGGGATACTAGGATTGGGGGATCATGAAATGTTGTTAATATAAAATTATTAATAAATCATTGAGATATTACCCATGCACAAATCACTGTAGGTGCCACGCATATGTTTGTGTTAACTGAATGTGAACTCAGACACACTCCTAGCCAATTAGAATATGCTCTGCAGGTCCATCTTGTGATGAGCCTTTGGAGCTTATTAGCTATTAAGCCAAAATCCCAGGAACCAATTACTATGGCTTATCAGCTCATTACCAGTTTGCCCAAAATCCAAGAACCAATCACAGCAGCCCTGATTCCTAGACTAAAAAAACAATAGCATTAAAGGTATTATTCATAGTGTATCAGCCCTGTTGTTTCACATCGCAGAGTGCTGTTGGTAGGTATGAGAATGACAGACTTTGGTCATAGACCAAATATACCAAATAGTGAAACAGCAGTCAATGCTAACTGATGAGGGCAAAGAAGTTTTGTTTTCCTGAGACCCCATCAGTTAGAATTCGCCAGTTCACAAATTCGGTTTATATTGTACCAAATGTTGTCATTATTATACCTGTCGACAGAACCGACAGCCTCAAAGAACAGGAGTATGGGCTGATTGACTCAAAATATTTCCTTTAAGTCACAAACCTTGCAGTTACAACCTTGTTGTTTTCCAAACTCCAAACAGGTGCTCATAGAACACAGGATAAAGCTTTACTACAACTAAGAATTCACAGAATAGACATGGCTATGTTAATGATTGTGCATGTTATGTAACTCGAGCAGGACTTTATATTTGAAATCTTTGCTAATTTTGTTTGTCATCACTCTAAAAGTTGACTGCCATCTCTCTGAGGTGAAAGTTGACATCTGCTGTCAGAATCATATTTAAAGCCCTACTTTACCTAAAGTACTGTAGTGTGTGTCTCTGAGCTTTGCAGTGCCTATAAATATCAATGTCTAGACTGAGACTGAGAAATCAGCCTGGCATGTAAGATACTTATGTACATGTAAGGTGGTAAAGTACAAGCACTTATAGGTTACTTTAATTGACAATGATAATGTGTAAGTCAGTCCTGGGCAGCAATACTGTTTTCCAATTGTGAGCATTAATTAAGTAATTAATTAAGTATTCATTTCTACATTCTATTCGTTAACCCTATCAAATGGAAACACTTCTTCAGCAGTGGAGTCAGACAAGCAGAAATATATATGTATTTTTTGCTTATCACTTAACGAGCGACCTCACTGACAGACAAACTTTCAGCAGACCATTAACATAGTCCTGTGATGTCTCACGCTAAACCCTCTATCTGTCCTCTGTCCACAGACACACACGCACACAAACACACACACACACACACACACATACACTCTGCTTGGCTAGCTGGCGTCTGTCTTCCTGTCGGCCCTATACTCCCCTGTTCTCTTTTTCGCTGTGACTGGAGCTCGGCCAGGCCTCGGATCACATGGACTCCCCACTTAGTATGGAGACGAGGTGCAGACAGCCCGGCCCTCTACGATGACAATGGTAGAGCGTAGATACAGGATATCCCTAAGGGGGTGGGGAGGCTGTTGTTATCCGTGTTGATTAACAAACAGCTACCAAAGGTTTCAGGGCTTCCCAGCATTGGTGACATAACACACTCTCTCTCTCTCAGTGTGCACACATGTACACACACACACACACACACACACAGACACAGGGTTGTTTTCGTAGTAGATATGCTTGTCTCCATCGAGACTAGTCTCTGTTGGCTATATACCAATACCCTTTCCCCAAGTCATTAATGAGGACTGCTGGGTTGGACTGCATAACAGACATGTTGATTTTATAAAGAATTCTGAGGAAGTGAGCTCCACTATGTTGACATCCTTCTCATACCAATCCCAGCAATACCTTCCGCTACCTACAAGCAGATGTTTGTACCTTGAAATAAACTGCTTGTGACCAGAACATTATACTTGTTATGAAACAATTACAAAAACAGAATTGTTGTTCACATTACATTACACTTTTTATAACAAAAAGTGACAAATTTCTTTGTTTACAGTGACATTTTGAAGTTGTAATATACTCTGGCCTGACCATGGTGGTTAGCCTTGGTCAGCATATCCAAGGAATATATGATGAAAATGTTTGCAAAAGCCAACCACCAGCCACAACAACACCCAGGGTCGGTTCCTGGCATAGGTGCTGAATTTCAAGGGGGCATTGCGATGTATTTCTTTCTATTTTTCTTCAGTATTTACTTGTATTTCTAGAAAAGAGGGGGCAAAACTCAAATCTGGCTGGAGCCAGCCCTATTAGCACCCCCAGACCACAAGAAATAGTCCTGCTCACATGGTTTGCTCTTACCTCACACAGCCTCATGCGCATGTGACCTAACGGTTTTAATAATGCCATCTAAATTACACACACACACATACGCATACATAATGACATGACAAACACATACACGTGCATCACATTGATGACAACCTGACTCCAAAGTAATCAGTTTTCTTGATGTATGACTTGACAATATACACTTCTGCATGCACACACACACACACACACACACACACAAGGAGCTCAGTTTTTTTTTACCAGGACAATAGTTAAAATCTTATCAGATGCCAGATGTCACCTATCAGCATGTCAGATACCAGATAGATATCTCTATTTGGCTGTGTCATTGACTCTTTGCAGTGGATATTGATTGCAGCGTAGCTAAGCAGACTACAGCATCTGCTAAAATAACAAAGCTGACATGCCATAATGTTAGCCTGAGATCCACCCTGGTAGACGTATCAGCTCAGCAGGGTGTGGCTTAGAATGGCATGACATCAGCATAACAATTGAAAAATCAGCACTTAGACTTTAGAGGTGGAGTTGTACACCGGTGGACACACACACACACACATATATACACAAACACTCACGTACACACGGCAAACACTAAACACAGTTCTTATTTCAGTCACACCGAGGTCCTTGTGTAAGACTGGCAAGAAGGGAAGTCAAGGAGAATAAACAGGGTTGTTGTTTCAGGTGGTACTATAAGATGGATGTTTCTGTGGAATGAGGGCAAGTCAGGTAGTTCATACAGTGTTGGAATGTCTCTCCTAGTTCAGAGCAGTGTCTCTCTCTCTCTCTCTCACACACACACACACATTTTATTGTTTTTTACAGACAGCTTGCCAAATTCCTTTGTTTTTTTCCCTCATGACGAATGAACAGATGCTTACAGATACATAGTGGTTAAAAACAGTGGTATGTGTCAAATGTACTGTAGATTCAGAGAACATTTCAATATTCAATAAATAATTAACCACTGTGTTGGACCCTGATCCTATAGTTCAAAAAAGACACAACACCAGTTTAAGTCCTCAAAATTGACAAATTAATCTTACCTTAAACATGACAGTTACTGAACCATATGCAGTGCAACATGCTTTTTCATATCTAGTTTCTACAAAGACAAAGAGAGAGAGTGAAAGCTGTGTCACAGTTTGAAGATCAGTATTCACATGTGATAGATTTTAAGTCGATTACCTCTGTTTAAATGCACATGGTGCTATGTCATGAGGACAACTGCAGCATTGTCAAAGGTACATGCTAACTGTCCAGTTTCCCATCTGAAACAGACCCAGCTTCCATTCCATATGCCCCTTGTAACTGCATGCCTTTCACTAACAATCTAAAATGATACATGAGTGGAGGGGATTCTCTGAGTGTTCTGCAGTATTTCATGTGCTTTTGACAAACATCCACTATTATCCACTTGAAAATCATTTTGTCTTTTTAAATCTAAAAGCATAGAATGCTTTGTGCTGTAAAATTCTCTTGTTAGTTCCAAATAATCTCCTGTCAATAGTTTAGTTAAATGTAACGACATGATAAGGACATGAAATGTTGGCAAGCGAAAAGGTGGAAAGTTTATGGGCACACCAGGCAGGTTGGCATTTGTTTGGAAAGAAAAACACATGAAAAGGGAATAGTTTAGAGGAAAGCAAGGGAAAAACCTTGAAGGGAAATAACTGACATTACTCCGGTTCTGGTTAAACATGCTGCCTAACCCAGGTACTAACCACAAGTAGCCTATTTAAAATCATACATGCAAATTTCCATGGGGATTGGACATGTGACAGATGAACTGCTCTAGATGAATTTAAATGTTGAATTTAAATGACATGTTTTTGCTATTACTAAATTAATAATTGAATCTAAAATGTATATGGTTGTAATGTAGTCTACCATCATTAACCATTCAAAAGATAAAACAAAGCTATACACGTAATAAATTCAGAACCCAAAATGTAAGTACAAGGCTATCTGTACAACCTTACAACCCTGCAACTTGCCCTTTGGATCCAGGAAAAACATGGCTGAAAATAGCAGCAAACACGCCAGCATGAACTCAGTTACTCATACACCATAATAGAACCTTGGGCTAAATGTATGACCAGAGGTCCCCTTGGACAGGCAGCCACACTTCTCTGTTCACCGCTCCCTGTTGGAGGAAACACTGAGGAGCAAGGAGGACTAAACATGAAGAATGTGTTTATGTTCTTTGTTTATTTTAAAGCACTTTGGTTCAACTCTGTTGTGTGAAATGTGCTATATAAATAAAGTGTCTTGACTTTACTTGACTTAAATTATGTCGATTTCACCAGGCAATTTAACCCATTTTAGAAGAGGCAGTAGGAGCAAAAACTGTACTGGTGGCTCTTGCCACTTACTACTGTCCCCTGTATTGTCCTGCGTCATTCTCCCACTGTCCCATGGCAATCATCCACTGCCCTGAGTACTGTCCTGCACTACTTGTACACTGTCCTGTGCCACTCGCTTACTGTGCCGTGACGCCAGTTGTTACAAAGCTAACCCTAAACCTAACCGGTGGAACAGTGGTAAATGAGTGCCACAAGACAGTTTGAGTGGCTCAAGACAGTGCACGGGACAGTAGGCAAGTGCACAGGGCAATGCACAAGACAGTGAGTGGGTGGTGTGAGCCTCCAGCAACAGTACAGTACAGTAATAGTAGGTACATCACATGATACAGTGGGCGAGTGCCATGGGAGAGTAGGCAAGTGTCACAAGACAGTATAAGTGGTGCAGGACGGTGGATAGAACACTAGGCATGTGCTGCAGGACAATGCACAGGACAGTAGGCAGGTGGCACAAGCCAGTTGTTGAGTGGTGTGGGACAGGTCATGGGACAGTTGGTGAGTGGTACAAGCCACTAGCAACAGTACAGTACAGTTATTGCTCCTATCGCTACTGGACTTTACTGACTACAACCTGTGTTGACCTGTGAGCTGAATAAACAATTGAAAAAGCAACTGTCAAACTTGTCAGCTGCCTTAAAGGAGTATAGCCTTAAAGGACATTGGCTAAAATTTTCATTACATTGCATTTACATTATGTGAGGATTTTCCATAAAGGCAGTGATTGGATTAAAAGCTTGCATTATTGCAATATTGCATTGCATTAACTACTAGGATATTTTTAAATGTCAAAAAAAAAAATCAACCATGAAGTGAGACACAAATTTGGCTCCTTAGGACCTTTCTTTGGATTGCAAAACAATGTCACAATTGTGAACCCTTTAGTGCACAGGAGAAAATAGGCCCAGTTTGTAATATAAAGGCACATTTTATAAAAGCTTTATCTACAGGTAAGCCTACATCAACAACTATACATTAATCTAGGTCTGTAAAAGCCTATAGGCATGCATTTTCATACTATAGTGTAAATAAACTCTAGCATAGCTAGGCTATATGATTATGGTCTTCGAAATTCCATGATCACACATGCGAGCGACTATTCTATGGGATATGAGCAACGACCTTAGAGGAGGGAGGTGTGCTTAGCATTGGATAAAAAAAACATTCTCCGCCCCTTCACAAAAATCGTACAGAGGCGTAGGCTATGCATTTACATAGGCCTACCAAACGACATCGTGCTCTTTTTATCTAGCTAACCAGTCACAGTTCCTTGTTCAGTTTTTTTTTTTTCTCATGAGAAGTGCCGCCATGTTTTTGTGAGACAGGATGACAGCAGACAGCGGCGCAGCGGAACACAGTTAGTGAAAAACAGCAATTTTACGAAATTCCGGACGTGTGCCCATTGTTTTTGTCGGCTACATCAGCGAAATAGGGAAGATATGGTCTTTTGAAGATATATTTTGGTAAAGCGCACTAAATTACGTCGAGGTCGACCCTTGGATATTTCATCATAATTCCGTTTTCCTATGGCGTAGGAACCTCTTTCTAATATTGATATATTTTTTTCTTTTCTGGGGTATGGGAGTGGGACCTCCCACGCAATAGAAATATTGGCTATTTTTTTTTTGTAAAGTGAATCTGAAGAAATCCTAAACAAATGAATAATACAAGAACACATTCCTGCATTCACCCAACTACCTCTGCGCATTCGTGGGGACAGGAGTAACGAATAAACATTTTGAAGGGTATTTGATTGACCTCAGTCTATGGTTAATCAGTTGAAACAAAGACAGAAAAGAACGAAGTGAATACAAGGAAATACTTTCTACTGTGAAACTGCGAAAGGACACTGCTCTAAGATGACGAGCACTATCCCAGCGGATATGGTGAGAACGCTTTATTAGATACTCTTTAGAATACAAAGCAAGTCCTTTGCTCATATAAAGTTTCTTGACGGTTTAATTAAAGTCGTCAAAATTCTACCTGGCAATCCAGAGAATGACAACATCTGCAGATAGCTACAGGAGTTTGCTGATGACGCTCACGGGTCCCTCCACTGTTTTTATAAGAAACTATTTGCATGCATTTTCATGTCTAACCAAGCTATTCGCTCAAATAGTGACGAGATTTAAGCAACCCGTTGCACACTATCGACTGATTTTATGCCCGCTGTTATCGCTAGTCATTGTACACTCAGTGGAGCGTAATTTGCCAACCAATATTGGGTACTGTTCGCAAGCATACCTGGGCAAGTGTCCCAGACAAACCAGATAGTCTAAGAGCGCGTTATGTCTTAATCCCTTTGCTCTATACTCAGCTCAACTGAAACTGAAGCCTACACTTATGCTCTTGCTTTTGGAAGATTTTATTCCTGCACCAACTCAGTCCTCTACACCACAAGTTTTGTTTTGATGAAATAGCAATGCATGATGCCTAGTCTAAGACCGTTCAAACATCAGAGAGCCTGAAATGAAAAGATGGCAAATCTGTCCTTACCTTCCATATGGTAACGTGGTAACTTGGTTTTGGTTCCTCTTAAATAATGAAATTGTGAAGTTAGTGGTTCTAGGGCCTGATATCTCACATTCTCTGTATGTAAACTCTCAGCATATGATCCAAAATGTTAATTTAAGTGCAGGATGTACTAGGTTGATCAGGAGTGTTGTTTGTGTATGTTATGGTATCTTTCTCCCCTCATGTGTTGGGATTGGAGATTGTTGTAAGTATATGAGTAAGTAAGTAATTTTAATTTATAAAGCACATTTAAAACAGATTTCACATGCCAAAGTGCTGTACAGAGGGTGGCTAAAAGATCAGAGATAAAATGCAAAGTTTAAAGTAGTTGAAAGTTTGTTACAAAGTTGTAATACTAACTAGGAGTTTCACCATGTTGGTGTGTGGTCCAGGGTGGGTAGAAGGCAGTGGGGGAGGTGTTTGGGGGCGGGGTGTCAAACAATGACTGTGTGTGTGTGTGTGTGTGTGTGTGTGTGTGTTAAAGGGTATAGGCTAAGTGTCATTATCCTTGCAGAAGATCTCTCTTTCCACCCCCTTCTCATTTTCTCACAGCTCCTCAGTCAATCTTAAAACCTCACAAAGGAAATGGCACATCAGATAGGCCACTGACTCTAAATTAGCTCTTTTGTTGTCAATTGATAGGACACTTTTATCAACAGAATGGTGCTTGGTCAGGCAGTACCTATGTTATGCTATTAGTGCCATTTCAGCCTTATATAGGTTCTCTAGCCTGGTGAAAACTCAGGACTAAGCAGAGGTTTTGTGTTCATAATGCACTGGTGTCATTCAGCACTGATATAAAATCATATACCTGTTGAGTGATGTGTGATGCACACGTCAAATGCCCTCAAGTCTAGTTTCCTTGCATTCATACATGACAGTTAGACATGACGTTTTTAACTGTTGGCTAAGTGAAAACACTTGGGTTCTATTGTTTACTCATGTTTGTCCATTTCTAGAAGTCTAGCTATATTTGTCTCTGCCAGAAAATGTCTACAACGGCTGTGTCAAACTCCTCACAATGTTGAGATTCTCACATTAGTAGAAATCATCCGCTGACACATAACTTGAAAGACATTAACATACAGCAGGCGCTAGGTAGCTGAGAAGAAAGCTTGACAAGGTGAATGTAAAGTGTACTTTTTGCTACAGATATCTTGTTGATTCCTTTATGATGAAACCAAACTTCTCCACTAGAATTCTGTAAACAAAACATTGCTATGACTGCAGGGTGCAAATGGGAGAGGCCTAGACCTCAGTGCCTCTCCTGCAATGGCTCCATAGAACGGAACAGTGCAGTGGGTGGTGAACAGGGCATTGCTGACAGTCCCTTTTCAAAAGGTTGTTCATTAAGCCTCTGTTCTGACTCAGGCGTTTCCGTCAAACCATGGACAGGTCAAGTCTAACAGGCTTCACACAGGAAACAACAAGTCAATATGACAATCATTTTAAGTCAAGTTTATTGTTTGCTTTTATCCTACACTGGCAGGATGTGAAATAATATAATTTTACAGTGAGATTGTGTTGAATTGCACTGAAATAGGCCTTGGTCAATGCATTCCAATCCAATTCTGGGTGTACATGGTGAAATTAATCTGTGAATAGGTCTGTGAATGAATACTTTATTGTGTCTAGTTTGACTGAGTCATTGATGGTTTGAGGACTTCATGTGGGTGCATTAACACTGTTCAATAGCTGAGTGTTGGTGTCATGAATCTATAGACCAATGGACTCTTTTGGTGGTTGTGGTATTGATTGGGATGAAAAAGCTTCCTGTTCTGTTGTAAGCATGGATATGGACTGCTGCTGCTATTCAGTTTAAATGTACAGCTGAGAAAGATTACATTTATTACATAATCGTAATCTTTCTCTGATGTCTCAGTGCCACATAATACACATGTTATATCAGCAAATGTCAGATGAGGCCTGATGTAGGTAAGCTGTCTAAGACTACAAGTGACTTAAGGATATGTATGCTAAAACGAAACCTGTTTTTCTTGATAGAAATGCTGTGTCATTTTAGACCTTTAGACAATCAGACTATTCCAGATAAGAGGGAAAAAAGCAGGAAGTGCTTTTCTGCCCTGGCACAATGGGTGCTGATGAGGTCATTTATAGAGCGGGATTTGGAGAGCGCTTGATGGACGAGAGCCCCACCGACCCCTGACCCGCATTGGACGTCACAGTTGGCTGCCCCTGAATGTATCCCCTCCCTGTCAGTATGGATGGATGGAAGTAAGAGGAAAGAGAAGAGGGAGAGGCTCAGAGTTTTAGCCAACGCCTCAGGGTTAACACAGGGAAAGGGGGGGGGGCAGTGGGTAGACAAAAAAGGTTCATCACTTGCTGGGAGGAGAAGAGATTAACCTGGAAAAAAATCCCTGCAGCAGAGTGGCCATGAAGGGGTTAAGAACTTGAGGGAGAGAAAGAGACAGAAGGGAGGGAGAGGAAGTGGCACAGACTCACTCAATAAAGAAGCCTTTCAACTCGACTGAGGGCAATTTACAGCAGAGTCTGAGAGAGGTGCACACATTTATAAATGCTTAGCCTGCTCCTGCCCAGGCTGCTCCTTTAGCATGCCCTACTTCCTGTCAATATCTTGTGATTGTGAAGAGTAGTCTCAACCTTGGTAATATGGGCAAGTCTGTCGCTTTCCTTGGCTGGTAGTGCTTTATGTGAATTGCCCGCAGTTGATGTCTGTCCATGGTGTGTCCACAGGGCCTAGGTGGGTGTTTTTTAAGGAGAAATCCAGTGTGAATGAATCCATAGCCCTGTTGTTTGAGGTCACTGTGTGCTGTGTATAGGAAAAAGAACCAGAAAATAAACATAGACAGAATAATGAACAGGCAGGTAATGTTAACTGCATTGAGTATAGGGAAATTAAACTGAAAGTAAATTATTGTACCATATTTGGCTAGCAGCTCTTGGTGACTTGGAACAACAGAGCTATGGATTGATTCACACTGGGTTTCTCCTTGAAGTGTGGTAGAGTATTGATTGACTGATTGATCTAATATATCTGATTTCATAAATCTGTCTGGTGCTTTGTAGTTTGATCATTTCTTGATTTGTTTATAAAAAAAAACATTCATGTCATTTTGTTGCAGTTCCACTTTGGTAGGTTTACTCAGGAGGTTTAAATATAAAAAGCCAAAATGGTTATATTCATGGAAATAATTGACACAAGGTAAAAAGGTCTAAATAATGTGTGACAAACACTACAGTGTTAGAAATTGCCCTCTTTCTTGTGGTCATGAAAAATGTATAAGATTTGTGTATTACATACTGCTATATATTTTCCTAGCACGTGGTGCATTGTGCCTCCATCCTAAACATTATTTAGCTTTATTATTATATAGGGTGGTGCTGGCAGCGTAATATTTGATATGTAGCTTGAATATTTTGCTCTGAGACCTATTGCTCATAATGTATTGACCTACATTGTATTTCCTGACAGCATTGTTAGTCAAGAGAGAGGGCATTTAAAAAGCATTGTTTCCATCGGGGGTTGTTGGTTAAATATGCTAAGGCTGGATCTGGACCTTAAAGACATTAGCTCCCAAGCATCCATAGATCACCTGATCCATTAATGTTGTTAAAACCTAAACAGGATGTGGAATTGAAGGCCTTTTTGAGCTTCCTCTCTCGCTCAGTCTGACCTTTAACTAGGAGTTAAATTAATGACCATCAACAATGAAATAACACAAGCACTCAAGAATTAAGACAACAATATCTCCGTGTACGATTTTCTGTATTCACAAAGCAGCCAAAAAGTGCATGCTATATTACATTTTTGACAGCCTACATTAGAGTGTTTGCAGTACAGAAACAGAGAGCGTGAGAGGAGCCTTGGTGACCATTAACAAAAAGGCTGTGGACAATCATTATCAACTAGCAGTGTAACATCATTTGATTTGGCCAGGTGGCTATAAACTGCAGGCTCACATTCTCACACACATACATGCAGGTGACTATACACATATTCATGTGTTAGATAAAAACACACACAAACACTGAGAGAGAGAGAGAAAGAGAGAGAGACATCTAACCCCACAGTGGATAATAACAGGGCTTATAGCAAGAGGAGAGTAAGTTTTAAAACCAAGTGTTAGAAAGAAGGACCAGGAGACCCTACTGATACAGCAGTACTGAAAAACTATAATCAAAAGAATATAGAAAATCACTAGGAGATGCATGGCTCTTTGAATAGTATGTCCTCTGCAGTGATCTAGCTGCTGGTTTCACATCAAGATGCACAGAAGCTGGAGTAGCAGCTTATGTTTTGACATTGCGTGCATGAAGCATGAGAACCATAAAACTGTTGCTGCAGCCAATTAACCTTAGGGAGTTTATGCCCAAGTGAGGCAGAGCGGATCAGTGGGTTTATGGTCCAGTGATGTTAATGTGGCAGAAATGAGTGAGACAACCAAAGTCTTAAGGAGTCAGTGTTAATATGAAAACCTTTTTGTTTTGTGAAGGGTGACTGTTATGTTACATTCAGTAGCAGCATGTCCAAGAACCACTGCTGGTGAACGCTGTTATGACTCTTGTGTTTTAATTGGTTTGGGTGGCAAACAGCTGAACAGTGACCTCAAAAGTAGCAATGACTATTGAGCTTTGATGATGTAACATGTGCCGAAGCATAGATTGAATACCAAAATGTTGAATCACAGTCAACTCATTGTCGGACTCTCAGATTATGTTCTGATTGCGCATTGATGGACCCATTTAAGTAATTAAGGTGCAGCGTTTTTGATTGGAATGCTTGCTGATGTGGTGATGGCATACAGTAATCATGTGCTTTTGCCATCACAGCCTGGATTAGGTAGGAAAGTAAAGAAGACTGACAGGCTGCAATTTAGAGGCAGAACACATTTTCTGTTGCTTGTGACACAAACACATCAAAGCCTTGATGAAGCGCTCTCAGAATGTGTTACCTGTCACTTGTGGTTAGATTGTAGCCAGGTCCCACTGTAATGCCGAATGAGTTGTTTAAGTTGGCTGATTGTGAGAATATGAAGTTATATTTTGCCTGTTGACATGCTGTGGGGGGTTACTTGAGGCTTTTTGGTTGTATGAGGTCTTTTGGGGCATTGGTCGCTCAAAAAGAGAGAGAAAGCGTCCATAACATCCCTATCATGTAACTTGTATGGAGCAACAAGGCGTTTGTGTGTCAGCAGCACAGGGTAAAGAGCAATGCTAACGAGACACAGGAGCATATTGTAGAAAAAAAGCACAGAGGCCAGCCACATGAAAGAGAATGTGCTCCTGGAAGTTTTCTATGCCATCTGGCAATTCTAGGATAAGGACATTTCAATTTGCCCAGCATTTCCGCACACCCCCACACACACCCTCTCTCCCGCCAGCCCTCTCCACCACAGTGTCTCTGCAGATGTCTGCCCTTTACTGCTACAAAGCACGTGACCAGTGGCTCCAGGGCAAGGGGCTGCCTGCCTTCATTTGGCAGGGAGATGTGAGTCTCCCTCTCTGTGTTTTTTTTTCTCTCTCTCTCTCCCTCTCCCTCTCTCTCTCTCACCCATCCTCTTCTTTTGTTCCCTCTTTATTTGTGTTTCTCTCATTCTGCCTCTTCTCTTTCCTTTGTTGCTCACTTCTCCTTGGTGATCTCTCTCCCTTGATCTCTCTTCCTCTCTCTGGATGTATACACCTCTTGAACTAACCTGTTTTAATGGACTGCTGGTTGCGGTGACCTCTCATGCCTTGTGTTAGGTTGTGTGTTGAAGTTCTGTGTTAAAGGCTGATAGTGATGCTCCTGTGACCTCTGTGGTGCGTTGGTTTTAGTTGTTTTTTTCTAATGACATCCTGACTACTGTATCCTTTTGCTGGTTCCCATAGGGCTTCTTCTAAAGTTCAAAGCACTTCTTCTCCCTTTGATAGTTCACCTTTCTTTAAGTAGCTTATTGACCAGTAGCAGAAACCAGTTGTCAGGCCATAACCTGCGTCTTGTACTCTAACATAGGTAAACCTGCCGTATATCATGTTGGTCTGAAATGCAAACGAACCTGTTTACTCTGTTATGGTTCCCTGTAGACATTCTGTAGTGTGTAAGTATGCGGATGATGACATACCAGTTTAATAATTCAACAGCACAGCCCCCTCTCTCCGAGCTTGTGCCTTGGGGACACAAGGACACTGCTCCTAGAGCAGTCTTCCATCTGAATGCCTTATGGCCTGAGCCTGGTACATGCTATAAGCCTCAGTCTGTGCTAATTCCTCTGGATTTGCCCTGGCTGCTGTAGTGTGTGTGTGTGTGTGTGTGTGTAAATGGGAATGAGGGATGGTTAAAATGTGAGCTCAGTACATAAGCATTCTCCTTCATAAAAGCCATTCACATGGTGTCATTGATTCTCCAGTAATAACACTTTGAGTGTGTTGTGAGTGTCTAGGCTTTCTGTTTGCTTTGTTGCTCTGTATATCGAGCACCACCTCTCTCTCTCTCTCTCTCTCTCTCTCTCTCTCTCTCTCTCTCTCTTCCACTGTCTGTCTCTTCCATACCCAGCCTGTTGGTGTCTGGACAGGATGTCCTTCAGGAGTGCTGAACGAGCGTTTGCCCAAACCCAAACCTGCAGCTGCCATTGTGCTGTGCTCGTGGTTTACCACAGAGGCTAATGGTTCAAAGGGAGGCGGGGGCAGGCCCTGTCTGTGGTGAGATAGACCTCTGACTTAGCTAAATTTTATGTCTTCATCAGGCTCATGTCTTTTTCCTCCCTCTCACTGCCTAAGCTAATGGAGAGATTTGTGACTATGCTGTAGCGAAATGTGATATTGAACAGAAGCACTAGGTGGGGCTAGCCTGACTAGCTGTGTTCTCCCTTATTGCCATAGTTAGCGAGCGAGACACAGGGCATGTGGGTGTGTTGGTGTGTTGACTGGAGAGGCGCAATAGATGCAGCCGGGTGGAGTTAAACATACCATTACTAATTCATCATCCCAAGGCTGCTTTCAGACTGCAATGTTTCTCCATCAGCAGAACGTCTTCTTCAGCCATGTGTGTGTGTGTGTGTGTGCGCATGTGTGTGTATGTGTGTTTGTGAGCTGAATGAAAAGCTAGAGTGCTAGAGGTGGGTCAGTGTGTTTACAGTACTGGCAAGCTTTGCGTGTGTGTCGGCCATGTTTGCGCAGGAAGTGACGCAAAAGGAGAGGAAATAACTGGGCCTCTGTTGACTGCAAATTTAGTTGAGAAGATAGTCTGAAGATATCACGCTAAGGTACGAATCGTTCTTGAAAACCCCAAGGAGATCCAGTCCGGCATCTGATCAGGCATCAGACCTATTGATAAAGGTGGCTGTGATGAAGGCGGGCTGCACACAGTGATATCAGCTCGTAGATCTTCTGGTGACATTTTGAGACAGTGGTGTGCCATTATGGCCATTCCTCGAGCCATACTGGGTTCGCTTGGGGAGCTGCCGCCACTGAGAAAAAAAGTCCCTTACTTTGGTGTTTCACTTGACTGACATATAGAGTATGGAGGTGACTCGAGGCACTATCTGAGTTTAAGGTCTGTGACATCTTAGTGAGAGACCAAATAAAACACCATCTGTCAAGACCAGGACCCACAGTCTCCCATTTGAATTTTTGTCATCCAGACACCCACAGTAGCCTAATAGTCTGAAATGGGCAAATGGTGTTGAGGACGAGACCTGCCGGTTCTCACAGCCTGTCACAGAAAGGTCATGCCCTGGTTAAGTCCTTGCCGATTATGAACAATTGGCCAGTTGGTAGTGGGGAGACAGCAGGAGCATAAAACAGAAATGAAAGATGGACCATGCTGAGTGGTGACTCGACTGTGAATTAAATAGCCCTGCTGAGCCTGTGTTCGGATCAGCCAAATCAATTAAGTTTAGCTTTTCATCCGTGCTAATAGTGTTGAAACTAGTTCAGTACTTTTCACTTTATACTCTTTTAGGGGTAGTGTAGACTTATTTGTATAGTCTGAAAACCTTTTCCGTCTCAGTATTTCATGCATTAGGAGTAGGCAGGATAAAGTGCATATAAGGGGGTGGCTACGGGCTACATTAAGATGGGGGGGGATGATGTAAAAGTGATAAATAGTGTTGACAAAGGGCAAGAGCTATGTGGCTTACAATACAATACTCCTACACATAAACAAATAGAGCATCCTCCAACAGCCATATAGTTACTAATGCATGTACTCAGAGCGAGTGCAGACAAGTGCGTACCACATGCTCACTCAAAGATAGCTGACACCTTAACAAGATCAAAGGATAATCTAACACTATAGAATGGCACAATAGGCCTATACACTTTGGCACGTATTCACATAGTATCCTCACCACTCACTCACACACTCTCACTCTGCTCTTCTCTTTCTTCCTCACTTACACTCTCATACAGCCACTGTATGTCTCTTTCTATTGCTGTTTCTCCTTTTTGTCTCCACAAACACACACACACACACACACACACACACACACACACACTCAGAAACAGCATGGGAAGCGAGGGATCACCCTGGTCCTCAGAGATCGACATGTCACTCTGCATTAGATCCCAGGCGCAGCAGAAAGAGATTTCAGAGGTCTTAGCCGAATATCTCCCTTTACCCGCCTTACCATCTGCCTGTAATTGGCCCATGGAGAAAGCCCACCTGATGTCAGCCGATGAAAAAGGAAAACAGAATAGAATCAACAAATGAACGACGGAAAGTCGCTATATTGCTATATTCCTACTCGTTGGCTCCTTTTCAGATGTGGTTTGCTAGTGTGTGTGTGTGTGTGTATGTATTCTATGTATGTGTGTGTGTATGTATGCATTCGGTGTATGTGTGTGTGTGTGTGTGTGTGTGTATGTATTTGGTGTATGTGTGTGTGTGTGTGTGTGTTGGACACAGACAAGCAGAGTTATGGTATGTTTCTAGCTGCCTATGTTAAGCCACAAGATAGAGTGGTTCTGTCAAGAGCTAATCCAGTGGCTTTGCTACTTAGCCTAACCTACTGAAACATGAACTGACCATGTAAACATTTATAAACTCTCTGGAAATCACCTGATGTGAAACTTTTGATCGCATCGCACAGCCCATTTCCTGCTTTGCTGGGCTCTGAACTGAGTTCAATGTTCTACCCCTGTTGTAAAACACTGTTCTACCCCTCACTGTAAAACACAGTTCTACATCTTACTGTAAAAGTCAATTTCCTGAACACACAAGTTCCTGCTTGCCATAATAGAGGAACCAATGACCATTTTCATTTATAGCTGCAGTTTGTGTAGGTGATTTGACTGATGTTTTATAAATTGTTTGTGCTTAGTACTAAACTAAAATACATTACTGTCTGAATCAACTACAGTAAGTTGAAATACACATTTATTTAGTGTTGACAATTTACCAAAGAAGTGATTTCTTTTTCTGTCTGGCTTTGAAAGGCAACACAGATTGGTAGCTCCATAAACTGTCCTTTCATGCAGTCAAAACTGGTGATGTAATTGTGCCAGGCCCACATTCTGTAACGGAGACAAATTAAGGTAATGGGGACACCGACATCTCATAAAACAACCACCAAAAAAAAAAAAAAATCTGGGTCTGGACATGTGGTGTGGCACAGATATGTTTGTCACTCACAGCCCTGGAGCCCACGTGTCTCCACCCAGTCACCTTTACCTCTGAACCGTCAGAGACTAAATTAACTTCTCATGAAAGTGCATGCCTTCACTCCCTCCCTCCCTCCCATCCACAACCCCCAACATCTCTCTGTCCACCCTACCACTTGCCTCTCGGCAGCTTTCTAAATATGTCTAGTGTGGGCTATTCAAATCTTGGCTCGTGTTGTAATGACATTATCTGGTTTTTCTCTCTCCTTCTTTTTCTGTCTGGATTAAAAAAAAATTGTAAACGGGCCTGACACAGGACAGGCATCACATGCTGATGAATGCCTTCCTGTGATGCTCTGTCGCGGGGTCGAGCACTGACTGGTGTCCTGTGTGGTGAAAAGGAACCTTTATGCTGCTGCTATTGGGGGTGGTGGTGGTTGTGCGTGTGTGTGTGTGTGTGGTGGTGGTGGTGGGGGAGTTAGAGGGATCCAAATGCATGGCTGTTATTGGTGTCTCTCAAAGTGCACTTCCGCAACCACTGTGAGTAGTGTGAGTAGAGTGCTGACAATGCTGGCCAGAGAGACAACGAGCACACCAAGCACATGTACTTCTTTTGCAGTCTATCTTAAGCCATTGTTGTCCAGGACAGGGGTGGGCTGATGGTGTTGTTTTCCAAGGAGCATTGTGTTTAAGGTGAGGTCTTTGGATGGTGGCTTTCACTAATCCTGTGCAGCGATGACCCCGTCCTCTACCAATGCCGGAAAGGCATGAGGAGGAATCCTATCAGGAGCAAGGCAGGAAGAGGAACATCAACACCCAGAGGGCTCTCAGGATTTTCAGCACTTTACAACAGGAAATTATCACCAGAGGCACATCACGCCTGCAATCCAAGGCCCCTTAAATGCTGTCAAGCCTAAACCCAGTGTGTGTGTGTATATATATATATATATATATATATATATATATATATATATATATATATATATATATATATAGATAGATAGATAGATAGATAGATAGATAGTCGTCATATACCCCTTCCTCAAACAAATCAGTTATCCACTCTTATGTGTTTGCTAACTCCCTTGGCTCTGTTTTAGGAGTTCTTTACGCAAAAGTCCATGGCCTGGAATGGCTGCACATGTTTATGGCACTTGGTGAATAGGACACTACACAGAGCACTTGTGTGTTTTTGTTTAGGGTGAGCAACTTTGTGCTATGGTTAGATGCATTATCAGTCAACAAAAAGAATGGCTTTTGTTTAGAGGGAGTGAATGCACTATATTTACATGTCTTACCAGTCAGGAAATGGTTTAAAGTTCACGAGCAAGCCGTGTGGTACGGTGCCAGTGATTCTTAAGCTATGGCTTTTGTCTTGGCCTCACTTGTAGTTTGAGATTAGCAGTCCATGGGGTGTCATGCCCTCTGGCCCTCAGCCTTCTTCTTTACAACCATCTGTCAATAATCAGTGTGCCGGAAAAGATGTGAAGTCAAGGTGACACTGGCACCCTGAAACAGAAAGAAAGAAAGAAAGAAAGGGGAATTGGTGAGCTGTGATCAAAGTGTGGCTGATGGCCACCATTATGCCACATGAGTGCTGACAGGTGTTGAGAGAGTGATACCTGAGTGAATGATGGGAACATTGTGGTAGGAGAGGGAAGAGAAAAGAGGTGTTTGTGTGTGTGTGTGGGTGTGTGTGAGTATGTGTGTCTTTGTGTGTGTGTGTGTGTGGTTGTAGGTCACCTGTCACATGTACTTTATTCGAGGCTGGGTTGCAGCTGTTGGAGAGGAAGTGAGGCCTGGTCTGGATTGATCACTGCAGGAAAGAGAGGAGGATAGGATAGGAGGATGGTCTGAGTGTGTGTGTGTGTGTGTGTGTGTGTCTTTGTGTGTGTGTGTGTGTGCACTTACTCTGAGCTATTTCTGGACACTATGTCTATTCATGTATATTCTTACAGGCTGTCATTCAGTCAAAACACGATGGGAAGACTATGGAAGGCTTTCAAGTATTGTTAGATGCAAATAACATTGTTATTTTAGTTATAGGGGCAAAATATATTTTATGTTTCATGCAGATAGAAATGTTGTTTTAGTTAAAAAGTAGCAAGAAATAGCAGCTGGTGTTTTCCCCATTTGCTACACTGGGAACAGCATTTGAAGTCTGTTTTGTATAGTGCCAATGTTACGTATGATCTGACCTCAGTCATAATCCAAGAAAAGGATTCCAATGTTTTCAATAGATCTCTAAAGAATAATTTAAAAATAGTTTATAGTTTATCGTAGTTTATCATAGTTCAGCACTGTAACTCGCATAACAGGAGAATTTATAGTCACAGCTAAGACAAATTGAAATCCTTAGTTAATTTCCTGCCTATTTTTCTTTAAAAGTTTTAAGTTTTTTTTAGATTTATGTGTTGGTTTGAACTGGAAGTTTAAGCTATGTCATCGATGTGGTGTTATGCAGTAGCTGTCTTGCATAAATTTCATGGACAGGTCCTTATGAAAAACTAGCTTGACGTCATTGCCTCATAACTCCTTATTCATAAAGCACAGGGGCCATTAGACACACTGCGTTTTTCTCTCCTTTTACTCTCTTTCCTTTTTTCCCTTTTCAAGTCTCTTTTGTCTTTTTGATGCTTTCTCCTCTTTACTCTACATGCAGTCCATTTGCAATGGCTTTCAGAACCTCTCTCTGTGTATTGTTGTTTAAGATGAGGCATGTATTATTCTCTTTTTGTTAACCCGCAGCCTGCCCCAATTGTGGGTAGAGAATGCTCTGTGTTGAATATATCAGAAATTTGTCTGTTGATCATTAGTCACCCCAAGAGACATTGCTCTCATCTGTCCAATGTGAAATCACTGAGTCACTGTTGCATCAGCAAACAAGAACAAACAGCACGTACGTACCAACTGTTGGTACTGGCAGTGATGATATATTGTACTTTTTATGTTAAAAAAAGTCTTTGCATTTGTTTAAGTAATCCATTACTAATATTGAGTGATGTATAATGTATTAAGTCTGCAGACTAACTGGCTGTATAATGAGAGTTTGTTTGTTGTTTATCTTCAAAAGAGAGTGACTCTATGACAGTTGGACTGAGCCTCCCAGAAAGCTTTACACTTAGTCTTGGCAAATGTTTGGATAGCAGCAGGGAGCTTACTCATTTCTTTCCAGTCCACTCTAAAAGATTCACTGGTGGACTTATTTGGAAAAATCCTTGCTGGTAGCATTGTATCCAGTGTTATTTCCACTGATGTGCTATTGCATAAGGATCTTATGATAAGATGGCTCAGTCACAGTGTGTGTGTGTGTGGGAGGGGGTTATGTGATGGGACAAGGGCACAGGAGAGATTGCGCGTCCCAGCACAGCATAAAGCTGGTTGATATTACTGAAACTGAGGCTCAGGATCGACTTTAGAGTTGGTTAGCTGAGGGTACACATAGACTTATTTGTTATGTTACTTTTTCATGTTGATTTTGTGACAGGTGAGATGAGTTGAGTGCACAGACAATTTTTTCCCTGTTATGCAGCCAGTTGCTTCCTGTTGTTTGTCGTTTAAGTGTCCCCTGGTAGGCAGTCGTCATTGCTGTCCCACTTTCTCTCCAGTGCCCTCACTTCTCATGGGTGGCAATCACCATGCACTGTCTAGCCACCACAGGAGCTGTGAGGTGGACCCTTAGGATGGGGCTGATAGCAATAATTTTAGAAGTGTATTCGGCCTCAGACAGCCAGGAAGCCGCCACCATTTGGAATAGCCCAGAAACAACAGGAATCATCCTTCCCCGGTGATCAATGTTAATTAACTGCTGATACCCTTGTGGCTGGGTAGAACCTTTTGTTCATATTTACATTGCAAAGACAAACCTACCTCAGGTAGATCTAGAATGTATTCCTGTATGTTATGAAATGTGAACCTATTCATGTTTGGTATCATCTTTATGGTCTCAGTGCAAGGAGTGCAATAGTCAAGGTGTAGGACTTGTCAGAACAATCCATAAGTAGTATTTCTGAATCTTGGTGTACACATACAACTGGATATCCACTTAACAATGCTAATTGCCATAGTTGTGTCCTTGGGCCATTAGACACAATGGCGCCAGGTAAAGAACCTTCCATTGCACTTCCTTCAAACTGTATGCTAACTGTATGCAACTCCCCTCAGTTAAGTGTATTTAAGTAGAACACTTTCACTGTTTAAGTCAGATTTAAGGGTGGATGCTTTCGGGCTGAAACCCTTATGTCTCCCTTGACACGCGCCATTGTAACGATTAAACCTGTTTCTTGAAGTTCCGGAGTCTGCCACCAGTCTGCAATTCTTACTACAAACGAATTACTTTTAGGGCCCAACCATCCCTATGTGTACATATATGTGTGCGTTTGTTGTGTGTATGGGAGCACAGTGGGTTATTTAATCAAAGGATCCTCCATCGTCCTGTGGAAAGCTACCAGCAGGGAAGGTGGCATCTCTCCATTTCTCCCTCTCCCCACCTCAGTGCCTGGTAACTCTGTTTCCTGTCAGGTGCGCCTCTGAGAACGTCTCTCTCCCAAGCCCTCCTGTGTCCTCTCCCATGTGTGTCATTGCAACATTGCATTGACATCATCCCCTCCATGTAGCAAAGCACAACTTAGCTTAGCTTAGCTTATCTAAGCACTAAGAACTGGGGAAGGTGTGGGTTTCCCCCTGCTAGCCCACCCCCAACACTCCATCACAGCAGGACTGCTTTGTTTACATACAACTGAATGGGGTTTCCTCACTTCTAACTGAAACCTTATTGGCATGTATTTGGGGACTTACCTGACTAACAAGTAAAGATGGAGGGAATGAGAATAAGAGTGTGTGTGTGAGCGAGAGAAAGAGAGGGATAGAGAGTGTAAAATCGGAGAGAAAGCAGTGAAATAGGAAGAACGCTCGCCTAGAGGTCTTTCCTCTGTAAGCAGCGGCTCCCAACCTGGCATGTCGCTATGGAAACAAGAACAAGGTGTCTGTTATCCTCTTTCCATTGTTGTGTTGCCCTGCGTTCCTTTCAAAAGGGAAAAAAACTTCTAGGGCATGACGTCACAGTTTTTGTGTGCAGGCAAAAATGCCCTAGAGTGTTTAAAAGGCATTACCATTGTTTGGAATTGAATGGCTGTTTTGCTTAAATACCTGGAAACACCATTGCCATGGTGTTACTTTACTCATTGTAATAATGAGACGAATACATAATCAGCCTTATATTTTGGTAATGTGTTATTTCGTGAATACTGGGCAATAAATGATTAGCCTACTAACATTCCTAGTTCTTAGCCTCAATAGTTCCTAGTGAGTCTGTCTTACGGAGTTGGCCTTTGGTGTGCACTGTGAAGATAATATTAACCTGGCTCACGTAGGCCAGGGCTTCAAAACTCAGGGTCCACCTTAGTAGTTAGGAATGAGACAACCTGTGCCAGGCCAGATGTGTTCTTTAGAACCTTAACTCTGACCAGAACTCCGAGGCGCTGGGTCAGCAATGAGGAACGGCTCAACGCAGAGCGGACCTCTTGGAGCCGAGCACGAGGGGCAAGCACACGATGACTTCAGTGCAGAGCGAATGAACAAGCAAGTGGTGCCAGTGCAGTACACACACACACACAGACACACGCACACACACACAGATGCCCAGGGCAGAGCTCGGACCGACTGGCCCCATCAGTCTGTGAGATGGCCGCTGGTGGATGTGTCAGAGGCACTCTTGTCCTCCCCGCCTCGGGTCAGTGTGCACGTGGGCGGCCCCAATCTAAACACGACCTCGAAGAGAGGAATGTGAGGGCAGTTTCCAGTTTTATTATTGTGCACATGTGTTTGTGTGTGTGTGTATGTGTGTATTTTATAGTCTGCTAATATCTCTATAAAAATTCATGGAGGGAATAAAAAACAAAACTAGTGATGTACATAGGTGTTCTCTTGTACATCACTATTCTCACATTTTCCTGAAGCTATTAAATGCTTTTCCCTGAACTCTACACCAGTTTATGCTGTTACTTTGGTTGCCTGTACTTGCCACCATTTCTGAGTATTTGAACCATCATCTTGTGTATCTTGCATGAGATGTAATTTTAGTGCTTCAGAAGTAATGGACCTATTACCAGAGTACGTAGAAATTCATTTGTGTGTCTGTGTTCAGCTGTTTGATTTGATTTTGGCAGTGAGATATGAGTGTGTTTTGATTTGGCTGTGTGAGTGTTTGAGTGTTCTGTCCTGCATGCTGCACTAATCTGATGTGATAAAGTGCTTAGGAGGATCTCTGTTTCAATCCACTGGTGTTAGTTCTGTTACATCACCCGCCCGAGTTTGTGTGTGTTTCTCTGTATGTGTGTGTGTTTGACTAGGGAATGGGTGGGGGCTTGGGGTATGATGATGTAGTGGACTCACATACACGAGGCACATGGAAGCACACTCGCTTAATGACGCTCACGTGCATCAGACATCCCCGTCCAACAGCTGGAGGGAGAGAACGGGAGGGGGAGACACGACAAAGAGAGAGAGTGAACAAGGCAAAACATAATGCATGTTGAAGAGATAGACCGTGCTCACATTGGGAATATGGCGTTTTACTATATTTCAGAAATGAGCTGGCACAGACATCATATATTTGGGGGGAAGGAAACGACAGAGAGAGAGAAAGACAGAGAGAATGAACAAAGCAAAATATAATCCATGTTGAAGAGAGAGACACTGTCCGTATTGGGAATATGGTTTGACTATATTCCTAAAATGAACTGCCACTGATATCATATATTGTTACACTGACCATGCATCTAACAAGCAACACAGCCAGCCATAGTATGCACATGAAGCATGAATGAACCATTGAGTAGAATATTTTCATGCGTCTCTTTCAGATAATGAGGAACATGTTGCTCTTGTGATGTATGTCCTATGAAATGCCGTCTGAAATGGATGGTAATATCATTTTCTAAAAGCACTGGATCAGATTGTTCTCCTGATGTTTCACTGCTTTCATGCCTGGAACAATCCACACAACCACTGGCACTGACCAGCATGCTGCAGCGTCTGTGCTGTCGTTTGGGTCACGGGGATATTGTTTCCTTCCTTCTTCTTCTGTTACATGCTGGATTACCTGATCCCTTACTTCCTGTTTCCTTTGTCGCTCTTTGCCACCTTCTCATGTTAGGGTTGAGGTTTCTTCCTGTTTGGGAACTTGTGTATTGGCGGCTCCTGCCATCATGCTTGAATATTAACACACACAACTCTTCTGTTATACTGACAGAGAAAGAAATGTATAGAAATCACACGTTTTTTTTCATGGAGTCTCTGCATACCCTGAAAAACAGACATAGTCATAGACTTGCTGCCAGAACTCTGGGGTATCAGTCATCATACTAATGCCCGGTGAAAACCCCTGTGTTTGTGTGGTGAACGGAGCTTGGCAGTGGGCCGCTGGAGAATTAAAAAGAAAAAAGGACCCAGTGCTCTCTTTCTCTCACCCGAGGTCCTAACAACTCGACCTTTTGTGTGTGTTCCAGATCAACTTGAGGCTCATTTTGGTAAGCGGAAAAACAAAGGAGTTCCTGTTCTCGCCCAACGACTCAGCTGCAGACATCGCCAAACATGTGTACGA
Source organism: Tenualosa thibaudeaui (assembly GCA_027481765.1). NCBI lineage: Eukaryota > Metazoa > Chordata > Actinopteri > Clupeiformes > Clupeidae > Tenualosa > Tenualosa thibaudeaui. Next base: position 22,728,194 of record JAIFZK010000009.1, read on the forward strand.
TAACTGGCCAATGGGTAAGTGACCTTACAGCGTCATCCAGCACTCGGCTACTAGCTGCATGTTACAGCACAAGAAACATTTTATAATTAAGTTTTGTGGACATCCCCAAATAGAAACCAATACAAAAAAAAGCTATTGAATGCACATTTAAGACTCAATAGCTGTAGGCACGTTTGTGTTTCAGCACACTTCCTTGTCAGTTATTGAATGCCTAGCTACTATAATTGAAGTATATATGAAGTTTTCATACACTTTTACTACATACCAGAAAATGCATACATACATACATACATTTACTACATACTACAAATACATACATACAAAAAACAAACAAAAAGCATTTTATATTATATATATATATATATATTAGCATTTTATATTTTTTATATATATTAAGCCAAGTCCTTTAATATAGTATTTCTCGTAATGTACGTGTGCCAAGTACACATAAACATAAATATAAACATGCTACTGACACAACACAACCTACACAGCCCTATACATAACCCGCCGTAATCCCATGAGTCCTTTGTTGTAGAAGAAGGACTGGGCTATGTCTCAGTCTGCGTGGTAGTTGTTGTCCTTCCATGGCGAAGGTTGCTGGTTTTATTTTGTTTGCATAACGCTTTATTATCCTTGGTTAATCTTTACTGTGCGACGGACTTGATCTCATCTGAGCTCAGCTCAGATAGGTAATCCCCTTCAGAGACATGCACCTTCCCTTACTGGCAGGGAAGCCATTGAGCCCCATGAGAAAATACAGTGGAGTGAAAGAAAGTCAAATTGTGTGACAGAAAGGTCAACACTGAGAATAAAGGACAGAAAAAACAGATGGAGTGAGAAAAAGTGAGAGAAAGAAAGAAATGTGGCTGGGTGGATAGTTGGATGGATAGTCAAATAGGGTTGTTTATAAGCAAAGCACCTTCAGCCAATCTGAGAGGATAACGAGCGGAAAGTCTTTGGCACGAGACAAAATACCTCAACAAGGGCACCTGTATCTGAAGGCTATTATCAAGAAAACACACGCCCACAAACAAAAGGATCTAAGCTAACTCACTATCTCTTTCTGCAGGGACGATGGCACAGATGGTGTCCAGATATCCCTTTCATCTCTTTCTCTCTATTCTCTCACTCCCTCACTCTCATTCTCTCAGTAGCCCTCAATCTTCTGCTGTTCTCTGTGATTGTCTTTCCATGTAGTCTTGTTTCTTTGTGCCCTTCTCTGTAAGACTCATTAAACTTGAGTTCAATCACAACTAACGAGGGGCTGAATTTAGACTAATTCTCGTTGTTTGTAGTTTGCTTCTAGTTTTAAGCCAAAAAAGTGCTTCCTATTCCTCACAGAGACTATGTCTGTGTTGCTTCCAAATGATATAAATGATGTATTTAAAACTTTACTTTGCTTTGACATTAGAGGACACTGGCAATTGTGAATTTTCCAAAAATGATCACATGGGAGTAATGACATTTGGAAGAAAGTACAGAAAGTGCATTCTTTTTTTTTTTGCCTAAATCTAAAATGTGCAGTCTGTCATACTACTAAAGAGGATGCATTGAATCAGCCCTTTGGAGAACTGGAGAGTGGAAGAGCGTTTCACGTCACCGGAGCAGAGTGGATTTAATATGAAACTCATGACTGCGCGCTTGCTCCACTGTCCCCAGTACAGCCTCTCTGGAAGGTCACCCAGGAGTCGTGAGGGAATGAGAGGGTTGAGTAGAGATGGAGAGGGTGATAGAGAAAGACAGAGGGACAGAGAGTAAAAGAGAGAGAGAGATGCAGTGTCAGGTACTTATTTTTAATTTTTTTTTTATTTTATTAATTTATTTGGTAGGGAAATTGTAATGAAGATTAAGATAAATACATAGTGTAAAAACACCGGAGTTAGCATGACTGCTAATTTTCATCAGTTGTCCCTAGGCAGGTGACATAATTAGCCAATCTACAGACACACATTACAATTATACATTACTAAAGACAAGACCAAACAAATGACAATACTCTAGGGATAAATGATGGTTGTGATGTCTGTTGACACCACAGATGGCTTTAGGCGTTGTATACAGTCTCATTAAATATTATGCAACGGAGCCTCACTCTCAGCCTCACCTCACACAAACTCCAATCTAAAATCTCATTAAAGTAGCACTTAATGTATATGTGGACCAACAGAGTTTAAATATGTGGATTATAATTGCCGAAATGGATGTGAATTAATGCTAGATTCACTATTTAAGATTAAACTTGTGGTAAATTCTGTAACTGTGAAGCTCAAACTACATAGCAAGACTGTGTGCTAAAAGTTAATCGCTTAAATGTTAAATTAGGGACTATTTTAAGAAAATGTCCTTATTACAATTCTTTTCCCCTCCATCCCTGTTTTGATCTTCTCATCTCTTTTTCTCTTACTCTCTGCCTCTCTCACTTTTTTTCCTCCTTTTTGTTTCCACCTCTCTCTCCCTCCACAGACTGGGAGGAGGAGCAGGTCAGCAGTCCTAACATCCTGAGGCTCATCTACCAGGGCCGGTTCCTGCATGGCAATGTGACACTAGGAGGTGAGGCCCGCTCTGTATAGTCCACTGGCAGCTGGAGTCACTTACTCTGTCTCTTCCTGCCATGACAGCTTTTTTAGTGTCCCACCGGAGTCTGGGTGATGGGTGAAAAGAGAGACTAGCTTTATGCGAAGGGGAGAGAGAGAGAAAGGGAGTGAGGAAAGGCAATGGGAGAGAAAGAGTGTTTCAGCAGATACAGCAAATGTTTCATTCAACGGAAGCACACCAAAAATATTACACTGAAAAGTTCAGGAAGCTGTTTTATTTTGGTGGGGTTGGTAGGAGAGGTTTTGTGTATAAATAGATAAATTGAATAGCAGTGGGGATGTTTGTGTGGTGATGTTGTCTGTGTGAACAGTTAGCTCCCAGTCTGTAGGACAGACCTGCTTTCAGAAGAGCAGGGCGGAAAGGAAATAGTTAGGCCAGTGGTGGGCAGCTGGTGTGTTTTTGTTTGGCTGTCCCTCAGACGGAGGTTAACCTAGGTGGGGAGGAGGAGAGGGTGCCGAAGGAGCTCACAGAACGAGAGAGAGGGCATGGAAACAGAAGGTGGACAGAAGTGGGCACTCCTCCCTTTTCCAAAACGAGAGAAAAGGAGGCCAGTTGCTTAGACACTCAAGTGGCTTTTATGGGTGCTACACAGGCAGGACAAAACAAAATTGTTTTATACATTGATTTTATTACATTACTTATATGAACTTGTTAGCCCGCTCATTAAATGTAAAGAACATTGTTCTAAGCATTCCAATTTATGAATTAATTATGGTGTAATTATGGTGATTAGGAATATATAGGATGTATTAGATGAGCTCACTGGAGAATTTTATGATAGTGATACTTCATATTCAGACATCTCGTTTTTTTTCTTGTGCCCATTGCAGCCCCATATGGAATTTTAATAACTAGTTTAAAAACTTTTAAAAACTAACTAAAACTACCAGCATGGCAATATGCTATTTTGCCATGCAGGGGACCACAAATATCCTAATATTGGAATACATGATCATTCCCCAAGGGTACCATGTTTTATGGAGCAATTCTCAAACAGAAACATTGACAGTATATCTCTTTCTCACCCAGTAGCATCACGATCTTTGGTTTCTCTCCTTTCCCTTCTCGCATTAGAGAACATATGCGACAGGGATGGAGCTGGATTAAAGCCTTGCATCAATGTCGGTGTTAGAATCCTGCGCCAAGGCACAGTCAGGTGTTTGGCCAAAAAATGTCAGACTCTACAATTCACACCAGCACCATCTGGAGCGCAGAACACCAACCCACAGAACAAGACTGATGGTAGACAGGCTAGGCTTGCCACGAGGAGGGCTACCACACACAGTGACTCTTTGCCCTCTGTTAACGTTCCCTCAAAAGCACTAATAAGATTTTAATACAGGGTTAATGTGCTGTTTCATTACCTTTCCTCAGATACTGCCCATAAAGGTTTATTACGCTGAAAACAGTGACCTGAAAAGGATTTGATTGATGTCTTTCCAGTTGCATTGGCCAGTAATACGAAGTGGAGTTCCAGTAATTTCTTTCTGTATGTGTGTTTGTGTGTGTCTTGCAGCATTAAAACTACCCCATGGAAAGACTACAGTGATGCACTTAGTTGCCAGAGAGACATTGCCCGAGCCAAATTCCCAAGGTAACCTTTTTTTTTAACTGTGCCTTCTCAACATTTTCACATGGTCCTAAGCTGCAGGCCTCACTTGTATGCTCTGGGGTTCTGTGTTCTACAGCCTTTCTTGAGACATATTCTTCTCCCATCTCTTTCTGTCTCTCTCTATGGACCACCAACCATAGTCAAGTGTAAAGTCAACGTGTTTTTTGTGTGCCATTGTGCGTGTGCTTTTGTGTGCATATGTACACAGCGTGTTGTACATTACTCATTCAGGAAATTACTGTATATGTATTACTGTATATAAAGATACTCTAAACACATGCATACTAATTTTACATAAACATGAATACATTTTTGTCATTTTTGTTTTACTTTCTAAAAGGCAGATTTGTTTATAGTGTTTGTTTATACTGGTTTCTTTCATTCTCAGGGCAAAGAAATCGTGAGAAGACAGGAGAGAGCAACTGCTGTGTCATTCTGTAAATACATCACTTCCATCCCCCAAGCTGAACAGGAAGTATTTGTAGTTATCCTCCCATGCTGCTGAAATACACACACACACACACACACACACACAAACACATACACATATACACACATCCAGGAGAAAATGAATGAATCAGAATGGTGGAGACATGGCAAAATGGCAAGAAAAGGATGCAGCACTAGGCCTAGGATAGAGATTGAGGAAAGACTGTAGTCTTTCCATTAGTTTCAGCACTATGCCGTTCATGCGGCCTACCCTAGAATCTCTGCTCCTGTTTCCGGCCTTTAATGAACTCTCACCCTCTATCTCTCTCCGTTTTTACATACACCTTTACACACACATATAGACACACACACATATACACAGTTTGGACATGGAGGAGGCCATCTTGTTCATTGTGTTGTTGCACATAGCAAATGATTCTTCCGAGCCAGGGCTGCTCTCACTACATCTGGAGCTTTGAGACTGTCGGTTGGTGTGAGAAGGAAATTCACAGGGTCAGAAGGGCTGTAGTGCCCCCCCCCCCACACACACACACACACACACACAACAAATCCCTATATTACAAAAATAAAGAGGCAGACTCAACTAGTTATGTTTTTTCCCTAATTGGTCGTGTCAAACCAAACTTCCCCAGTTTCCTGAAGTGAAGGGATGCTCATTGGCAGCCGTGCTGCCCAAAATGCAGCACAGGACACTCCCTCCCAGCGCGTGTGCTGTGCCGCTCTGACCAGGCCACAAGTAGAGCTCTAACCACTGATTAAATCAACACACGTAATCTTTTTTTTCTCAGTGCAGTAGACCAAGTGTTGATGTGCCTGATTGAAAGCGTAGTGAATCTGGCTAAGGCTTTGTTTATTTGTTTTCATTCTTTTCTCCTTCATTTCAGAATGCATTTTTAAGTGCAGATTATATGGATGTAACTCCTGATACCTGTAGTGCAATTCCAGTACTTGATGCAGACATGGTAGATATGTTGTTCCCCCATAGTCTCATATGAAGGTCTAATCAGTACATTACAAGCAAAAATATGAATTCCAGCGACATCTATGGCTGGATTTTAGCAGTGCACGCATTCTTTTTGACCAATCAGTGTTGTCTGCCTTCATCAGTTTAAAACGGCTTTGTTATGTAGGGAATTTAACAACTACTCGATTTATATTACACTCTTTTCTTGTTTCTTTTTTTCATGTTTGTTTATTTGTTTGTTTTGTTTTGTTTTTGTCTAAACATAGTGGAAATAGAGGTTTTCAATTCAAGCCAGAAGATGATTATGGAGTGACATTGGAATTTTTTTGGTCTTCATGTAATGAAACCCATTTGCACAACAGTGAAGCATGTGCTCTTTCATCTTAACCTGTAATTTTGTTTATTTTGATATTTTTTTCCAAATGGGAATTGTATTCCAAGGTTACATATGTGTAGATTATATTTAATATGAATCTTATATAGAACATAACGATAGATCTTATTGGTATATATAGGTGTTTAGTGTATGATTGTCAATACGATTAGTACATTAGGAAATGTCACTTGCAGACAGTGTCTCGTACTTACAGCAGGATACCCCTAATCATTTACAAGTTGTACTGTGTTTTCCCTTACTTTTTTGTTTTCAGCTGTTGATAATATGATCAGTTCTCTTGTGGGTTTTTGCTTTAAGGAAATGCTTTATAACACATCGCTAGGTCTTAAAGAGTATTGTTCATATTGATCAGGATTCAAATCTGTACAGAGCAAAATGTTTTCAAACTGATTGTAAATAGAACTAATGCTTTCCCCTTCCAACTACAAATGGAGAATCTCTATAAACAGAATAAAGAACTATTGAAGTGGATCAGTGCTACATTTTCTCTTGTATTTTGTTTTGTTTTTGAATTTTATTAAAAATATCTTGGTGAGATCAGGTACACACATTTACCTGGCCAATGCCCAGCATAGGAAAATACATAGAACAATCAGAGAGAAAGTTCCCTGGGATAACTCAAAAACAAACTACTAGCTAAGTGTGATAGTGAATAGGCTCAGATCTCATATGGTATAGCACACAGAGGTTGAATGAAATTACAATTTGAATGTGGCCTTGTACGATAAATGTTTGCCCGTTTGCAAATTACCTGTGAAACATGGTCTATGGTCTATTATAGTAGGCTAGTAGTAGCCTGGTATTGATAGTAAAGGCCTAGTATTGTTCAATTCCGTTATCTAAGACATGCTGTTTTCATCCAAAACAATGTCTACATAATTTTGTGTACGCCAGGGAGAGCATGATGACAATGATATTGGCCTATTGTACTGTATGTAGTGAAGACAGCAATAACTCAGCCTTGCTCTTTGTCTGAAGCTTTCTTTGGATACCTGAGTTTTAGGCTGGGGTGGGGTGACTGCTCTTTCTCTCTCTCTTTCTCTCTCTCTCTCTCTCTCTCTCTCTCTCTCTCTCTCGAGGCATGCCACAGAAAGACACCCATTATTACTGTATGGCATAGTGCCTGTCTATCATACCAACTGGGCCGTCACAGAAAATGATCTCTAGAAAAGACTGACAATAAAGTCAGAATGATATCTGACTTCATTTCTTAGTTGTCTGTAAATCTGCATCTGTTTGTTGTATCTCCTAAGACTGTGCAGAGCTGTCTTTAGAGTTTGACTACCAGAGTTTGGACGGAGTGAAGCTAAAATTGTATTTGATCACTGGCACTGCTGTGTTTATACATTTCAATCCCTTAAGTGATTTATGACACAATAAAGCCGCATGTCTCACAGGTGTTGCCACAGAGGCTGCTTGTTTCCTTGATCTGTGCCTTGAAGATCCATGTTCCTCTTTCTTGTTTGTCCAGAGCCTATCCCATAAACCACTTCAGTGACTTGTTAAAGTGGAAAGCTTGGATTTCCTGACATAAATATTTACTTAATACAAATTCCTTGTGTTTAAACTGATGTGTGTAGCCTACTTTACATATGCTCCAAATTCAACATGGATGACTGCCACAGAATGTCAAACCCCAGCGTATTGGTTTGTAAAGAGGGTAATAAGTGTTGACTGAGATGCTAGGTTGTGGGGAAGATCTATGGAAAGATAATCTGGTACCATGACTACCGTTGAATAATGCTGAATGGTTCATGCTTTTTGAGTGTTTGGTTCCACCTTGTGGTCAAATACTGTTCACACAAGTTCTGACTGAAAATAATGTAGAGGGACTATATTTCCTCAGCCGATTAAAGTAGAGAGAAGCACAAGCTTAGCTCACACAAGATGACAAAAAGAGAAGACAAGTCCAGTGGAGGCAAGGACAACCTTACTGTGAACAACTGTAGGCTGAAGAATTTGTAATCGTCACAGATAAACATGAAATGGTCACCTTAGTAGGCGTATTACAAGAACAAAATATTGCACATATTGCACTAGGCTACATTTTAAATCAAACATGAGAATATATTACACTCTGTCTTAGTAGCATCTCATGTGAAGAGAATAATAATAATGAGGTTTAATGTCCAACTTCAAGCAGTGTCACTATTGCTGTACACTGTTAATGTAGCAGCTGAAGACTGTCGCTTAGCTGAATTTAGATAAAGGGTCTATGGTGCCCCCACCTGGTGGCTGGGTTATAGCTCTGAGGGTACCTGCTTCTTTAGCCTGGCCATGCCTTCTCAGCACTTCGGCTTGATTATCATCTCCCTACACTGCTAGTCTGGATTTGATCTCATTGAGTCCGTTGTCTCAGGAAGCATTTTAAACTATCCAATCAGCAAACAGAGGAGGAGGCGTTGTGAATGCAGAACTCGAATGCTATCAGTCGGGGGCTAATTCAATCTTTTTAAACTTAAAACACCTCAAGCATGCAATCAAATCTCACTACCGAATGTCCAGATCCTCTACTGTAGAACGAGGGTCTGGTTTTATTGCCAGGCTACTGCTTCATAGGCCTGTGAGTGTTTTATGGAAAATTACAAAGGTAAAGTGCATCATGTCACATATCAAATGGTGAATGTCGATCTATCTATCATACAAAGAGTTATCTTTCATTATTTAATTCAAGCGACATTAAAATGAAGTCATATTAGGCCTAAAGTGAGATCTATCAATAACCATGTTTTATTCATAGCACCTCTAATGCAAAACTGCAATAGAAAAGCTGAGCAATTAGACAAGGCAGAAATTAACGACTTTGCCAGAAAGGCAGAGGATTTGTATTTCCTGCACTTGCAGCAAGCAGAGCTCGGCGGCAAGATTCCTGAAAACAGTAGACCTTTCAAATAAATTACCGTAAAATTGATACAAATAGCAAACGAACAAGGTCAAAGTGATTCCTGCGTGTCTTAGGCCTACTTTTGCAAAACTGAGATATGACCGTGAACTACTGATCACCTGAAGGATCCGCGAGCCTAAATTACCTGCGTGCCTCAAGCCCTCAAACGACATGTAGTGCGTCGCTGCATTTGGCTCAGGAGGTCTCAGTCGTGGTCAGTGCAAAGTAGTAACCATCACTGGAACAGGTCAGACGAGATTATTTTTTGTTTCGAGAGAGCTAGAGACAAGGTCAGTTCACCTCAAAACTAAATAAAATTGAGGGAGCAAATAATTAACGTTAACGCTAACGTTAAGGTCAACTAGCTATATTAGCATTGTGAGCAAGAAATGGTTACACATAATCCATACTCGTCAATCCAAACATCGATAGCTTTTTGCAAACATGAAGAGTTTGATGTTTTTTGTTTTCGTTTTTTTCAGTGACCATGCACTCAGGATTCATGTGCATCCTATAGCTGGTTGATACAGAGACAGGTCTAGGTCAAGTAGAAGCTATAGTCCATTCATAGGCGTGCTAAAGAAACTATAGCTAGCACGTTTAAGTAATGTAATACTGAGGACTAACTTTGGCAATCTTTCACCCTTTTTTAGTGTAAAGTTAACATTCAGCTGACTGAGAAAGATGACATAGTAGGATTTTTCAACTATGCAAGGATTGCTGATTTCACCCAGCCCATTTGAAGGTTCTAGGATGCTGTACTGTTAAGGTAAAAAGGTATACCAATTGTTCAATGTCTGCAGGTTAGAGATGATACCGCTGGGCCTATTTCACAGCAGCCATTTTTCCAAGAAGTTGCAGGTTAAGCACAGGTGTTATTAATGACATCCAATAAGCTACACTGAACACCTGTGCTTCCCTTGCAATTCTTGGAAAAATGGCTGCTGTGAAATAAACCCATTGTGCAATCACAGGATACTGGGAAGTGGAAATTTCTGATATCAGAGGGGCTACTTTACTCTTTTGACCACTGAACTCCCAGAAACTCCCCACTTCCCAGTATCTTGTGAATGCACAATATGGCTATCAGTGACGGCTGCTGGTTGTTCAGATAAGGGAAGCTCAGACTGGCCGATTGGTCATTTTGATATTTAAAGATTTAATTCAGCTCTCAGTCATGGGTTGTCACGATCATTGCCATTATGATGAGTAGTTTTTATTTTATTGAAATTAGTTATATATTAATGCAGATTACATTTTAAACTTTAATTGCAGTTTCATTTCAATGACACATTCGGATTGTCATATTCCCCTAAAGAAGAATAGCAGAAGAGTATTTTAAGATATTAAGTTGAACTTTAATTGGGATAAATTTGAGGGTGGGTGGACAATAGACAACAAGTGGAGGTATACAAGTAGACTATGATGAATTCTGACTTTTCTTTTCTAAAATTCTCTCTGAATTCTCATATTTCTGCCAACACCCCCACCCCCTCCTTTAGAGAAAAAAAGTATAGGAAAGGAGTAGTCTATTAGTCTATAGTAGTCTATAGTAGATCTCAAGTTGAATTGAGGGTGGTGGAGAGAGGTATAGACTTCTATTAAATTAATGAGGCAGTAGGATGGTAACAACTGGGGCTACACTATTAGAAGCATTTTTTCCCTCCGGATAGGCATTGTATATAATATTTTGTGATTGGATGAGACCTCACAATGTGATGCTTTTGTCGGAATCACCAGCTCCCAAGCTCAGCAGCTGAACTGTTCCCGGGATCATATGCTCCCTTGTGGATACATCAGAATCTGGGCGTCAGTGGTGGTGGCAGGTGGCTCATCTTTCTTACACACAGTAGCAAACAGCGCGCGCGCACACACACACAGACACACTGGCTCAATGCACCCAAGCAATTGTGAACAAAAGCGTGGCTTTTCGTGCTCATTTGCAGAGTAATATTAACAACACAGGAAGTACATTTTTTAATTCACTGTTTGCTGTTGCCATCTTTGAGCAAGTAGCCTAGTTGCACCAAACCGGAATGGTATGTGATACAGAATGCTGTCAATCAGAGGTCCAACCTTATTAGTAGCTTGTCCAGTCATCATGCAGAGGCAATTCATATTTTTGCATAAATACATAAAATGTTACATAAAATGTGCACACATAATCAGTGCTTTAAGTGCAAAACAAATAAGTGCTGGTACTGTTGCCAGGTAAATTAGGCAGTGGGTAAAAGCAATCAAGCTAAAATTGAGAAGTGCTGGTACTCTGGTACACTGGCATAATATGATACACAAGAGTGTAGAAACAATTGGGCTGTATTGGAGATAGTAGCAGTGTAACACCTTTTTTCGTGTTATCTTTATGTTGATGAGAGCTGAGAGCGTATTAGAATTGAGAGAACCCTAGAATTGATCTAAGCAGGGGTACTTGTACCAAACTTTGACAACCATTGTCTTAGCAGATGAATTGCCAGGTTTGTGACAGCTGTTAGGGCAATGTTAGAACCCAGTGACAATTGTCTTGAAATTAATTTAGGAGTTGAAGAAAAAAAGGCCACTTAGCTCTTAGCTTAGGGTGACCAGATGTCCCCAATTTCTGGGGACAGTCCCTGTTTTGGTTGTCTGTCCCTGGTAAAATACAAGAAAACCACTTTGGCTAAAACATTGCTTATTTAAATTATATTTACTATAAAAATAGGAATGTCCCCGGTTTTCAAGGAGGAAAAATGTCTCTGAATTTCATCTCATAGGTCTGGTCACCTTATCTTAGCTCCTGAGTTATACATACATGTCAGCACACATGCATACAGCCTGAATGCCTTCTTTAACATAATGGCTTGTGTAATTAAGCACAAGGGGTGACGATATCCCCAGAGACCAAAATAGCTGACATGCTATGAGCCAAGTAGGGCTACATGCACACCGTGTCGTTGGCCCCATGTGCCTGTGTCTCTGAAATCGCAGACGGAAACCTGCTTAACCCACTGTGTTGTTGTTTTGAGAATCACTGATAGTTATTGCTCCAAAATACTGCTATTTTTGTGTGTCAATAGGTGGCGCTACGCCATATAAGGCTTGTTGGATGCAGCTCATGAAGAACTATCTTCCATTGAAATTTTGTTTGCCACAAATCAGTGCATTAGGGTGCTTGTTTGATGTGGCTTCTTGAGACCTAGCAGTAAAACTGTCTGACCAACCTGTGTTTTGGAAGATTGGGTTGAAGCAACTACACGCTATGGGCCTACTGGGGCTACATGTCAACCAAGTTTCAAGGGACCTGGTGTTTCAGTGCCTAAGAATTTCTTGGAATTTGATCACAAGAGAAACAACCAATTCTGCCATTTTTTTGCTTGTCAATAGGCGGCACTACACCACACATGGGTAAAAACACATAAGGGCTTGTTGGCTGCATCACCTTGAGACCTATGTGCCACTAAAATTTTGTCAGCTGGGTCACTATAGTTGAGGATGATCAATTTAGCCATTTTTTGTCTGTCAACAGGCAGTACTACAGCACACATGGGTGCATGAGGGGTCGTTTGATGCAGCTCGTTGAGACCTAGGTGCTACAGTTGTTGAGTTATTCCACAAAAACTGTCCGACCAACCTGTGTTTTGGGGCAGTGTGTTTTTATACCGGCCACCCCTAATACAAATCCTACAACAATCCCCGTGATGTATTGCTGTTGGCACAAACAGTTTGGGTCCGCAACGCGTTGCCAATTCTTTATTAACCCAGTTGCATTCTGCTCCTGCTTCCCGCGCGCATAACATTAACCAGTGACACTGTTGATAAATTACGTCAAACTGTCAGAACACATTCATTAGCATTCATTAACCATATAGAAACTATTAGTCTACGTTAATCTGCCACAAAACTAAGATAGTGTAACGACACTCCCAACCCAAAGTAAGAAAATATGACAAGATTTATATAGAATTTGGCTTCATTGAAAATAGCATCGGAAAGCCGATGTGTGTGAACTGTCTCCAGGTGCTAGCTAGCAAGGCTATAAAGCCAGCCAAGCTAAAGCGGAATCTGCTAACAAAACACCCGGAATACATCCACAAACCAGAAGAATTCCGTCAACAATTGGCGGTACACTGAAACGCTGGGGAACATGAATCTTTGTAGGCTTGTAGCCCTAGTAGGGCTAGAAGTTTTTGGCTCCCAAAGACCACCCCCCTGCTGTGCCAGTGTCCGTCAAAGAGGGGGAGAATTTTTTGTGATATGTCTGTGTTATAGAGGAGTATACCCAACCCATTAACACTCAGTTGTAACATAGTGCAACCTAGTGATATGGGTAAATGCAAAAATTGGGATTTTGAATTGTCAATATCTTGGGCCGAGAAGCCAGGAACTGCACAATATTTGTCATGTATGATCAGCAAAAAGACCTCTGAAAACAAAGCAAGTACCATAAAATGTGACCCATAGGGGGTGCTGTAATTGTACAAAATGTAATTTTGCCTGTTATCTATGGAACGCTAAAGTTTGCAACCAAATTTTTTTTGTCTTGAAATCCATTGACCCTCTCACATTGAAAACACTGGTCGATGCCCAGTTCCAATAAAAAGAAAATTCTGTCGAAAAAAGAAAATTGCGAAAGTGAAAGTAAACAAACTCGTCATAGACCATTCATGTGAATCTCACCAAATTTGTTATATGTCATCTACAGACAATGCTGACAAAAAGTTATCAAAGGATTTATCTTGAGATGAACCGTTTCAAAGTTACATGTCAATCAAAATTCAAAATGTAGCTTAAAATTCTTCAGATGTCCATATCTTGGCTTCTAATTGCTCAAATTTGGTAAAAGTTGACATGCCAACTGTGGTGCACAAAATTCTATTCTGAGAAATTTTAAAATTGCGAAAGTAAAATAAGACATGTACATACATACTGTGCCAACATCTATCTCTTTCACAAATGACTCCTACACACTACACAAACACACAAAATGTCATTCCTTCAAAACCCACATCCACACACACTTCCAGCAAATCATTTCCACACAAATTTTCCCCTCACAACACTAACTTACCACAAACTCATCATACCAACGGTTCCCACATTTCAACTGCGGTGGTCATACCATGTACATCTAGTTTTGTGTCCTACTGAGAGGCACCTGCAATTCAGGGCATTGATGCATGAGGTTCTACATGTACCTGAACATCTTTGTTTAGTGTACACAGTCACAGTTAACATAGCGTTACAGTGGAGTTTTACATATTGAGGAAAAAAAAGGTAATTGGATGAAACTTTAGGATGCACTACCAGTTTCAGCCCCATGACTGTCTGTCCATTAAAAGTCAATGTGTTTCAAAGCCATTTAATTCCATTAAAATACATTACAAAGCTATGTTAAGCAGAGCAACATTTGTTTCAAGCGTATGACTGTGGCTCCTTTAAATAAAAAGCAGGATTGAACTCAAATGTTCAAATGGCTTACTTTTACATCATGGCTTTTAATGCTGTGTCCAGTGTTGCGTTTTGGGCTACTTCAGCTACCTTGATGCTTTTATTGCTTTCGGTCTGAATGCACAATTTCCATCATCAAGAAATGATGGCAATTGAGGACTTTCCCAACCATTTTACACTGACACAGTGAAACAGTATTTGCCGGATTTCCTTAGTTCTGAAGCAGTAAATTAGAGGATTTACAAGTGGAGGCAACAAACTGTAGAATAAAGCAATGACAATACTCACATCACCATTCATTGATACCCCAACCAACTTGCACACATAGACAGTGCAGCGTGGCAGGTAGTAAACAGTGATGATAAACATTTGGGTGCTGCAGGTGGAGAATGTCTTCCATCGGCCCTCTGAATTGGCTATTTTTCCCACACTGACTATAATGTTGATGTAGGAGTAAATGATAAAAGCCAGCGGTATTAATAACACCAGCATGGCTAAAATAAAGCTAATTAGTAAAGGCCCTCTTTTGTCAGCACATGCCAAAGGGAGGATGGAATTTTGATCACAGTAACACTGATAAATCACATTAGGCCCACAGTATGGAAGCATGTAGGTTTGAATAAATGAGATACTGGTTGGAACTAATGAAAAAACACAGGCAAAGCAGTTGAGGCTGATCATGGTGCAGTTTTTCATCAGCATAGGATATCTGAGAGGAAAGCATATGGCTAAGTAACGATCCAAAGCCATAATCATCATAATGAAAGAGCTAAGTGAGCCAAAGCCATGGATGAATAGTCTTTGTATGAAGCATGCATGGAAAGATATCATTATATCATCAAACCAGTACCGTGCAATTATCTTTGGCAGTGCAGTAGTACTGAATCCTATATCAGACAGAGCTAAACTAAACATGATAATGTACATAGGTTTATGGAGACCAGGCTTGAGAACAAATATGATCACAAAGGTGAAGTTTGCTGCTATAATGCTCACATAGAGAAGACAGAGTATGAATGCCACTAAGTCATAGAAATCAGGATGTAGACCAGGAAAGCCCACCAGAATAAATTCTTTAATTGCTGTAGTCAAGTTATTGTCCTTTGACATGCTGTAAAAAACACATTTACAAAGGATTAGCAATTGGCATTGGCATGATTTCACATAAGTTTATGTAAAAAAAATATTCTGTACATAAATTATTTAATGTGATGGCTTAATGTTTTGAGTTTTAAATTCAATTTAATCTTTGTAAAAAAAAGAGTAAAGTGAATAAGAAAAACAACCTTGCAGTGCTGCAGTAGGTGGACAATGGCGCAGCATCGTTCAGCACTCTTTTATAAAGTCTAGCTCAGGGCTTCTTGAAGTGGGTGATGTAGCACCCTTGGGTGCTGTGACGCTCGTCCATGGGTGCCACAAAATACTTTGATCAGACAAAGGAAAGAATGGCTCAGAGTCCTATTTGGAGTATTTCAGGTGTGTCTTTTGTTGCCAGGCAAACTGGAGAGTCCAGAAAAAAAGAAAAAACAAAGGCGGTCTGTTAGGGCAGCGGTTCCCCAACTTGTTTTTTCTGCGCACCCCCTTATACATCACAATCTATTTGGCACACCCCTAAAGCCAGACATGTAAAAACTGCAACACATTCAATACATAGGCCGTCATTTCAGAGAATTGTTTGTTAAATATAGCCTATATTGGAAAATACTACTCCTGCACATTTTCTGTCTTTCCTAAACGTTTTTATTGATAATCCTTTATGTAGCCAGGATTTTGGGACAGATCATATTGATATATTTTTTTTTAAAGTGTGTGCTTATTTTTAATTTTCTCCAGGGGCAAATAACTGTTGTGTGATTTTTGTAGTGACATCATCTTGCACTGTAGGGCTATCAGGAATTCATATATGCTCTGTCTGGGAAATAAAGTTTTATATCCCCTACTTTCATGCCTTCCTTTGATGCTGCCTGTCAAAACTAATTGGCTCAGCTGGTGTAGAATAATTGTAAAAAGAACATCATGTTACGATGGAAAAGAAGTAGTATTCTTCCAGAATCACCCAGCTCTAAGCTTGGAGTGAAACATATGGCGGAGTCTGATAGAGGTGGCGCCACCAGAGAAAAATTAGGGTATTCAGGCAATACTGGTGTCAGCCATAGATGATGCTGTGAGAAGTTCAAGGATACTATTGAATTATCTATTAACCAGGTGTGTTGACAGACCGCCAAGTGACCCGGGACTAAGACCGCTGCCAGAAAGCCTTCCACTCCATACGCACTCCAAACTCCACATGCACTCCACACTCCATCCACACTCCGCACTCCACTCACACTCTGTACTCCATTCCTTATCTGTGGGCTAGAAAAAAAGTCTGACTTTGGATGAAAAATACACAGGCATGTCGCAAAATCATTGAGAATATATCTGGGCGTGACGTTTAAATTACACTTGTTTTGCCCACCGCATTTACCAGCGCTGGTTCTTTCTTACACAGATATTTGAGCAATACAAACAGCTTCATAAATCACATATGAGCGTTTCTTGCACTGGTCTCCATGTTCAATTGATAAATGAACACCATAGACCCTACATTGTAGATTACCAGTCTACTTGATAGTTGTTTTGCTTGAGTGGCATTCAAGTGTGATATTGCCATAAAAAACAACCTAATTTGAACACATCATTATTCATACATTTATTAATAACCATACACAGTAAAGAAGATTATAGCACTGTATATCCAACATTGTCCTTTTCATCTCGCGCACACCCTAGTGTCAGGTCGCACACCATAGGTTTGGGAATCCCTGTGTTGGGGGAAAAAGGTTAAAAATAAAGCAAACAAACCTAAAAAAAACATGGCGGATGCGTTGTGATCATATTGGCCTTCTTCAGAGCATTAAAACCAGGAACAAAAAGAAAGCATACAAAGGCACCATTGGGTTCTTGTCATAGGTCATATGATTACTAGACTAAGAATTATCTCTTTCTTCTTTCCTTTCTTGTGAAAGGGTCTTGAAAAAGTGTCATCTTTTCTGTCACAGAATAACTTACTTGACACTATGCAGTCAGATTTTAAGTGCAGTCCTTCAACCAAAATAGCACTTTTATCTGGAACAGCAGCACTGAAAGATACTAAAGCTTCCTCTCTAAGTCAGCAGGTTCACGAACAGTTTCTTCCCCACAGCTGTCACCCTACTGAACTCTGTTCCCTGCTGAACCTTCCTATTCACACTACATCATTGCATAATCTGTTCACAGCGCTTCTCTTCACTACTGTCTATACATCCATTGCACTTTGCCTATCTTCTACTACACATCTGTACATCTGTATATATATATATAAATTAATATATCTCCACACCTCTATATTTGTCCATACTACATCTGTACATCTGTAAATTATATCTGTACATATGTACATCTATAAATTTGCCCATGTATAGTAGTACAGAACATTTGTATATTAACATACTTCATCTGCACATTGCTCTTTTGTAAATCAATACCAATTTATACCCATCTTTTACACTGCCCTATCTCTAAATAACTGCTCCCATATTTGTACATATTCTGCACATATATACTGTATTCCCAATTTTACACTGGCCTTATCTGTACATACTGCACATACTGTACATATTGCGCTTTCTGCTATTTGCACTTCTGATTAGATGTAACTGATTAGCTGAAACTGTATTTCTTTACTCCATATTCCTATGCGTATACTGACAATAAGGTTGAATCTAATCTAATCACTTTTAATTCTACTTGACTTGTTTGCAGCATTTGACACTGTAATCTGTGATATTCTTCTCTCTACTCTATCTGGATCAGAAATTTCTGGAGATGCTCTCAGTTTGAATCTCATCTGAAAGGATGTTGTCTCAGTGTTTCTTGGCAATAGCAGTTATCATATAAGTGTTATGACCTGAAAACTGGTGTACCTCATGGGTAAGATTTTGGGGTCTCTCTTTCTCCATCTACACCACTTAGGTAATATTAGTCCCTCACATGGGTTTTCCTATCATCGTCCAGATGATACACAACTTTACCTGTCTATCCCACCAAACCACTCTAACACCGTCACTTGCAACTCAATCTCTCTAATGGCAGTTTTTCTCTGAATGGTATCAGCTCAACTCTACTTAACTCTACTCGGTTTGGTTTTGGATGTTTCCAATGCATAAAAGTACCGTTTAATTAAACTGGTTGCTATAGCTCTAAACTATCTGTGGTATCAGTTCAGCTCGCTTGGAACTTCGACAAAGGTGGTACCGACGGTATCTGGTACCAGGTACCAGATTTTAGTAATGGAAAAGCAAAAAAGATGAGTTGAGTTGAGCTGAGCTGGTACCGGTACCAGTCAGGGCCATAAGACTGAGCTGCTTGCATTTCCTACCAACCACATTTCTTGCTACTATATAGCAGTAACTGCTCGGTGGTCATAGTATCTAATTTGATCTAAAACCAATCATGGTCAGTATTTTGGCAAATGCTTTGACCATAGTTTAAGTAGTGCTTCACTTCAGGTCATGCTAGTGGCAGTGTGTTTTATCACTATTCTGTCTTGGGGCCCCATCATATACATGCCGCACTGTGCTTTAGAGACTAAAGCAAGTCATTGTCACTGACATTACTGTTCATACAGACGAACTGCTCATTTTTCCTCCAGAGATGCACAATGTTTACGTAGGTGCTGAACTTGCACCTTAACCAGTGTGTAAGTTAATTAAGTGTGATCCAGCGTAAATCACTAGATGCCACGACGGAACGACGGAGAAACTGATTCCGCTACTGATTGGGATAAACCTGGTTGGAGGTCAGTTGTGTATTACTGAAAAACTTTTTTATGGGCATATAAGCTTAGGGATATTGAAGGGAACACATAGTGTGTGCATACCCATTTTCTGTCATCTACTGGCATACTTAACAGTGTGCGTTCATGTAAAACAACAATTTAGACTATAATGGAAAATATTACAATGAATTAATTCATTAAAGGGCTAAATCATGATTAATTTGCACTGGCTTATCCAAACTTTTCATCAAAATAATATTTAGAATGATAATGGAATGGAAAATCACATCAGATTCAAACCTACATAGCACATTCACATGATGCATTGACTAGGCTTACAAGTTGCACTGTCAGACCAAATGTCTCACCAAGCTGTTAACATTATAGAAAGTGATGGCCTGTTATATACTTTTACAAATGATGTTGCCTTGGCTGGAATTGATACATAACATAGTGTACAATGTGCATAATACACAGTTAAGCTAATGAAAGCTAAAATCACCGCGATTTTGTGATCACGTGAATTCCCGTGAAATCAGCAATATGTCACAATTATTTGCGATGCCACATTTTTCCTATCATGTCGCATACTTTTTGCAAAATAAACCCAAAACTCAAACCCAGCTGCAGGCAATAGGCCTATAGTAGGTGATATGATAGCAAACAAATCCCATTTGCTCTCATTTATCTCTGCGATGGACAGAGCGAATCAGTATCCCTCCATTCTACAATAAAGTGGTGGAAAATTGTTTTGTACACCGTGTAATAAAGTTCTTGATCATCTGAGGAAATCTTCCATCAATTACTATCTACTCGGACAAAAACACCTCAAAGCAGTTGAGAGTTCGAGCAACAGAAGCTGGCAAAGACAGATAACTATGACGGAAGTTGAAACAAGAACAACGGTGGCAGCAGCAGAGTGTATAAAGGTAAGAAATAATGTTATTTGAGTCATATACTAGATCTAGGTTTTTCAGGAGATTTCATCGGTGTACGTAGCCTGTAGGTTTCGCTCGCAACCTAGTCCAGGTTAGGTAATGTAACGTTAGCTCATCAAATAGAATGCATTTGCATTGCCGTTTGGCATTGACCTGATAAACATTTCACACAGGGTAACCGCTATTTTTGTTGTGTTATCTGTAAGTTTTTCTATGCGTCTGTGCTTTCTATGTACTAGCTGGCTAGCGTCTTGACCCCCAACAGAGATAATCAGATTACATCACACACATTAAAGTAAAACATATTAGTGTCATCATAGTTTTTTCTTTCTTACGTACAAGATATTAAACCTCTTTATTACAGCAATTAGCCAAGGCAAGTTTTGTCACATGCATATATTTACTGTGGGTAAAATTGTGGTTGTCTATATTGTGCGTGAGGGGTGGTGCAGTAGGGTAGGGGTTTGGAAGAATTTACAAGATTCCTACACATTAACAGGGAGCACCTAAGAGCATCAGGGGCAAGGAAAAACTTCCTTATCCTAGAAAGAAACCTTGGGCAGATCTGCAACACAGAGGCTAACCCAACTGCCAGGATTAAGGATTCAGGAATTTATTTGTCACATACATTGAAATACTATTGTAAAACATGTAGTGAAATTTCATAAATAGGCTATAGTAAAGGAGAAAAAGAGAGATGGGCTAGACTGTGAAAGAAAAAAGTCATGCCAGATAGGGGTCATGCAGGAAAAGTGTAAACAGTAGTTACCATGGGAGGGTGCAAAATTTGTCGCAAATTATGAGAAAACACCACCACAAAATCAGTCATTTTGATCGCAAAAATCACCCAAAAAAATCCTGGTGGGACTAATTTAATATTATATTAAGCATCATATCATATTTTTGTATTTTAATATTTATATGAAGTATCATATGTAAAATATCATTTATTAATACAATTAACGTTTAGTGACAATTTTTGAAGTACATTAATACAATTTAATGGGGTCAAGATTAAAGTGATTTTCCAATGCATGACCCCTTTAACATCCATAAGGGTAATCATATCTGAAATATGGTGCCCTGGAAATATTCATCATTTTAAGTGTAGGTGAATAAATCAAGAAATAGCCGTAATTGAGGACTTTCCCAGTCTTTTAACACTTAACCACTTAACCAGTGTCTGTCGGATGTCCTTGGTTCTAAAGCAGTAGATGACAGGATTTATAAGGGGAGGTAATAAACTGTACAAGAGAACTATAACAATACGCAAATCACGTTGTATTGAAATCCCAACCAAATTGCACACATAGACAATGCAGCGTGGCAGATAATAAATAGTGATGATACACATCTGGGAGCTGCAGGTGGAGAATGTCTTCCATCGGCCTTCTGAATTGGCTATTTTTGTCACACTGACTATAATGTGGATATAGGAGTAAATGATAAAAGCCAGGGGTATTAATAACACCAGCATGGCCATAATGAAGCCAAACAATTTAGCCCAGCCCTGGTCAGCGCATGCCAGTGAGAGGATGGAATTTTGATCACAGTAACACTGATAAATCACATTAGGCCCACAGTATGGAAGCATGTAGGTTTGAATAAATGAGATTCCGGTTGGAACTAATGAAAAAACCCAGGCAAAGCAGTTGAGGCTGATCATGGTGCAGTTTTTCATCAGCATAGGATATCTGAGAGGAAAGCATATGGCTAAGTAACGATCCAAAGCCATAATCATCATAATAAAAGAGTTAAGTGTGCCAAAGCTATGGATGAATAGTCTTTGTATGAAGCATGCATGGAAAGATATCATTATATCATCAAACCAGTACCGTGCAATTATCTTTGGCAGTGCAGTAGTACTGAATCCTATATCAGACAGAGCTAAACTCAACATGATAATATACATAGGTTTATGGAGACCAGGCTTGAGAACAAATATGATCACAAAGGTGAAGTTTGCTGCTATAATGCTGACATAGAGAAGACCGAGCATGAATGCCACTAATTCATAGAAATCAGGATGTAGACCAGGAAAGCCCACCAGAATAAATTCCTTAATTGTTGTGGTGAAGTTGTCTTCTGACATGCTGCGGAAAAAACATACAATTACATAAATAATCATGTTTAGTTTAAGGAATATATTGCAGACACTGTGTGTATATATATATAATAACAAATATATATAGTAATAGTAACAATATGTAATGAAAGTCCATTGACCTGGAGATGAATTTGGATCCAGTCTGTTACCACAGTGTGGAACAATCTGATAGAAAGTGTCTGATAGACAGTGCACTTTGCAGCAGGTGGAGAATGTGCTTAGTGCTGCTCATAGCCTTTGTATATAATAGAGCTTTGGGAATTACATTCTGTCATAGAGACTGCGTGGTGTCATAATTTGAAAAAAACACGTCGCACTAGTGAGAAACTTGAGTTGCAAGAGGGCATCCAAGTTATTATTGGATTTTTAAAAAAGTGTGACAAACTACTGCCAACAAAACCAAGTTGCTGAACCAAAATGTCAAGGCTGCTGGGATGGAGAAATATGTGGTTAAATTTGTCTCTGTAATTGCACATGATCTAGAAATAGCTAAAACCATGGACAATTAGTCATGGTTACTACTGTGTACTTTTCCTTCATGACCCCTAGGAGTTTGGTTAGCCCCGTGAGTCATGAATCTGCAAGGTTTTTTTCCTAGACTAACTAACATAAGGTTGTTTTTTCTTGACCCTGTTCCTCATGAGACAATATTATTGGAAAAGGTGCTGTATTAATATAAATATAATTGAATGTGAAGTGTTTTCATGCAAAAAAATGTGAATAAAAGGCAAGAGGAATTTGTAGTATCCTTGCATATGAAAAGCCTGTGGAAAGGCTATTAACAAAAACAACCACCCAATTCCACCCACTACGCTCCGGCTCAGCTCCGGTCACATGCTCTGGGTGAGAACCACAGCAGACCTGCTTTCAGGACATGTGCAACCAGAGTAATCAATTGCCATTGAGTTTGTGGGGATTCTGGGATGAAGGCCCTAAATTTGTAGCCTGGTAATAAAACCAGACTCTCGTTTTACACTTTCATTTTGTACAGAAGCTCTGGACATAGCCTGCCTTGACTAATAGCATTCAAGCTCTGCATTCACAACACCTCCCTCTGTTTGGACAGGTTAAAAGGTTCCTGAGACAGCAAACTCAATGGGATCAAATCCAGCACTTTGGTTTTAAATGTGCTATATAAATGAAAGTTGCTTACCTTACTTACTAGGCAGATGAGCTCAGTTAACATTTTTAAAAGTCAGCTAAAAATTTTCCTTTTCAATTAAGTATACAGTTAGCAGCAATATTTTGTATAGCCTACAAAATATTGTTAAAAAATATATAGCTTGTCTGTTATTTTATTTTTTTTATCATTTTATTCTCTATTTTTGGCCTGCTGAGCACAAAAGCATAATGTCAAATGCATTTGTCCGTGCACTTGTGTGGATGGGTTGGTGGTGACAGCCCTTTGAGCTGCAGTTTGCATGAAGTTCAACAGAAATAAAAAAATATTATTATTATTATTATTAGTAGTAGTAGTAGTAGTTGTTGTTGGTTTTAATGGCTGAAAAGTGAATGCACTTACTGTCTGTAGCATGCTCAGTTTTAAAGCTAGGGTGAATATAAGCATCAACACATTTTTGTTCATCATAACTGTACAAATCAATAAATGTGTTTAATCACATGAAAATATGATTAATTGTTTAAATCATGGTGGCCCTAATATCAATTGAGTTTACATTACCGCTATAAATACATACAATAAAAATATGAGGTACTGGATAATGTCATTAAACTATCTGTAAGGATAACTAGCCTGAAAGTGCAACTTGAAAGTGAAAAAAAAATAGGTAAGTGTTGGGGGTTGTGTGGTGCTTGGTAGATATGTTTTAGCTACATGCCCCAGTCCATGACCTACTAGTTTTGCGTATGATTTGTAGGTCTTGGGTAAGGATCTTGTGCATTCAAGCATTGGTGTGATGTGTATATTGGGTTGCAGTTGTGTGTCTAAGAACTGCTACATTCTGCTAAAATCCAACTTTGATATTTGCGCTGCAGTTCTGTTTTTTTTTTTTTTGTTAATTCCACCCTATAATACCTTGCAGTGGTCTGATGCATCGCCTCCTCCTTCCACTCCGCCTGATTCCGTTGTTAACCGGCACAAGTTGTTGAGAATTGCAGAAGTGAGTCTGTGAATACAGCACAGCGTCTCTGGTAGGTCTTTATCTACTATGCCGCGGTCCAGTCTCTCACCCTGGATGACGATGGCTGTCTAAACAGACAGGTGGACAGGGCTCAGTGGAATGCCCAACAGTATAGCAGGTTTTAGAGTAACAGGTCACATGTAACATGTAACATGTGAGGCACGGCACAGCATAAAAGCAGAGCTAGGGCAGAACTCTGGTAGGGTCACACAGTCCTTATTTGCACACACTACTAAAACTATTACAGGTAGGGCCAGACTGTTGTGGGGTTACACCAAATGTGAATTGTCCTGGGCAGGAGAGGAAGACAGAGGCTAGAGAGAGCAACCAAGCCACAGTCAATGGGGTAAAAATGTAGGGAAAAATGTGGGGCTGTGGGCAGCTCACCCCTGGACGACGATGACTGCCTATACAGGTAGACAGGGTTAAGTGGATTGCCCAACAGCTTAGAGGGTTTTAGAGTAACAGATCACATGCAAGGCACAGCACAGCATAACAAGGCGCAGGACACGCAGAGCTTCCAATCAACAGTCCAGTGGGATCACACAATCATTTTTGAACACAGTTATTATCACTGTTACTGGTGAGGGTAGGCCATTGGGAGGTTTGCACTCCCCCGAATTATTATGGACAGAGGGGGCAGACAGAGGTGAGGGTGCATAAAAGAGTCAGTCAGTGGGGTGACAATGTAGTTGGGAAAATTGCACTCGTATAACCGGCTGTAAACACAGAAACAGAATCATGGAACAGGTAAACCTCAAAGGAGCTGATAACCAAAGTGGGTGTCAGTTCTCAACAAGGTAACACGTTGGTTTGCAGTCAATGGTGTGCGTGATATAGTAGCTACAATCATAGAAATAATGACGTTTGACAACAGTTCTTCACAATGCCATGAACAGTTCCACAATCAATAACGTATGTGATGTAAGTGTTACACAACCACAAGAAGGGTGAGGATTTGAGAGGAGTTCATAAACAATGCGGTACGTAGTACCACAGGCAATGGTGTGTGTGATATAGTAGCTACACAGTCACAATCATAATGGGGTTTGGAGAAGAATTCCTTAACAATGCGACACGTAGTTCCACAAACAATGGCGTCTGCGATATTGTAGCTACACAGTCACAATCAACAAGCGCAGGCAGTAGCAGTTGTTTGTAGGGACAGAACACAGCAGTGGGCAGCGTCACAATCACCAAAAGCTGGCGGCGGGTGGCAAATAAGTAGGCTACTTAACTTCGCGAGGGGTGAACGACTTCACCCCTCAAACATCCAACAGCGCAGACTACAGGAGCAGGGTTCCCCCAGTCAGCAAGGCCACAGGCACAACAGTGGGTCTGGCGTAGCTGTTTTTTCTCCCAGTCGGTAAAGCCTCCTTGTCCGTCATCCACAAAAAAAAGTTGGTTCCCTCTGCCACAAGCTACCGTTCCTCACAAAAACTCCTGACTATGAGCAGAGGTCCTAAAAAGCCTCTGCTCGCCCTGTGTACACCAATCACCAACTTCCTCATTAATGCTTCACACCTGTGTGCAATTTGTCAACAAACTATGGGCGCATCCATCTTGGTGTACACCCAGTTAAGCCCTGTGTGGTTCCTAGCTCCCAAACTTGTCTGCCCTCCACCACTTGTTTATTCACCCCATGACATAGGGGTGAGCACGTGCGTATGCAAGCGTTTTACACAGAACATTGAAATACAGCACCCGGTTCGGCCGATGTTCAGGTAACCAGTACAAGGTAACGCCACCCAATATCTATAGTTATATCTATAGTTGTATGGGCATTTAACTTTTTGTTATAACATCTAATTCCATGTTCTCCATTTCCAGAGGCCTGACTCGGAAACCACTGCTCTTTTGTCGGTGCTTGTGTTTGGTATTGCAGGTCGTCAGTGTGGTGGCGTTTTCTTTCTTTTGTTTGTTTGTTTGTTCTTTCGTCCATGGAGTGTTTTTATCAATGTTTTTGAATTTTTTGTTTGGTCTGTTTCATTGACTATCCGTTGGTTGGTGTTTGTTGTCTACTTTTATTAGTACCAGTAATTTGTGTTTTTTTTTTTTTTTTCATTCTTTTCTGTTTGGCATCGCTGCCCTCTCATCAGGTTGGAGAGTTTACTGCGATTGTCTGTTTTGTGTGGTTTAGTTTTTACCAAGTGTTTAGAGCTGATCGTCCCTATGTCTACCTTGTGTTATACCTGTTTTGTCTAGACAAGTTAAACCAACTGGTTGTTTTGGTACTTACCCTACCAACAGGGCCTGTTGGGTTAATTGGCTGCAAGGTGGTGAACTCTGTTTTTTTCTCTCTCTCTCTTCGCACTGAGGACCTAGACTGCAGTGTGGTTGAAAATCTTTTCCTTATGTTGCAGTGGTTTGCTTAGCCGGGTTGCAACTTGATGTGATGTGCACAAGTGGTAAGTTTCTGGCCTTAGGCCTGCACAGATATTCAGACAAATTTCCTTTCAGGTATTGCCATTGGTGAAGTTGTACTACAAATCAACCTCCTTTTATTTCTTTGTATCATCGCTAATCTATATTAAAATGCTCCTTGCTTTTTTTGTAATAAAAGTACCTATTAACTGACCTTTCATTTCCCATGCGTTACAGCCCATTTAAAGCACACAAAAGAGCTATTGTGGCTTTTTGATCTTTTAATTAGGGAAAAACAATAAAGATATAAAATAATGCCACTTGTAATCACGTCTCCACTCTCCTTTGTTGGAAACAACTTCATAAACAGACCTGAGTGACCTGTGTGATATCTTTGATGGCGTAGTCGGTATACACTTCTATCCCAGGTCACAAAAGCAAGAACTCATTTTTCAAAAACAGATTCAATTATAGACACACATCATTAGTATATTCAGTTATTCTATCTTTATGAACGTTCTAAAATAGAATTTGCTTAGCACGACGTCACTAGAGGGAGTCCGGCCAAGTTGGTCAGTGTTATCCATATGTATAAGGAAAAATGCCTTATAATAGCATGTTTAAGACTGGAATAGTTGAAAATAAAAAATCACAGGCATATGCATTTTAAGCCTACTAATTATGAGCCTCTTTGGCATCAGACAAGTGATTTTGGGAACTAACATCCACCATCAGCAAATTAATTTGGTTGAGGAGAAAAGTGGGTATGGTGAGTAAGACAACAAACTTTAATGAAAGTAAGTAAATACAGGCAAGTACATTAATGTAAACATTTGTTGGCAATTACCACAGGATTGTGTTAGCTAGCAGTAAGATAACAAACAAGGAAAAGAAAGCTGAATACCATTAAACTTAAGGAAAGAAACTGAATACCATTATACCACCTGCTACATAATTCAAACGATCACAACTAGAGCCATCTAAGCATAAAACTGGCATGCTAGGTATGTTATTAATAGCTAATTGAAGATGTGATGTCCAGCAACAAGTTCCCCTGCCACAGACCACAACACCAGATGGTCAGTTTGTAGTTTTGCCTCTTGACATACCAGTTATAGCCTGCTGCTCATCCTTGTTTTGTGAAAGAGCATTGTTCCATCTCAGATAAGTTATCTTTGCAGCACTTATATATATATATATATATATATATATATATATATATATATATAGTGCAAACACCATGCAACAATGTTAGCAATGTTTTATGCATTTTGAATATGACGAGATTGTAGATGAGACAGATGTGCCTGAAGAAAGACAGAGAAGGCTCCTTCTTCGGACGCATGCTATACAAATGCCACACATAGAATGTTCAAGGGGATCACTTAAAAACTGCCTTAAAAACTTTTTCAAAAGATTTTCTGGTGTTTGGTCTGATAAATCACATGAAATCATTCCTAAATGTTTCTGTATTCAATGAGCAGCTTTGTGTAAATTCACAAACAAACTAACTAACTAACTAAAAGTTGCTTTTTAAGTTATTCATGTTATTACAATGATAATAATTTATGTTATTAAGTTAATTACTTATAAGTTAATAAGCAAGCCACATAGCTTGTCTATTCTCCACCCCATTCATCACCCCACCCACCCTACCCACCCAATTTATGCACAAACTAGGCTGACAGACACAATTTCACTGCATTTTTACACCCAGTAACTATATGTGTGTTACAATAAACTTTCTTTGTATCCTTGTAACTTTTAACAACCACTTCCATGGTGATACTTGTAACAATCGCCTGCATAATAATAAAAAGCATGTACTCTTGAAGTATAATCAAATCATTTGACACGTATCACTTCATTGAAGGTACAGCAACAATGTAGGACTAGTTGCTAACCCTCGTCACTCTGAACCAGCGAGCCAGTGCCTGTTTGATCTCTTTTGTTCTAAAGCAATAAATGAAAGGGTCAAATAGAGGAGGAAGGAGACTGTAGAAAAGTACAAGTGTGATGCGTGCGTCTTGGTTCATAGAGACACCTGCCATATTGAAAATATAGACAGTACAACGTGGCAGATAATAAAGACTAATAATGCACATTTGTGTACTGCAGGTGGAGAAGGCTTTATACCGGCCCTGTGAACTGGCTATTTTTGTTACACTGAAAATTATTTGGATGTAAGAATAGATAATGAAAGCCAGGGGAATAAGAAGCACCAACATGGCTAATGTGAAGGCGATCAGTGTCTCAAAACGGCCGTGAGCACAAGCTTGTGTAACAATGGAATAATGATCACAATAACATTGATAGATTTGATTGGGTCCACAGTATGGGAGCCTGTAGGCATAAATTAATGAGACACCTGCTGGGGCCATGGATAAAATCCAGGCAGAGCTATTCAGGATTGTCATTGTGCTATTTTTCATCAACATAGGATATCTGAGAGGGAAACATATCGCAATGTAACGATCCAAAGCCATAATCCCCATAATGTAAGAGTTCAGAGACCCAAAGCTGTGAATCAGTCCCATTTGTAGGAAACACACATTGAATGCAACAAATTTGTCATCAAACCAGTACCGTGAAATAATCTTAGGCAGAGCTACAGTGCTGAATCCTATATCAGATAGAGCCAAACTTAACATGATAATATACATAGGTTTATGGAGGCTTGGCTCAAGCACAAAAGTTACAACTAGAATGGCATTCCCCACAACAGTGACAACATATATAATGCAAAATATTAATGAGACCAGACCATAATATTCAGGGTGGAGTGTTGGAAAACCAACTAGGACGAACTCTTTGATTGTTGTCCGGTTGTCTTGCATTCTGGAAAGTAGAACAAAGTAGAAAAAAGGAATGTGAGGAACTATAAATAGTTAAATAGTTTAGGTTAGTGTTGGCACACATAACAGTGTTGTTATAATGGTTAAATGCAGCTGCATGCATATTTGTAAAATACATTTATAATACATGTTTTCCTAGTCATAATCTTTTTGTAGTGGTTCATACTAAGCCCAAGTCATTGGAGTCAGTCACAGTCTTTCTATGCATACAGTACCTTTGAATCTGCCACTGTGATAGTCTACCAGAGAATGATTTTATGATTACAGCTGGTCTAATCTATATGTCATGAAGCAGCTGTTATTGTGCTTTACCTTTCATTATTTACAGGGCAATGGCTCAGTAGTCACCATGGCAGCACTTTCAACCAATCATATTTGAGCAGTCAAGGTAAGCCTCTTTTCAGGTCAAGTCAAGTAGGTTTTTATTGTCGTTTCAGCCATATACACAGTACATAGTGAGACGAGACAACGTTTCACTGGGGACAATTGGTGATGCACATAACTGTTAAAACACAGTATGGACAAGACAGATACGTAATAGTGCCTACATACACTATTGCAGGACTACACAGATTCACTCACCCACTCACACACACAACTACACACGCACGCGTGCACACTCTTGTACACATATGTACATACAGTACAACACAGTTGTAAACAAGGCAGGTCAAAGTTACAGGTGACCTAAAACAGACACGCTAGACAGGGCATGGCTTTTAGCAGAGCACTGTGGTTAGTGGTGTGATTTGTAAACAGAAGACTGTTCTACATAAATATAAATAATAGCAGCAAGGCTAGTGGTATGATTTTCAAGCAGCTTTAACTGCATGTGAATGTCTAATTGTCAAGTGACACTGAATGCTTTGTCCTCAGTAAATCTACCTTGTACCAATGTACCTGTCTACATTTCATTGTTCATTTTTTTATGTTAGAAGCAAAAGAAAATACTGTAGAAACCTGACCTCCGACAACTGATTTTCTCAAAGAACAAGCCTTTCTTTGGTTGAAAGCATTGTATCCCCTTTATCCTAATATTGCTTACAGTGATAATAATAACACTGGTAAGAAAGTTTTCAGTTAGTCTACTATCTAGGCTAAGAGTACCCATTAAGCCCATTAAGTCCACTTTTAACTTGGAAGTAAAATGTTACAAAAAGAAATATTTAGATTTACTCATTACTTTAATCAATCCAGAAGTTAGTTACCTTCATATGATCTTAATTTCAAATCAGTCACATAAGCCAATTTAGCCCGACATCTTTGTCAAGTATCAAGGTTACCTCAAGTTTACCACAAAAAGTTACCTCAAAACTTAGGTGTTTGGTGACCCCTTGCAATCCTGTTTATTGATCTGATTCTTGATCAATTATCTTATCAATTCCTTACAGTAGAGCAACTAGTCCACACAGGTTTTGGTATAAACATATAATGTTACCTATAATGTAGGCAATAACACTACACTAACCATAATGGCTTAATACCATGGTTGTCAAAGTGGGGTACGCAGGGGTACGTGGACTGATCTCAGGGGGTACGCAAAAAAAAAAAAAAGCCTGGTCTAATGTAGCGTCCCACGGAGGTAACCATTTAACTCCCACATTTGCATCGCAGTTAGGAGAAATTTATTATATACTATCAGGAGTAACTTAATATATAATATTAACATAACTATTAACCAAGTGTTCGAGAGTGGAGTTCTTTGCTCGCTAAGAGGCTGGGGAACGTGCAGCCTGATTACATGTCTGTGACCTAATAAACGCTGCTATGACGACAGACGTCTTTATTTGTCGCGTACAAATGAAACATTTTCAGTCAGAAGACATTGCCTGATTTCTGGATCAGTTTGCAGACAGAGTATCCAGCCCTGGCAAACCGAGCGATAAAGACTTTGATGCCATTTGCTACAACGTATTTATGTGAGAGTGGGTTCTCGGCACTAGTCAGCCCGCAGACCAAGTATAGGTACAGACTGCTCGTGGAAAGTGATTTAAGATTGAAACTGTCCCCAATTCGGCCAACATACAGTATGTAGCCTATGCAAAATAAATATTGGTAATAAAACTCATTGTTAACAATTTGTGGTGTTGGGGGTACTTGGTAAGATTTGTAATGTCTCAGGGGGTACATGCCAGTTAAAAGTTTGGGAACCACTGGCTTAATGCAATGAGGTAAATCATGTGAAACTACATTGTCTATTTCAGCTTTACTTTCAGGAAAACCAATTGCCTATGATCAAAAACATGCCGGCATTAATAAGAGAATTCCTAAGGTCAGAGGCATACAATGCCAATAGATTGAAGCATTACATTCTTAGTTCTTGTCAGGAAACAGACAGGATGGACCAGATAGCGTCAAGTTGCAAATAGTCTTTATTTAAGGACTGGGGAAACGGGGAGTGAGAGTGTGCTCCGAGAACGCGCCCTCGGAGCGGGGATGCAGGAGGCGCGAAGGGAAGGGCTGGCTGGAGCACTCGTGGTCAGGCAGACGTCGGGTCGGGTAGCCCGGGGCACACTGCACACTGCTGCACCGGAAACCGACAAAGACCTACTTGGGAGAAGAGACTTCAAGGGATTCCTGGCTATTAAGACATGTTGGCCTTATAAGATTGACGTTGGCATCAGCTACATAAATGTGTTTTTGGTTTTAATAAGCTTAGAAAATCCTTTCACTCGTAAACTGCCATTGTTGTAAAAAGTGACATCACCTGGTTTAATTTAATCAAGGTGCAGCAGTTGAGCTGTTAAGATATATAAATGTATCTGATACCAATGTCAGTCTTATGAGGCCAACTTGCCTAGCTAGCCAGGGATCCTTTTAGAAACCTGCTCTTTTTTCTTGGTCTTGAGTCTCTCCTGCATGGTGGTGACCACAGAGCCGAAAAGCCCAGCAGGACAGAGAGGTTGGTCCAAAAAATGTGCCTTGTCCATGTCAGACATTGAGGGTGTATTTAAGCATAGGCTCCTCTGCCCGACCACTGTGAGGCCGAGGGTCCTACCCATGGACTGTGCAGTGTTATGATTCTGTCTCCTGGGACATCGCCTCCCCCGCTGGACTCACGCTGCACTGCAGCTTCCTTGTTTGTTTTCTTTTTTCGTCTCCCATGTGCTTATGTTTTGTTCACCTGACCTGCCCCTTCCTTCCTCATTGTTCCACACCTGTGTCCCATAATTCTGTTTCCCCTAATGAGTTTCAGCTGTCGCCTGTTTGCCCTAGTGTCTCTACTCCTATTTAAACTCCTGTTTGTTCCTGTTCTGATTGTCTGACCGTGTTACCTGTTCGTAAGTTTTGTGCTTCGCATTACTGCCAGTCGTTTATCTCTGTTTCTACGTTAACCTGATTCCCATCCTGTGTTTTTGCCTCATCTGAATTTTCTGAGTTTTTTTGCCTTTTTGATTCTGAGGATAGTTTTTGAGCTTGGTCAGTTATTTGTTGAATTGGATTATTGTTTTTTGTTGGGACTTCCGTCTACCAGTTTTTGGATTTCTGTTTTTGATCTTCTGAGCGTTTTTTCTCTTTTGTGTTATTCTGGACTATTGTAAATAAATTCACCCTAATCTGCATTTGGGTCTCAGTCAGAGTTTCACGTACATTACAGTGCAGTACAACACAAGACATGGAGAACGAGATCCATATCTGTGTGAATCTCAGTCCAAACAGTGTACGGTCAGACATAATAGTCTAATTTCCTGGGCTATTGTTTATCCATGTTGGTTGGTCTTTGTTAACCTGGTTTTGGAAGAGCTATGGAATTTAGACAATATGATTGAGGTTAGCAGCAATAATTCCCTAGAATGTTGTTGTGCTGTTTTTTGTATTTTACATCCACACATGTTGGCCTCAGCACAGAACTTTGAATGTCTTTTTGTCTGTGTGCTGAATTTGCAAACTGGTACCTAAAGTAAGTAAATGGGGCACAGAAAAATCAAAACGAAATTCGTGGTTCAATGAAATAATTGATTGGTCAATGAAAGAATTTATGTTTTGAATTATCCAAAATGTCCAGTTAATTCCTAATACTTTTCATAAATCCATGTTAATTCCCATAAATTCCCATGAACATTTTATTCCAATTTGGAATATTTCCAAAATTCCTTAAGTTCCTGGAGTTTCCGGAAGTTTACAGGGAATTTTCCGCCCCTTTGCAACCCAGTTGCAAAGTAACCACTGACATATGAGAATAAATGAAGAGAATAAATGGGAGACTGTAAGGGAAATTTTTTTATGATCAGCAACGCCTTGTCACCCATGTAAAGCTCATGTTAGTTTGGAGGCAGCTCCAATGGTATCGTAATGATGTAAAAAAAAAAGTGGAACATTAAAAAGGGTTGGACTTGTTGAACTTAATCATGGCTGTGTTTTGGGTGTAAAACTGATGAGAGAGTCATCTCCCATTGCATTTAAGAGCCATGAGCTCTTAAGGAAAGCCAAAGCTCTTGCAGGTTTTCCTCCATTAGAAAAGTACTTAGAAGCACATGCACCCCACTCCTATGGTCTAACAACACAGATAAATATAGCCTACACAATAAACAGATTCAGTTGATTTAATTCTTTTTGCCCTTAATAATAAATTATATTTCAACAAGGAAAACAAAAGTAAACGTGAGTTATTCTCAGTTTGTCAGCAAAGAAATATATAAAAGGAAAGATATTTCAAAGTGATCAGAAGACGACAGTATCCTACTTAAAGATCTTCCCTAGTTTTGTGCTCACTTCTTTGTTTTATGTGAGCAAAGAACAAGAAAAAAGCCACCCCTTTAAAAAGTATATGACATTAAACATAATGTATACCAACAGTATGTTTTAATATGTTAACACTCACTATTGTGTATTGTAGGTGCCTTAGTGATTCTCTGTGGTGTCTGTTTATTTATTCTCTCTTTTAAGTTTAACATGTTTGAGATTTAACTAGAAATTGCAAGAAAATGTGAAAGATACAATGTGAGTGGATTAACACAATGCAAGTAAATGCAAAAGCTGTATTCAAGACTGCATAGCACTTTCAAATGCTTTAAAGGAGCTATGTGGATCTCGGTTGGTTGCACTGTATTGAACGCAGCAGCCATCATAAAATGTTCTGCTGTGTAGAAGTGACAGCCCAGCACTAGTTGGATCCACTTTGGTGGATATCTGGACAACATGAAGCTTATATATCTCGTCATACTGTGAATGTGGTTGTTTCTTTGCATTCTGTTGCTATTTTAAGTTGATCTTAGATGTTTTCTCTTAAAAATACGTCATAGGACGTAGGGTGCAGAGAAATTAAATAAAAAGCAGTTTTTCAAAGTGTGATGCATGCATGTCCCATCTGGAAAGCTTGTTGAAATTAATTGTCAAAAGGGAATAGAAGCAATGGAGGACTTCTTCCTCAGTCTCATCAAACTAAACCAGCGAGCCAGTACTTGTTTGATCTCTTTAGTTCTGAAGCAGTAAATGAAGGGGTTTATAAGAGGAG
Source organism: Tenualosa thibaudeaui (assembly GCA_027481765.1). NCBI lineage: Eukaryota > Metazoa > Chordata > Actinopteri > Clupeiformes > Clupeidae > Tenualosa > Tenualosa thibaudeaui. Next base: position 22,763,181 of record JAIFZK010000009.1, read on the forward strand.
GAAACAGGCTGTAGAACAGGATAAGTGTGATGCGGAGGTCTATGTTAAAGGAGACACCAGCCACATCAAAAATATAGACAGTACAGCGTGGCAGATAATAAAGACTGATAATGCATATTTGTGTGGTGCAGGTGGAGAAAGTTTTCCACCGGCCCTGTGCACTGGCTATTTTTGTTACACTGAAAATAATGTGGATGTAGGAGTAGACTATAAATGCTAAAGGAATCAGAAGCACCAGCATGGCTTGGACAACAGCTACCAACATTTGAAGGCTGTAATTACCACATGACTGTTTGACAACAGAATTATGATCACAGTAACATTGGAGGATACGGTTTGGCCCACAAAATGGTAACATAGAATTCAAGATGGTCATGATGGTAATTGTGATGAAGGAGACTGCCCAGGCAGCAAAATTGAGGATAGTCATGGTGCGATTTTTCATAACCACAGGATATCTAAGAGGAAAGCATATAGCTATGTAACGATCTAAAGCCATAATCCCCATAATGTAAGAATTCACAGTACCAAAATAATGGACCAAGTACATTTGCGTGAAGCATACATGAAAGGTTATGAATATATCATTAAACCAGTAGCGTGCAATTATCTTGGGCAGTGTCACAGTACCAAATCCAATGTCAGACAGAGCCAAACTCAACATGATAATGTACATAGGTTTATGAAGACTGGGCACATACACAAATGTAATCACTAGAACAGAGTTCCCTACAAGTGTAATGACATATACAATAAAAAATATCAATGCAGTCAGGCCATAAAATTCCTCCTGGAGTGAAGGAAAGCCCACAAGAATAAACTCTGTGATGGTTGTCCAGTTTTTTTCCTGTAGCATTCTGTAAAGAGAGTAGAGTCACAACACTGCAATATTGCTTATATCTCCCAAACCTAGAATGTAGCCTTTTCTGTATGTACATTAAACTTCAGTCTATCCATATAGTACCTTGAAATGTGTCTCAATGCTGTCAGAGAATAATCACAAATGCTATAAATCCAGATGTATTTAATGCACTGTGGTGAGAGGTGTGTCTTCACTCTTGCCTCATCACAGCTGTCCTTATGGGGGATGACTATCTTGTTTGTCTGGATCAACTAAGATTCATAGTCATTGGTTTGGCTGTGAGAACCTTAAAAGGATCTGTGACTAGTAAGAGATATCGGCCATATATTATTGACGTTGGAGTCAGCGATATAAACAAAATTTTTGTTTATTAAAACCCCTTAATTTGCAGAGCTTGTAAACTGTCAAGTCCCAATGCTTTTTAGGTAAAAAGTATGTCACCTGTTTGATATTGATAGTGTCTATGTGCAGCAAATAGCTTGATTGCTACACCTTGATTGGGAAGCTGAGACAGTGTCTTAATGGAGCAGTGACATTATATTAAAGGGATAGTTCAAACTTCTTCAAAAGCATTTGAAACTTCTACAAAGCTAATGTTTTAATGCATTGACTGATGTACATCAGAAGGTGTGAACTACTAGCACTGCTGGGTCATCAGAGATCAATTGGCCGTTGGCCACTCCTATCAGACCTATTGTTTCTGTCTGACTCTTGGTGGGCGGTCTCAGCCGGGTGCAGTCAATCATTGTTCTTAATAGCAGGAGTGACACTAAAGCGTCAGGCCTCGTATTCTTAATCTTCTGTGCAACTTAACCTTCATCTTGCTACAATGTGTCTCTACTCCATTCCAGTTGTCTCCAGTCGTCGCAGATTCCGCTTCTACAAACGGAAACGGAACCTTGCAAACCTCCGCTCTAGACATCACGTCTCATCATCCATGAGCAACTCCTTCAGCGTAGGTTTGTGGAACTGTCAATCTGCAGTGAACAAAGCAGACTTCATTTCGGTTTATGCAAACCATCATTCTCTGGACATTCTGGCTCTTACCGAGACCTGGATCAAACCAGAGAACAGTGCCACTCCTGCTGCACTCTCCACCAACTATGCATTTTCCACACCTCACGTCCATCCAGGAGAGGGGGTGGTGCTGGGCTTTTAATATCGGACACATGGAAATATACTCAACTGGTACCATCTGTCACATACAGCTCCTTTGAATACCATGCCATCTTGGTAATGGCACCGGTCAAAATACATCTGTGTGTTATCTATCGTCCTCCAGGTCAAATGGGTGATTTCCTTGAGGAACTCAACACTCTGCTATCCCTGAGCATGACTGTCCCATGCTTGTTCTCAGTGATATGAACATCCACTGTCCATAATGCAGGCTCTGCAGACTTTCTATCTCTGATGGACTCCTTTGAGCTACAGCGGGTTTGCAGTCCTCCAACTCATAAACCCGGTAAGGAACTTGATCTCATTTTCACCAGAAAGTGTGCCACTACTTCGCAGACAGTTACTCCTCTACATCTATCTGACCATTACTTTATTCAGTTCAAAGTTTCAGTCTGTCAGAAACCATCTGCTCTTACTCCCACTGTTTCTTTCCGTCGCAATCTCTGGAATCTATCTCCTACTCACTTTTCCTCCTTTGTGGCGTCTGCTCTACCTCCTTATCGCATCTGATAATGGATATATATATCAATATTAATCCTGTTGGATCTTAGTGCTGCCTTTGACACTATTGACCTTTGGTATCCTACTACACAGGCTTGAACACATAATAGGTATCAAAGACACTGCATTAGCCTGGTTCAAATCATACCTCTGGTCGCTACCAGTTTGTACATGCTCATAATCAGTCATCAACCCATACCAAAGTAAAGTTTGGTGTACCCCAAGGCTCAGTGCTAGGTCCCCTGCTGTTATCCCTGTACATGTTACCTTTAGGATCTGTTATGAGGAAACATGGCATTACCTTCCACTCCTATGCTGATGATACCCAGCTTTACCTTTCTATGAAGCCTAATGACTATATGCCAATGACTAAACTTGATGCCTGTCTCCTAGACATAAAAACCTGGATGACTAATAATTTCCTATGTTTAAATTCTGATAAAACTGAAGTTATGATGATTGGCCCTAAACAGCTGACCAACACTCTACCCCTTCACCAAAACTTACTCAGTGGCCTGTCACCGTCATGCACCGCAAAAGTTAAAAACCTTGGGGTAATTATTGACCAGGACCTCTCTCTAAATAGTCACGTAAAACACATTTCAAAAACATCCTTTTTTCACCTACGAAATATTGCTAAGGTTAGAAAGTTCCTATCCTTTGAGGATGCTGAAAAATTAATACACACATTAATTACTTCCAGGCTTGATTATTGCAATGCTCTGTTCTCTGAGTGTAGTAATACCTGTATCAAAAACCTAATACAACTAATACAAAATGCTGCGGCCCGAACACTCACCAGGACTAAAAAATATGAACATATCTCTCGTATACTTGCTTCCTTACATTGGCTCCCTATTAAAAGTCGAATTGATTTTAAAATACTCCTCCTAACCTACAAAGCTCTCAAGGGCAATGCACCTACATATATTAAAGACTTACTTGTCCCTTACCACCCTCCTAGAACCCTAAGATCCCAAAAAGCTGGTCTCCTTGTAATCCCAAGAATATCAAAATCTACGATAGGAGGAAGAGCCTTTTGTTAGCGTCCACCCCTCCTGTGGAATAATCCCCCCCCCACACACACACATTCAACAAGCGGACACTCTCAATACCTTTAAGTCTAGACTTAAACCTTCCTCTTTACTGTTTCCCATAGTTAGGGATGGTGCGTGGCAAATCATCACTTCTTTTGGGAGGGACTGCCTCTGCTGTTGCCCCCAGTTGCAAGGCATGGCGGCCACTGACCATCCCTGCAGTGGTGCTGGGTTGCCACGCATCATACCTTAGTTATGTTGCTATAGCCTAGTGCCACACAAAAGCTTCATGCATCATGCCGTACAACTCTTTCTCTCTTAATATTTATATATATATATATATATATATATATGTGTCTGTATGTATGTATGTGTATGTGTATATGTGTGTGTGTATATATACATTCAGTACATTCAGATATATATATATATATATATATATATATGTATGCCCAAATTACACATTTGCTCTCTGATGTGTGAACCTGGCCTAATTCACTTTTACTGACTCTCCATCATAGAGGCCCTTCGTGGACACCCATGCTAGGCCCGTCCCCTTCCTTGAGGCTTTGTGATTGCCCCCCCCCCACTGTCAAATGGACCCTTACTGTTACCCCCATGACCCATCTCACTCCTTTGAGTTGACACTATGTCTGGCCGCTACTACATTGTCCAGCCATAATTCCAGCAGTTGGGTTAGCCCCTTGAGTCGTGGATCTGCCCAAGGTTTCTTCCTAGATTAACTGAACATAAGTGAGTTTTTTCTTGCCCCTGTTGCTCTTGGGTGCTCCTTCTGTAAAGTGCCGAGACAATACTATTGTAAAAGGCGGACTCATGCAACCTTACATAAGGACACTGCCACCACCATGCATCACTACAGGCACCATGCATTTTTCTTTGTATTCCTCACCTTTGAGACGCCATACAGTTTTGAAGCCATCAGTTTCAAAAACATTAATTTGTGTCTCATCACTCCACAATACAGAGTCTCAGTAGCCCTCATCTTTGTCAGCATGGGCCCTGGCAAACTCTTGGCGGGCTTGTTTGTGCCTGGGCTTTAGAAGAGGCTTCTTTCGTGGGCGGCATCCATGCATACCATTCCTCTGCAGTGTATGGAGTATTGTGTCACGGGAAACAGTCACCCCCGTTTGGCTTTCTACTTCTTTAGCTAACTCTAGTGAACTTGTGTGCCAATTTTCTCCAACCCTTCTCATCAGAAGACGTTCCTGTCGAGGTGTTAACTTCCGTGGACGACCAGGACGTCTCTGTGACATAGTAGTTCAATTTTTCTTAAATCTTTGTACCACTTTTGCTACAGTATTCTGACTAATAAGTAAAGCTTGGCTGATCTTCTTGTAGCCTTTACCTCTCTGGTGTGAGGAAATAATTTTCTTGTGCCATTTCTCTTCCATGTGGTGCCATTGCTGACAGCAGGAAATGGGGAGGGGTTTCCTTGCTGGACTAATTGAATAATTAGACTCACCTGTGGTTGAATTCTTGGGAAATCAGATGTTTGTAGTCTAAAATCTTGCTTTGCCCTGAGGCTTTTAGTGGGGTGTACTCATTTTTGCTCCCCCCTAATTTGAGTAAAACTGAAAAATATGTAATCTAAGTCATATTATTAAGCAAACATTTGTGTTGTATGTTATGCAGATGTGATATTAAACTTAGTCTGCAAAATGTTTTGTCTCTCAGAACAGGGGCCACATCCCCCTGGGCTGTTGACTAAAGTGTCCCTGCAAAGTGGGGTGGCCTGCGAGTAAACTGCGGGCAATAACCCACCTTGACAGTTCTGTGCATGTCTGCCACTGTGAAAAGTCGACCAAAATCCGCAGGCATTGCTTTGGCATTCCCTGGTGGGGACTTAAGGACCAGGTGTGACATGCTTAAGGACAGGGATGCAGGGGGTTTAAAGTGCATGCTTGTGGACTGAAAAATGCATGCTTGTGGACTGGGTTGCTGTATTAGGGGCCCAAGTGGCACACGACTGGGTGTGAGACTGGGGTTGAACAGGCCTTGGGGTGAGAGGCTGTTGTTTTCCAACAGTGGGCGCAGACCACATCAACATGCTCAGGTTTGCCAGGTCTAGTCTGAGAAGACGAGTTTGCTTTTCTGCTGCTGCACCGGAAACCGACAAAGACCTACTTGGGAGAAGAGACTTCAAGGGATTCCTGGCTATTAAGACATGTTGGCCTTATAAGATTGACGTTGGCATCAGCTACATAAACGTGTTTTTGGTTTTAATAAGCTTAAAAAAGCCTTTCACTCGTAAACTGCCATTGTTGTAAAAAGTGACATCACCTGGTTTAATTTAATCAAGGTGCAGCAGTTGAGCTGTTAAGATATATAAATGTATCTGATACCAATGTCAGTCTTATGAGGCCAACTTGCCTAGCTAGCCAGGGATCCTTTTAGAAATCTGCTCTTTTTTCTTGGTCTTGAGTCTCTCCTGCATGGTGGTGACCACAGAGCCGAAAAGCCCAGCAGGACAGAGAGGTTGGTCCAAAAAATGCCATGTCCGTGTCAGACATTGAGGGTGTATTTAAGCATAGACTCCTCTGCCCGACCACTGTGAGGCCGAGGGTCCTACCCATGGACTGTGCAGTGTTATGATTCTGTCTCCTGGGACATCGCCCCCCCCCCCCCCCCTCGCTGGACTCACGCTGCACTGCAGCTTCCTTGTTTGTTTTCTTTTTTCGTCTCCCATGTGCTTATGTTTTGTTCACCTGACCTGCCCCTTCCTTCCTCATTGTTCCACACCTGTGTCCCGTAATTCTGTTTCCCCTAATGAGTTTCAGCTGTCGCCTGTTTGCCCTAGTGTCTCTACTCCTATTTAAACTCCTGTTTGTTCCTGTTCTAATTGTCTGACCGTGTTACCTGTTCGTAAGTTTTGTGCTTCGCATTACTACCAGTCGTTTATCTCTGTTTCTACGTTAACCTGATTCCCATCCTGTGTTTTTGCCTCATCTGAATCTGAGTTTTTTTTCCTTTTTGATTCTGAGGATAGTTTTTGAGCTTGGTCAGTTATTTGTTGAATTGGATTATTGTTTTTTGTTGGGACTTCCGTCTACCAGTTTTTGGATTTCTGTTTTTGATCTTCTGAGCGTTTTTTCTCTTTTGTGTTATTCTGGACTATTGTAAATAAATTCACCCTAATCTGCATTTGGGTCTCAGTCAGAGTTTCACGTACATTACAGTGCAGTACAACACAAGACATGGAGAACGAGATCCATATCTGTGTGAATCTCAGTCCAAACAGTGTACGGTCAGACATAATAGTCTAATTTCCTGGGCTATTGTTTATCCATGTTGGTTGGTCTTTGTTAACCTGGTTTTGGAAGAGCTATGGAATTTAGACAATATGATTGAGGTTAGCAGCAATAATTCCCTAGAATGTTGTTGTGCTGTTTTTTGTATTTCACATCCACACATGTTGGCCTCAGCACAGAACTTTGAATGTCTTTTTGTCTGTGTGCTGAATTTGCAAACTGGTACCTAAAGTAAGTAAATGGGGCACAGAAAAATCAAAACGAAATTCGTGGTTCAATGAAATAATTGATTGGTCAATGAAAGAATTTATGTTTTGAATTATCCAAAATGTCCAGTTAATTCCTAATACTTTTCATAAATCCATGTTAATTCCCATAAATTCCCATGAACATTTTATTCCAATTTGGAATATTTCCAAAATTCCTTAAGTTCCTGGAGTTTCCGGAAGTTTACAGGGAATTTTCCGCCCCTTTGCAACCCAGTTGCAAAGTAACCACTGACATATGAGAATAAATGAAGAGAATAAATGGGAGACTGTAAGGGAAATTTTTTTATGATCAGCAACGCCTTGTCACCCATGTAAAGCTCATGTTAGTTTGGAGGCAGCTCCAATGGTATCGTAATGATGTAAAAAAAAAAGTGGAACATTAAAAAGGGTTGGACTTGTTGAACTTAATCATGGCTGTGTTTTGGGTGTAAAACTGATGAGAGAGTCATCTCCCATTGCATTTAAGAGCCATGAGCTCTTAAGGAAAGCCAAAGCTCTTGCAGGTTTTCCTCCATTAGAAAAGTACTTAGAAGCACATGCACCCCACTCCTATGGTCTAACAACGCAGATAAATATAGCCTACACAATAAACAGATTCAGTTGATTTAATTCTTTTTGCCCTTAATAATAAATTATATTTCAACAAGGAAAACAAAAGTAAACGTGAGTTATTCTCAGTTTGTCAGCAAAGAAATATATAAAAGGAAAGATATTTCAAAGTGATCAGAAGACGACAGTATCCTACTTAAAGATCTTCCCTAGTTTTGTGCTCACTTCTTTGTTTTATGTGAGCAAAGAACAAGAAAAAAGCCACCCCTTTAAAAAGTATATGACATTAAACATAATGTATACCAACAGTATGTTTTAATATGTTAACACTCACTACTGTGTATTGTAGGTGCCTTAGTGATTCTCTGTGGTGTCTGTTTATTTATTCTCTCTTTTAAGTTTAACATGTTTGAGATTTAACTAGAAATTGCAAGAAAATGTGAAAGATACAATGTGAGTGGATTAACACAATGCAAGTAAATGCAAAAGCTGTATTCAAGACTGCATAGCACTTTCAAATGCTTTAAAGGAGCTATGTGGATCTCGGTTGGTTGCACTGTATTGAACGCAGCAGCCATCATAAAATGTTCTGCTGTGTAGAAGTGACAGCCCAGCACTAGTTGGATCCACTTTGGTGGATATCTGGACAACATGAAGCTTATATATCTCGTCATACTGTGAATGTGGTTGTTTCTTTGCATTCTGTTGCTATTTTAAGTTGATCTTAGATGTTTTCTCTTAAAAATACGTCATAGGACGTAGGGTGCAGAGAAATTAAATAAAAAGCAGTTTTTCAAAGTGTGATGCATGCATGTCCCATCTGGAAAGCTTGTTGAAATTAATTGTCAAAAGGGAATAGAAGCAATGGAGGACTTCTTCCTCAGTCTCATCAAACTAAACCAGCGAGCCAGTACTTGTTTGATCTCTTTAGTTCTGAAGCAGTAAATGAAGGGGTTTATAAGAGGAGGAAACAGGCTGTAGAACAGGATAAGTGTGATGCGGAGGTCTATGTTAAAGGAGACACCAGCCACATCAAAAATATAGACAGTACAGCGTGGCAGATAATAAAGACTGATAATGCATATTTGTGTGGTTCAGGTGGAGAAAGTTTTACACCGGCCCGGTGCCCTGGCTATTTTTGTTACACTGAAAATAATGTGGATGTAGGAGTAGACTATAAATGCTAAAGGAATCAGAAGCACCAGCATGGCTTGGACAACAGCTACCAACATTTGAAGGCTGTAATTACCACATGACTGTTTGACAACAGAATTATGATCACAGTAACATTGGAGGATACGGTTTGGCCCACAAAATGGTAACATAGAATTCAAGATGGTCATGATGGTAATTGTGATGAAGGAGACTGCCCAGGCAGCAAAATTGAGGATAGTCATGGTGCGATTTTTCATAACCACAGGATATCTAAGAGGAAAGCATATAGCTATGTAACGATCTAAAGCCATAATCCCCATAATGTAAGAATTCACAGTACCAAAATAATGGACCAAGTACATTTGCGTGAAGCATACATGAAAGGTTATGAATATATCATTAAACCAGTAGCGTGCAATTATCTTGGGCAGTGTCACAGTACCAAATCCAATGTCAGACAGAGCCAAACTCAACATGATAATGTACATAGGTTTATGAAGACTGGGCACATACACAAATGTAATCACTAGAACAGAGTTCCCTACAAGTGTAATGACATATACAATAAAAAATATCAATGCAGTCAGGCCATAAAATTCCTCCTGGAGTGAAGGAAAGCCCACAAGAATAAACTCTGTGATGGTTGTCCAGTTTTTTTCCTGTAGCATTCTGTAAAGAGAGTAGAGTCACAACACTGCAATATTGCTTATATCTCCCAAACCTAGAATGTAGCCTTTGCTGTATGTACATTAAACTTCAGTCTATCCATATAGTACCTTGAAATGTGTCTCAATGCTGTCAGAGAATAATCACAAATGCTGTAAATCCAGATGTATTTAATGCACTGTGGTGAGAGGTGTGTCTTCACTCTTGCCTCATCACAGCTGTCCTTATGGGGGATGACTATCTTGTTTGTCTGGATCAACTAAGATTCATAGTCATTGGTTTGGTTGTGAGAACCTTAAAAGGATCTGTGACTAGTAAGAGATATCGGCCATATATTATTGACGTTGGAGTCAGCGATATAAACACAATTTTTGTTTATTAAAACCCCTTAATTTGCAGAGCTTGTAAACTGTCAAGTCCCAATGCTTTTTAGGTAAAAAGTATGTCACCTGTTTGATATTGATAGTGTCTATGTGCAGCAATAGCTTGATTGCTACACCTTGATTGGGAAGCTGAGACAGTGTCTTAATGGAGCAGTGACATTATATTAAAGGGATAGTTCAAACTTCTTCAAAAGCATTTGAAACTTCTACAAAGCTAATGTTTTAATGCATTGACTGAAGTACATCAGAAGGTGTGAACTACTAGCACTGCTGGGTCATCAGAGATCAATTGGCCGTTGGCCACTCCTATCAGACCTATTGTTTCTGTCTGACTCTTGGTGGGCGGTCTCAGCCGGGTGCAGTCAATCATTGTTCTTAATAGCAGGAGTGACACTAAAGCGTCAGGCCTCGTATTCGTATTCCTCCTTGTGTGAAGACTGGGCTAAAGACGAGCATGTCTACCTGTGCGTGTCCACCACGCAAGGACACCGACCAAATTATCATGTTTTATTCTCTGTAACTTAATCTTCTGTGCAACTTAACCTTCATCTTGCTACAATGTGTCTCTACTCCATTCCAGTTGTCTCCAGTCGTCGCAGATTCCGCTTCTACAAACGGAAACGGAACCTTGCAAACCTCCGCTCTAGACATCACGTCTCATCATCCATGAGCAACTCCTTCAGCGTAGGTTTGTGGAACTGTCAATCTGCAGTGAACAAAGCAGACTTCATTTCGGTTTATGCAAACCATCATTCTCTGGACATTCTGGCTCTCACCGAGACCTGGATCAAACCAGAGAACAGTGCCACTCCTGCTGCACTCTCCACCAACTATGCATTTTCCACACCTCACGTCCATCCAGGAGAGGGGGTGGTGCTGGGCTGTTAATATCGGACACATGGAAATATACTCAACTGGTACCATCTGTCACATACAGCTCCTTTGAATACCATGCCATCTTGGTAATGGCACCGGTCAAAATACATCTGTGTGTTATCTATCGTCCTCCAGGTCAAATGGGTGATTTCCTTGAGGAACTCGACACTCTGCTATCCCTGAGCATGACTGTCCCATGCTTGTTTTCGGTGATATGAACATCCACTGTCCATAATGCAGGCTCTGCAGACTTTCTATCTCTGATGGACTCCTTTGAGCTACAGCGGGTTTGCAGTCCTCCAACTCATAAACCCGGTAAGGAACTTGATCTCATTTTCACCAGAAAGTGTGCCACTACTTCGCAGACAGTTACTCCTCTACATCTATCTGACCATTACTTTATTCAGTTCAAAGTTTCAGTCTGTCAGAAACCATCTGCTCTTACTCCCACTGTTTCTTTCCGTCGCAATCTCTGGAATCTATCTCCTACTCACTTTTCCTCCTTGGTGGCGTCTGCTCTACCAACGTCTAAAATTACCTCCTTATCGCATCTGATAATGGATATATATCAATATTAATCCTATTGGATCTTAGTGCTGCCTTTGACACTATTGACCTTTGGTATCCTACTACACAGGCTTGAACACATAATAGGTATCAAAGACACTGCATTAGCCTGGTTCAAATCATACCTCTGGTCGCTACCAGTTTGTACATGCTCATAATCAGTCATCAACCCATACCAAAGTAAAGTTTGGTGTACCCCAAGGCTCAGTGCTAGGTCCCCTGCTGTTATCCCTGTACATGTTACCTTTAGGATCTGTTATGAGGAAACATGGCATTACCTTCCACTCCTATGCTGATGATACCCAGCTTTACCTTTCTATGAAGCCTAATGACTATATGCCAATGACTAAACTTGATGCCTGTCTCCTAGACATAAAAACCTGGATGACTAATAATTTCCTATGTTTAAATTCTGATAAAACTGAAGTTATGATGATTGGCCCTAAACAGCTGACCAACACTCTACCCCTTCACCAAAACTTACTCAGTGGCCTGTCACCGTCATGCACCGCAAAAGTTAAAAACCTTGGGGTAATTATTGACCAGGACCTCTCTCTAAATAGTCACGTAAAACACATTTCAAAAACATCCTTTTTTCACCTACGAAATATTGCTAAGGTTAGAAAGTTCCTATCCTTTGAGGATGCTGAAAAATTAATACACACATTAATTACTTCCAGGCTTGATTATTGCAATGCTCTGTTCTCTGAGTGTAGTAATACCTGTATCAAAAACCTAATACAACTAATACAAAATGCTGCGGCCCGAACACTCACCAGGACTAAAAAATATGAACATATCTCTCGTATACTTGCTTCCTTACATTGGCTCCCTATTAAAAGTCGAATTGATTTTAAAATACTCCTCCTAACCTACAAAGCTCTCAAGGGCAATGCACCTACATATATTAAAGACTTACTAGTCCCTTACCACCCTCCTAGAACCCTAAGATCCCAAAAAGCTGGTCTCCTTGTAATCCCAAGAATATCAAAATCTACGATAGGAGGAAGAGCCTTTTGTTAGCGTCCACCCCTCCTGTGGAATAATCCCCCCCACATTCAACAAGCGGACACTCTCAATACCTTTAAGTCTAGACTTAAACCTTCCTCTTTACTGTTTCCCATAGTTAGGGATGGTGCGTGGCAAATCATCACTTCTTTTGGGAGGGACTGCCTCTGCTGTTGCCCCCAGTTGCAAGGCATGGCGGCCACTGACCATCCCTGCAGTGGTGCTGGGTTGCCACGCATCATACCTTAGTTATGTTGCTATAGCCTAGTGCCGCCACAAAAGCTTCATGCATCATGCCGTACAACTCTTTCTCTCTTAATATTTATATATATATATATATATATATATATATATATATATATATATATATATATATATATATATATGTGTGTATGTATGTATGTGTATGTGTATATGTGTGTGTGTATATATACATTCAGTACATTCAGATATATATATATATATATATATATATATATATATATATATATATATATATATATATATATATATATATCTATGCCCAAATTACACATTTGCTCTCTGATGTGTGAACCTGGCCTAATTCACTTTTACTGACTCTCCATCATAGAGGCCCTTCGTGGACACCCATGCTAGGCCCGTCCCCTTCCTTGAGGCTTTGTGATTGCCCCCCCCCCACTGTCAAATGGACCCTTACTGTTACCCCCATGACCCATCTCACTCCTTTGAGTTGACACTATGTCTGGCCGCTACTACATTGTCCAGCCATAATTCCAGCAGTTGGGTTAGCCCCTTGAGTCGTGGATCTGCCCAAGGTTTCTTCCTAGATTAACTGAACATAAGTGAGTTTTTTCTTGCCCCTGTTGCTCTTGGGTGCTCCTTCTGTAAAGTGCCGAGACAATACTATTGTAAAAGGCGCACTCATGCAACCTTACATAAGGACACTGCCACCACCATGCATCACTGTAGGCACCATGCATTTTTCTTTGTATTCCTCACCTTTGAGACGCCATACAGTTTTGAAGCCATCAGTTTCAAAAACATTAATTTGTGTCTCATCACTCCACAATACAGAGTCTCATTAGCCCTCATCTTTGTCAGCATGGGCCCTGGCAAACTCTAGGCGGGCTTGTTTGTGCCTGGGCTTTAGAAGAGGCTTCTTTCGTGGGCGGCATCCATGCATACCATTCCTCTGCAGTGTATGGAGTATTGTGTCACGGGAAACAGTCACCCCCGTTTGGCTTTCTACTTCTTTAGCTAACTCTAGTGAACCAATTTTCTCCAACCCTTCTCATCAGAAGATGTTCCTGTCGAGGTGTTAACTTCCGTGGACGACCAGGACGTCTCTGTGACATAGTAGTTCCATTTTTCTTAAATCTTTGTACCACTTTTGCTACAGTATTCTGGCTAATAAGTAAAGCTTGGCTGATCTTCTTGTAGCCTTTACCTCTCTGGTGTGAGGAAATAATTTTCTTGTGCCATTTCTCTTCCATGTGGTGCCATTGCTGACAGCAGGAAATGGGGAGGGGTTTCCTTGCTGGACTAATTGAATAATTAGACTCACCTGTGGTAGACTACGTTTGTAGTCTAAAATCTTGCTTTGCCCTGAGGCTTTTAGTGGGGTGTACTCATTTTTGCTCCCCCCTAATTTGAGTAAAACTGTCATATTGTCAATATTGTCATATATGTCAAGTCATATTATTAAGCAAACATTTGTGTTGTATGTTATGCAGATGTGATATTAAACTTAGTCTGCAAAATGTTTGGAAATATTTTTTGTTTTCATGGACATATTGTTTAAAATGTTACTTTTCAAAGGGGGTGTACTCATTTATGCTGGGCACTGTATCTCGGCTGATCACTTGCAATCAGGTTTACAGTACCTTTAGAATGTACCTCTAGAACAGTGGTTTTGAACAGGAGATGCAACACATTCGCCCATGTCAAAATGTGGGTGGTTGGACTATTGTAACACACAAGCAAATCAATAGTTTCTAATCTAGCATACCATACGGAGTATTTTGAGCCTGCGACACAAACATGACACAATGTCACGTGAGTGCTATTACCGTCCGCATCCGCACCATAGCTCCACACTCTTGTCTAGTCCCATGCTGAGTTTGCTTGTGCAACCTGTCGCTAGTCTGTTATCTATCATCAATCCCGATATACAGTGCATACATCAAAACGCAAACGTCAGTCATTTTAAGACTAACACCCCAACCTTTATTTTTACTGTCCCCATCTCAGCCTTAGCCAGTATTTGTTTTGCTTTGTTTTTTTAACTGCTAGCATGCACTACCCCTCTGCCTTTTTCACCATGCGTGTTGAAAATCTTGCTGTGCCACGTGAAGCCACACACACACACACACAGACAGGAGTAAGTACATCCTTGAGTCTTAAAATCTGCATCTGCAAAATCCTTATTGTGAAACCCACTATTGAATAAAGGTCGTGTTTAAGTCCCACTGATTAGCGCCCATACTAGCTCACATAGCCTACATACATATGCATACATAACATAGCCTGCATCCATAATGTTACATCATAACCTTAAACTTTATTGAAAGTATAATCCACATTTATTTCAAAATTTCAAAACCAAACAAAAAGCAACTGACGCACCACCAGCTGCAAAAAAGCTTGATGAAGCATACGTGCAGTTTGGGTTCACAGTCACGGGTGATCAAAGACCTCAAATTGTAGTGTGTGCCGAGGTTCTGGCAACAAAAGCATGAAACCATGAAAACTAAAAAGTCACCTCGAAACAAAGCATGCTGGCCTTAAGGATAAACCGGTAGTCTATTTTAAAAGAAAGCATAATGGCCTCCATCAACAACAGGCAACAATTTCAGTGCACAGCGCTGTGTGTAAACATGCCCTCTTTCATCATTCTGGGCAGCATTGATGCAGGAATACTCAACTGTGTGACGTTGCCTTGAAGATTCTCATCCCTTTCACATCAACATTTCTGTGAGGCAAGATTTTCAAAAATGTGCACAAATCGAGGACGACTTGAGACTATGTTTATCAAACATTGTGTCAAGGATTGAGGATTTTTGGGAGTCAGGGCCCCAACTGCAATGAACCAGTTTTGGGGGGCCCAGCTTGCAAAAGGTTGAGAATCCCTGCTCTAGAATTTAGGTTGCATACCTGTTGTGACGCATCATTTATGTTAACAAAACTAAACCTAAAACTAAACTACTTGCTGGCTAAACTACTAGCACCTGAAGGATCCCCCAAGGAGATTGCACTTACCTTGCCCAACAGGGAACATCCTTAAGCCGTTACCGTACAGTTCTGCACAGTTCTGTCCTTCTTCCGTGCAGTTTTTGTTCTTTTGTAGTTTTATGCACTCCCAGGTAATCGTTTGCAAACTGTGCTATTGGCGTTGGGGCGATCCGGCATGGATGAACTAGCTCAGCGATGAATCAGAACCTCTGTAGGCCTCTGACTGATGAGACCAGGCCAAATACCAATGGACCAAAATGTAAAAAATAAAACTTGTTTTGGTAGTGCCTCTGTACAGAGGACCTAAAGAAACATTATAAAACTTTTACGATTCTGTTGCGCACCTTCATCCATCCTGTGCTCAAAAGACCTATGGTAACCTATGGAAGATGCACTTTACAGCCCCTTTGTCGAACAAGTGAACCGTTGTAAACATTATAACCTATTAAATGTGTGTGACATTCAAAATTAGGTCAAAATAATTGAATCTGTTAAAAATAGCAAAGACAAGTGCAAGATTGTTTACTTTCACTTTGGTCTTTCTGCCTCCCCTGCCCCACATATTTTTGCCCAATGATTGAACAACCTTACCAGACATATGTTTTATTTTCAAATTCTGGTCCACTTGCAAAAAATATGAAGTGAAGACAAATTGTTAATTGATGATATTTTTACTGGAAAATGCATGCCAACAGGCCTTTTTATTACTACACATGTATTGAACTGTCAGTACATTTACAACACTTTATTTTAAAAGGATCCACAGCTAGTAAGACATGTTGGCCTCATAAGATCAATATTGGCTTCAGCTACATTATCATCATTTGAAAACACTCAAAATATTTTTGGTTTTATTAAAATTTTTAATAATTCCTTTCACTCGAACACGGTGATTATTGTAAAGAAGTAGCATTACCTGGTTGAACTAATCAAGATCCAAGCTGTTGCTGCACATAGACACCATCAATATTGTTCCACTCTTGTTTCCTCACTTTTCATATAAATTATGAGTACTTGCTTACTTGTTGTCCTCCTGGTTTACGCTGTACTGGGGTTAAAATTGCAAAGGTTGAACAGAAGAAGCTGTACTCTCCGATTCAACCAGGTGATTTAAAATCCTCTTAAATATAGCAGATACTAACTTCAGTCCCCTAAAATAAATTCTTACCTTTGAAGGTGTATACATTAAGATATTCATAACATAACACATGATACAGAAAAACAGATAACAATCATCCAGTTTATCCAGAATATTCAAAGCGTGTAAAGTGTGTAATGTGTTGCATCCATAAATTGCACTTTTTGAAAATCATTCAAGGAGCTTGTTGAAACAAATCATCTAGGGATAGCAACAATGGAGGACTTCTTCTTAATGCTCGTCACACTAAACCAGCTAGAAAGTAACTGTTTAATTTCTTTTGTTCTGAAGCAGTAAATGAAGGGGTTGACAAGAGGAGGTAAGAGACTGTAAAACAGAATAAGAGTGATGCGGAGATCTAAGTCCATGTAGAGACCAGTAATATTAAAAATGTAGACAACACAGCGTGGCAGATAGTAGAGACTGATGATGCACAATTGTGTGGCACAAGTAGAGAACGTTTTCCACCGGCCCTGTGAAGTGGCTATTTTTGTTACGGCAACAATAATGTGTACATAGGAGTAGACAATGAATACCAGGGGTATTAAAAGCACAAGCATGGCTAATGTGACGGCAACCAAATTTGGAATGCTGTAGTCACCACATGACTGTCTAACAACAGAATTATGATCACAGTAACACTGGTAAATCAGGTTTGGGCCACAAAACTGTAAATTAGAGTTCAAGACAGTCATAGCACCAGTTGTGGTGAAGGAGAATGCCCATGCCACACAATTGAGAACTGTCATAGTACGATTTTTCATAACCACAGGATATCTAAGAGGAAAGCATATAGCTATGTAACGATCCAAAGCCATAATCCCCATAATGTAAGAGTTCACAGTGCCAAAATAATGGACCAGTAACATCTGCATGAGACACACGTGAAATGGTATAAAATAGTCATTAAACCAGTATCTTGAAGTAATTTTAGGCAGTGTTACAGTGCTGAAGCCTATATCAGACAGAGCCAAACTCAACATAGTAACATACATAGGTTTATGGAGCTTTGGCTCAATTACAAATGTTACCACTAGAAGGAGATTCCCTATAACTGTGATGACATACACAACACAAAATATAAATGCAACTAGGCCATAATATTCAGGCCGAAGTGTAGGAAAGCCCACAAGAACGAATTCTGTGATTCTTGTCCAGTTGTTTTCGTGTTGCATGCTGTAAAGAAAGTCACCATAACACATATATTTGTGAATACAAGTTCATTCATTCTAATCTGATCTGATTTCTTCAAAACATAGTCACAGCTCTGTATTTACATTGTTTTTCCTATGTAGATCCTGAAACTCCAGTCTTACCATACATAATATACCTTAAAGCATCTCTGAATTACTTAGAGATGCTGTGAATCTTAACATATATAACATGTATGGCCAGGGGGCATGTCTCTAGTCATGTCCTGTGGGTGATAACCCGACACTCTGTCTGCATCAACAAAAATCCCAGAGTCCTTGTTATTGCTGTCAGGGCTTAGGTAAAGTTACAGTGCCCTTCCTAAGGTAGTGTGCTTGCACGCTACACTGACACACCCACTGCATTGTACTTCCTCTTCACTCATGCAGAATGTCTACTGCCAGGGTCCCTTACGCACAATTCCACATCCAGGATATGTGCCCAGTGTGCCCAGTTGTTATTTAAGCAGTCAGTACAGATGAACACATGGACTCAAACATGCCCCCTGACCAAATCAAGATCAACTGTAGTGACTACTAGGCCTATTTCTGTCCCATTACCTAGTATACAAAAGTATATATTGTATACCTCAGTCTACAACAACCTTTTTGGTATCACTCTACTTGACAAGTGAGTGCATAGCACATTAATGAAACTGTACATATTGCTTCGTTAAACTTACATTACATTCATGTATTTAGCAGATGCTTTTATTCAAAACAACGTACATTTGTCAATTGTCAATTGCTTTACGGCCAGTCTTCCCTGCAGAAGCTTAGGGTTAAGTCGAAATTCAAACCCACAAATGTCAGGATACTAGCATGGTATCTAGGTATGTAAGTTGCTCTGCTAGGACCACCTCAAACCATTTCTCCAACTCTCGAACCATTTGTGCAACTGACTGACAACTGCATTGCTAATGGCCCAAGTGAGTTTAATGCCAAGTTTGGTGTTTGGACACATATGCACATATTTGTAAAAGAGTCACACATTGCCTTTTGCCAGTTTAGCCATACCCCCGATCTCAAGCTTTCATTATCACCTGATTGGATCTTGTTGAATGTTTAATTTTGTCAGGAGGTCTGCATTTTGGTTTCCTTTTTGGCATTTATTAAAACCCGTCTGTTCAGTTTTCATCGATTATCTCATGAAGGCTGCATACATTGGTGTGCTATGTGGCTAATAAGATAGTAAGGTGATTCTGATTTTATGGAGCCACTGTGCTCGTAGTGTGCTAAATGTGAGCTAGAATGAGCAGTATTCACGTTCAAATTAGCAGCTCTGCTGCCAGGAAACCTACACAGAACACGCATGCGGTGTGCACTGCAGGAGGACTTCATATAACTTTCCAGACTGCGGGGTGCATGCACAGTTTCATAGTTGTACTTCTATTAATGAGTGAAAAGTGGAAATGACTGAACTGCCAACTCATCTGCAAACTGGGTCTCAGTACCTCCCTCTGTAACTGGCTGCTAGACTCCCTCAGCCAGAGACCACAAGCAGTAAGCAGCAAAACCTCGGACACCATCACTCTGAACACAGGGGCTCCCCAAGGCTGTGGGCTCAGTCCTCTGCTCTTCAGCCTACCCCACAACAACCTACAGCACCAAACACCTCATGGACGACACAACTCTGGAAACTCTGACTACAGGAAAGAGATAGAACTGCTGGCCACGTGGTGCAGAGACAACAACCTCCTGCTGAATGTCAGCAAGACTAAGGACTGTTGTCAACTTCCAGAGAGGCCACACCCAACACCCACCACTGACCATCAATGGTGCTGCTGTGGAGAGGGTGAGCAGCACAACATTTCTGGGGGTGCACATCAGTGAGGACCTCTCCTGGACCACCAACACCGCATCACTGGCAAAGAAAACCCAGCAGCGCCTCTACTTCCTGCGCAAACTGAAAAGGGCTTCACCACCCATCATAACCACTTTCTACAGAGGAACGATTGAGAGCATCCTCTCCAGCTGCATCACTGTGTGGAACACAGCTACGAGAATCATCGGCGCACCACTCCCCTCCCTGCAAAACATATACACCACCCACCTCACCCGAAAAGCACTCACAATCGTCAATGATGTAAGCCACCCCGCACACAATCTGTTCAGCCTCCTGCCCTCTGGGAGGAGGTACAGGAGCCTCCGGTCCCGCACCACCACTCACCAACAGCTTCATTTACCAGGCCGTCAGGATGCTGAACACTCTCTCCCCTCTCCACCTATCCCCTCTCTCCCCTCGCCACCTACAGCCCCAACCACCAGGCTGCCAGGAAGCTGGGACACCTGTGCCACCAGGAAGCTACCCCGTAAAGAACACTTGGTCTCCGACGCCCCTATGTCTGCCATATTCTTTTCACAAGATGCCTTTTTACACTATTTCTGCACTGTTAACTTGCAGTAGGAACTGCCTAATGTGTGTCTGCATCTGAAGGGTTCCAGATTGGGCAACCTCTCTGACACATCTACTCCTATATGTGGTTCCATACTGCTGCCTTAGTATTTATCTATATTTGCACTAATATCAAATCACCTCTTCTCAGTACACTACCTCTACCACTCTGTATGCTGCTAGCCACTTTGGACTCAAGTATGTTCCTATCTATTTCACTTGTCTCTGTATGTGTACGTTAGTAGGGCTACATAAGAAATTTTTTAATACATTATTTATTTATACATTGCACTGTGTGCAATCTCACTTGAAGAGACTACTGTAGTGGTTAGGGAAAATGTTGCTTGCCACACTTAGGACAGGTAAGAACACCAATACCCTACACTACTCCATTTTGTCTTGTCTTGCACTTCAGTGTTTGTGAAATGGTTAATGTCTAACTCAATTGTCTTAAATGTTTAATGTCTGTCTTTGTTTAAGCATGGGATAGTAAGAAACGTAATTTCAATTCCGTGTATGTCTTGTACATGTGAAGAATTGACAATAAAGCTGACTTTGCCTTTGTTTTCAAAGTCACACTTTTACACTTTATCTATTCACTCTCCTTTTAAATACCAGAATCAATTCAAAAGTTTCTCTAATGCGTCCATTCAATGGTTAGAATATCTCTCTCACTCTAGAGGAATACTCATTAGACACACTCTTAATGGAGGGGAAAAACATATATCATGACTTTGAGAACACAAAGGAATATTTTGAACTGATTCAGGCTAAGGTCTATCCTCCTAGAGGTCTCTATTTTCCTCTCTTGCCCTCCTAAACCAAGAAGGGAAAACTGTTTTTTACTCTTTGTAGAATCTGTAGCGAACTAAACAACCAGACGGGGAGCTGTACTCACCGATCGTGACGCCACAACGAACCATTAAAAAAAACGAGAGAGTTCTCCTTAGAAACCAAAACAGTCGAAAAGAGGTTTTGCGTAGTGTATGACAAGAGAAAGCTGTTGCCTGATGGTAGAACTCTTCCTTTCAGATACTGATAAAGTTCAAACATGGACATTTCCGAGATGCAATATGATCCACAGCTACCGTTTAGTTCTATGGTATTAGGTCCTAGCGGGTGCGGAAAAAGTTATTTAACAAGCCCTGGAAAATTGTCATTGCATTTTCAGTAGAAGGCCCGACAATATCGCATGGATACAGTAGTAGTAGTAGTAGCTTTATTTGTCCATTTCTTCTAATGTACAAGACATACAAAGGATTCCAAATACGTTTCCCACTCCCTCTGTGGTGGGGAGAGCAAGAGGTCTCTGCATCAGAGACGCGCCACCTGTGTTCCAATTTGGGGGATGAAAGGCACAATACAGCATTACATGAGGATAGAGGAGGAGAAAAAAAGGCACCTCCAGACTATGCTCCAGTGGGAGCACAATGTAGGGGAGCAAAAAAAAAAAAACACCTCAGCACACATAACATAAGATACATATATACATATTCTTATCAGCCCATGTACGACGAGTTGTGGAGAAATTTACATTTATGAAAGGTGTGCCTGAATCTCTTAGTGATGAAACTCTCTTTCCTCTAGGATTAGATTAGATTAGGATTACATCATCTAAAGCGAAGACGTTAACCGGCATGCCTCACGGCTATTTATTGGTAGACTTTAAACCTCACTCCTCAGAGCCTTTAAGGGTTTGAACAGGATTACTTCCCGGTCAATTTGCTGCCGTTTACGTACCAAAAACATAAAGCCTTAGAAGTAAGAACACGCATCGATAGAGAGAGAGAGAGAATGTCGGAAAGAGTTAAAAGGAACCTAAATTTCTTTACAGAGTATGCCTCACATTCACCCATTCACACTCAGGCTGCCATGCAAGGTGCCAACCTGCCACCAGGAGCAATTTGGGGTTCAGTATCTTGCTCAAGGACACTTTGATTGGTCAGGCAGAGTGTGGCTCGAACCTGCAACCCTACCACCTCCGCCACCACCGCCCCGAAATTTCTAAATAAATTTCTTTAGGGGCTTACTCCGTGCCGACTGCCAAGAGAAAAGGGCTTTTAAAACACTGTTCTTCAGACTCTTTGTTGGCTCTGTTGGTTGTGAACTTTGCTTAAATGTTTTGAAAGGCAACATTCCTCTCAATTACAAACAATTCAAGAAACTGGAAAGACACATGAAAAGCATAACAATTTTGGTTAATAAAAAAACTACTCTGAGTAAGAAAAAGCAAGTTTTGCAAAGGGGAGGATTTCTATTGCGCGTCCATCCCTATGTTAATCAATCTCTTTACTCAGAGACGATGAAAGAAGGTGAAAAACTATTTCTGATTTCAAAAGATCAAATGAACAGACTAAGATATGGAAATGCATCGGAAGAGACGTTCGTTAGAGAAAAAGCCGAAGATGAGAGGTTTTACAACATACAGATCTCATGAAAAAAATCTAAATCACTCAAACCTTCTTTTCAAAATAGACCCCCTGGCTGGCGTGCATGGGGGTATGTCTCCATACTGTTGTTTGAAGGTAGGATCAAACGGAAATAGAAATCAATTCAATTCAATTCAGTTTTATTTATACAGCGGCATTTACAATAGTAAAGAAATAAAACTCGTTTTGGTGATCTCCGACTGCCTTAATTGGACGTCATTAGTGCCAGTATGGATAACTATCCGGGGGTACTTCATTACTTGTTTAGCCGCCAGCACTTTTAAATAGGCATCGATGTCGCTTGCTCTAGCCCCAGAGATTGAAGTGACTACAGCCGACAGAGTCGCTAGATTCACATTTCGTACAGTAGAAGCGCCAATTACCAGAGTTTTGTCTTGGTTGGAGGAGTTACTTAAGGGGGAGAATCGATTAGAAACATGAAGTGGTTGGTGGTGTGCAGGGGATTTCGTTCTGCGACTAGTGCCCCTCACCGTAACCCACTTTCCCTGCTGCGAGAGAGATGCCGCCGGTTCACTGGCTAGCTTGCTAGGGGATGATCTCTCTGGTACATCCACACTTGCTAAGGGGGCAGCAGTGCTATCTGGCGCTGAGTAAGTCTTCTCTAATGTGTGGAAGCGGCTTTCTAACTCAGTGATCCTCGCCTCCAGACTAGCCAGCTGTCTACAAGTGTTACACGTATCATAACCGCTAAAGGAGGCTGGGGAGTAGCTAAACATCTGACAAGCCGGGCAACGGATAGAGAGAGAGCGAGGAGGAGAAGTCATACTGTAGTGTGTGAAGGAATTTAACAGTTGTGTTAAGGTATAGTTTAAGAAACAAAATGGATGTAGTGGGTAGAGAGTATGCTAATTTACGAATAATATCTGCAATTTGGACTAGCGTTGCACACAGCTACAAACACAGTGTAAAGAGGAAATGACGTAGCACGCTTACCGCAATGACGCAATCAGCCAACTGACCAAACTATCATAGCTCAATCATAGCTCAACATCACGACCCTACATCATTCTTGTCCACTCAACTCTTCAACGTCATCCACTAACCTCGAGAATGGAAATCCTCTCCTTTTCCTTTTGGGAGCATTTGTCAGATTTTCATTTAAGATCACTCACTCAGTGAAGACATTTCAGATAAGGTAGGTGCCTTTTCGGTTTTTTTTCCCCTTTTCCATGCTTCTCTTTGTCTAAGAGAGGACCTCTTCTTCTCCCACACCTTTTCCCCCTTTTTTTCCACCTTTTCCCCCTCTTTCACTCGCAAATGATTTCTTACCCACTAAGCACTTCTTTTTTACAACACACACACACAAACACCACAGGATCTCTCTTAAAAGTGCAACAGTTTCTTACCTGCCTTTGTTCCAGCCCGTTTCCTGTTCCCTTGTCTGGTCCCCAATCTGTTTCTGTTTGTTTCTGTTCCCTGCATGATCACCTGTCGTTGCCGAACCCGGACCGTCCCTGACCTACGCCTCTGCTCGTATGCCCCTGGTTACTGACCCGTTACTTGCCCACAACCTACACTCTGAATGTGAAAGATAGAATGTGAGTGGATTAACACAATGCAAGTAAATGCAAAAATGTACTTAGGTGGATATCTGGACAACATGAAGCTTAGATATATTGCCATACTGTGAATGTGGTTGTTTCTTTGCATTCTATTGCTAATTTTAAGATGTTTTAGATACATATTCCACATACATAGTAGCTGTAACACATCATGGGACGTAGCATGCAGAGAAATGAAATAAACAAGCGTTTTTCCATAACAACCAATCTGTCTTGTACAGGAATATTCAAAATGCGATGCATACATTTCCCATCTGGAAAGCTTGTTGAAATAAATTGTAAAAAGGGAATAGAAGCGATGGAAGACTTCTTCCTCTGTCTCATCAAACTAAACCAGCGAGCCAGTCGTCTCCATCGTCTGGCCGCTAACAAGGGAGCTAATCGGTTCCATTGTCTCCACCAACCCGTTCCCGAAAGCATTCTGAGCCCATGGAGGTGGGTCGCGCCGCTTTATTCCCAGACGAACGTCAGCGATGTCTTACTTCCTGTCTGTGCCTGTACTGTGGGGGTGAGGGTCACCGTGTCACTAAATGCCCAGCAAAAGCCAGAGCTCACCGATCCGGCTGAGCTCAGTAGCACTACCTGCTCCCCTCATCTGAAAACCACTGCTCCAGGTCCAACTCCGGCTCGCTGACTTTATCCATACTCTTGCTGCCCTGATGGATTCTGGCGCAGAGGCCAACATCATGGACGCTGAACTTGCTAGTCAGCTGGGCATGGGACGCCGCCAACTGCCCTTACCTGTCCCTGTCCAGGCTTTTAATGGACATGCCCTTTGTATAACCTCTATATACCTCTGGATTGGGAGACAGGGGTGATACTGGAGTGGGGTGGGGACTGCCACCGGACCTGCCTGAGAGGGGCTGGCTTACTTGCCCGACCAGAGACTGCCTGCTCTTCTCCTGACTTAACAAACTTCCCCAAGTGCTACCATGAATTGAGGGACGTGTTCAGCAAGTCCTCTGTCCCTGCACCATCCTTACGACTGCGCCATCAATCTCCTGCCTGGAACGGCACCGCCAAAGGGGCGTCTGTACTCCGTATCTGCGCCGGAGAAAGCAGCCATGGAGGACTACATAAATAATTCTCTGGCAGCCGGAATCATTCGTCCATTGTCCTCTAAAGCCGGAGCTGGGTTCTTCTTTGTTGGAAAGAAGGATGGCTCTCTTTGGCCGTGCATTGACTACCGAGGATTAAATGACATTACGATCAAGAATCGCTGTCCTCTGCCACTGTTAACCTCTGCGTTCAAGCTGTTCCAGGGGGCCATCGTGTTTACTAAGCTTGACTTACGGAACGCTTATCATCTGGTGAGGATAAGGGAGGGCGACGAGTGGGAGACGTGGGCTGTTGAATCAAAACGTAATGCTGCCAGGACGTCTATGGACAAAAACACGAGAATTCACCTGTTTCCATCAACTTTAATCGCATTTTGCCTTATTCATATCAAGAGTTAACCCACCCCTCTTAAGCAAATCTAATTTATACTCGCATCAGGGGACAGATGCAACTTTGCAGGTGTTTGCAATGAGGATTTCTTATTTGCATTTGCAACTTCAACATGCATTAACAAGTTGGATGGACACTGTGGATTGCAGGACAATTTGGAGCCCTTTTGATATGTGTTCAACTGCAAACCAGTGTTCGAATTACAAAAACCTGTGGGGTCTCTCAAAGACCATGCTGCATTATATTTTAATCATGAATAAAGGTCCCATCCCTGTGCAACCCATCCCCTGTAAAGCCCTATTGTATGTAAGATGTCAAATTGTTTTGAAATGTAGTAAGAAATATGGCATGAATGCAACGCAGCGCACCATGCCAGAGACTTCACCTTGCTTTTAGCGTTTGACGTGGTTTTGCGTGAGATCAGTACCACTAAAGGGAAAATAGCCTATCACTGTCCACTATGCCTCAGAAAAGAAGGCCACCAACACGGAATGTGCTCGGTTTTATCACAAGAAAAAACTTAAGACGTAGTTGCAGAACATATCCCCCTATAAAATGTAGGCTATTAGAGCCGCAAATCAGTATTTTCAATGACAACAAACTAGGATCCATGTGTATAGCCAAGTCATATGCGTGTTCGAAAGTGCCGTGCCGTGCACTTTCCTCTCCATGGCGTCCATTAGATAACGTGACTCAGGAGCTATCTATGTTGTTCCATACGATGAAAAGATTAACGTGGGTAAAAGTATTTTTGCAAGGTGCAAGGTTAGTGCTCCTGGCAAGACTTGTACATAAGACGTTTGGTGATTATTGGTCGTTGTTTTGGGACATGAAGTCACATTAAGCTTTTTCTTTATAATGAGCATGTATATGGGGAGGAACAGGTGCATTGTAGATAGGCCTAACTCCTGTAATGTTGGTTTTGGTTTTTAATATTTAGAGAGGTGGAAATAGGCAGGACTAGAGATGTCCATAAGAAATTTGGTGATGACTGGTCGCCATTTTGGGACATTAGGCACATTTTTTTCATGTTAAATATTTTTGTTTAATTTGCGAGTGCAAAAGCCTCTCCCTGTAGCCTCTTGCCATGGGAGAGCACACCGCACCAAGACTTTCCAAGATCTTACCAAGATTTTCTCTTTCCCAGATAGAGACCCCCTTTGAGACAAAATGACAATTTGAAGCCTGCTGCAAACTGCATGTGTGATTTGAAGATGTCAATAAAGCATTGCGTTTTTTTCCACTGGTTCCCAAACCTTGGGTCGCGACTCACAGTTGGGTCATATGGAATTTAATTTGCGTCGCCATATCGCAAAATTGTGTGCTTGTAAACCCTGCAATCACACATGGAGTTGTTTGGCTATAATAAAATACTTAGTGTGTTGGTTGTTCAAATGCATTACTTCACTGTTTGGGAGGGTCGCCGGATCTTGTGAAGTCTTAACGCATAATTTTGCATTTGCAAAATTCACCTTGCTTATTATTTTTAAAGTGAAAGCTGAACCTGACAACAATATTACGTTAATGTAACCTCCTTGAAGAAATACAAATTATAAATGAAAATGAAACAGATTTTATCCCTCTTTGATTGCTGTGAATGGAGAGGAGGAAGGAGTGTTCAAATGTACAGTAGTAATATAATGTCCTGAATTTGCCCCTAAGAAAAATCCTGATGTTAATTAATAAAATGAAGTAAGGACCATGTAAGCCCCTCTATGATATTTGTATATGCATGTATGGTCCTGGAAAAATAATTTAATTCAATAACCAAACACTACCCAGTCACATGTTTTCCCTTTTCTCTCCTTTGTGCTTTTTATGTCGTCAATGCCTATACCTAACAGCAATCATACCAGGAAGTCGTTCAATTATATTGAGGGTGCTGTCTGCATTTTTGGTAACATCAATGCCCTGTGAAAAATCCCAAATTGGGTGAAACATCTTTTCTATGTGTAGTCTAAATTTGAACTAAATCAGAAGGCTTGCAAAAAAACATTATTGTACAGCCACAGCCACCCAACAATTGTACACAGGCTGCAGTAACCACAAATACAAAGTGTTTAGAACCTTCCCAGTTTAATCCTAGTGCAATCCCTGTAATCCCACTAGAATAGCCATTGCAAGCTAAGTCTTTGCATCTATCCAGCATCAGTCACTAGCCCCATAAAATGTTATAATTGCAAAGTTACAATTGCATAATATTGTGGGTTAGAATGGGATGTCATAGACGTTGCTGTGTGTAAGGGCATGTCCAATGCCTTTGTCTTTTTATCACCCGGAGAAATTAAATACTGATTTCTGATTGCCTGGTAGAGAGTGTGTTAATTCTGTATAAATCTGGTGAAAAAGTCTAACTTGTCAGTAACAATGGAATCAGCTGTTATTAGCTATAACCATCGTTGAAAAGAAAGTAGTACAGCAACTGAACATGTTTCTTTATCACTGAGCTACAAGCTTTTCTGAGTTTTAAATTGATGTCTATTTCTTACACGCATTAGTTGTAACCGGGTGATAAGTGGGATAACAGCCTTCGAGGTGTGCTGAGGTGTGTTAAACAGAATTAATGAACTTGCCGGAGGAACTTCACTCCTCCTTCGGAGTCATGAAGTTATTCACCTTCGCCACATTCATCAATTCCATATAATAGCACACCTCAGCACACTACATTGCATTCTACCATACAATTTTGAGAAGTATTAAAGTAACAATTCTTATGAATTCTTATTGAAGACCTATATTTACAAAAATGTTGCAATACATCACAACTGGTTGTGTTTTTAAGGAATATGCCCCGTAACACCTTTCAAAAAATTCATTAACAGGAGTCTATAGGCCAGTGTCATTTCGGAATAGCAGCGATGGAGGATTTCTTGTTCGCCCATATTATACTGAACCAGCGAGCCAGTGCCTGTTTGATCTCTTTTGTTCTGAAACAGTAGATGAAGGGGTTGACAAGGGGGGGAAACAGGCTGTAAAAAAGGATGAGTGTGATACGGAGGTCTGTGTTTATATAGAGACCAACTACATTGAAAATATAGACAATGCACCGTGGCAGATAGTAAAGAATGATGATAAATAACTGAGTGGTGCAGGTGGAGAAGGTTTTCCACCGGCCCTGTGAACTAGCTATCCTTGCTACACTGAAAATTATGTGAATGTAAGAATAGATTATGAAAGCTAGGGGAATAAGAAGCACCAGCATGGCTAATATGAAGGCGATCAGTGTGGCAAAACTGTGATCAGCACATGCCTGTGTAACAATGGAATAATGATCACAATAACACTGAAAGATTTTGTTGGGCCCACAGTATGGGAGCCTATAGTCATAGTAAGAAAAGATAGCTGGGGTAACAAATGAGAAAACCCAGGCAACAATATTTAGGGTTGTCATGGTGTGATTTTTCATTACCACAGGATATCTGAAAGGATAACATATGGCAAGGTAGCGATCCAAAGCCATAATCCCCATGATGTAAGAGTTCACAGTTCCAAAGGTGTGAATCAGTACCATTTGTGAGAAACACACATTAAAAAGCATGAATTTGTCATTAAACCAGTACCGTGAAATAATCTTAGGCAGAGCTACAGTGCCGAATCCTATATCAGACAGAGCCAAACTTAACATGATAATATACATAGGTTTGTGGAGGCTGGGAACATGCACAAATGTTACAACTAGAACAGAGTTCCCAACAACTGTGATGACATAAACAAGACAGAGTATAAAAGCCACCAGACCATAATAATCAGAATGAAGTCCTGGAAAGCCCACCAGAATAAACTCTTTTATTCTGAATTCGGTGTCATTGTTGCCCTCCCCCATCCTGTGGAAAAAAGGAACAAAACAGACACACTTGAAACATATTTGAGACAGTACTTAAGTGTGAATTACAGAATAGGTAAGAGGGTCAAAAATTAAATCGTTTTTGTAATACTAAAAAAGCAAACATGCACCTTATATCCTTGTCTGTCTGACACATGAACCAGACGCTTACCACCTGATACCTTAAAATGAGCCTTGTTGAGTGATCAGAATGATTCTGTGATGCTTGGTTCCTCCATTATATAATGTCTTCCTTTCCATGCATTGGTATCTGGGGAGGAAAACAGCATTATTGCAATGGCTGCTCTTAAAGGGAACAGTTCACTGTCTTGCATATTTTTTTGACAAAATTATTTTTGGAATTAATGACTGGTTTAGACTACAATGGTGCATTGATTTGTGATATTTGGTTTTGCTGTTTAGATGTTTGCTGTTAAGCAAACTCTAACTTGATCATGTTACCTTCTGATTGGCGAGCAACATAGTTGTGAGTGAAATGTGTTGCAAGATGAGTCATGAGATGTGCAAGTGATAGAGCTGAGTTGAGTGGAGGGTTTGTTGTTTTAGTAGTGGGACATCTGCCATTGCATCTGCCACTGTGAATGAATAGACAATAAACCTGCTGGCTTTTGGAAAAATAGACCCTGCCTTTGCCTGCATGTCTATCCATAAAGTTACTACTTATGGCATTACAGTAAATTAGCACACATGCTGTAAATATGTCAAAAAAAAGAAAAATGGTGTAGCCTGATATTCATATTAAGATGATTTCAGATGTTAGCTATTATTGCATGTTATGCTAAAAGCTCACGAAAGGTTAAATGGTTGTCAAACGTTGGTTCAAATCCATCTGTTTATTAAACAGTTTTAATGGTAAAGTGTTTTAATAGTAAGGTTATGATTAGTGTTACAGGTAATACTCCAAATACAGGGAATACAGGGAAATACTCAAAATGCAAATGACAGTATGAAAAATTCTGTTTTATACTTATGTTTCCATAATATAGGCCTACCAATATGATCATCATTTTGAAATTCTTCATAAAAATGCACAATAGTAACAACAATCAAGTGATTTCATATTGTGCCTTTCATGATATTCAAGGTTTGACTGAGTTGGAGGGAGGGGTTTAGAAACTGAAGACCTTGCTGAAAAGGTGTGTTTTTAGGTGTGTTATGCACAGGCCCAAAAAAGGGCGATAACAGATGTAGAGGGGTAGTTTTGCTCCACTGAGGGTACCAACATCAAGCTCTGGGGTGGGGGGGTTGGGGGGTGGATTCTCTGGACCTTGTCTGCTTTCTGGAGCAGCTAGTAATGCATCTAACACACATGTTGTGGAAGAAGGGGGAGAGGGAAATCCATTTTAATGACATTTAATGACTCGTGTGTTAAAAATAAATAACGCGTTTAATGGCTGGTGAAGCGATTTTGCTTCATTATCTTTTGGAAGCTGTGGTTAGGTAGATCTGGGTATATCTGCTCTTAGAGTAGAGGTAAAGGTTAATTAAATAAAACCAGACAACCAGGTGCATCAGTTGGTGCCATTAGTGTAAGGTACTTGCTCGAGAGTAAGGGGGTTAAATTCTGCTCCAAAGATCGCCCACATTTAGGCGAGGGAAATATATTTCTCTGGTATAAACACTGCTCAGTAGTAAAGTAGCTTGGTTTTGAAATGTTTTGTGACCACACTGTTTATAATAACAAACAGCAAACGTTGATCATAGTATAGCCCTTTGTTAATTATCATATATAAGCAAGGCAGGTTGACTTCCAGGGAGGCCTTAGATAACTTATGCAAACAGTATAATTTATGTTCGTCTTGGACTGTGTAGAAATGGCACTCAATGTGAGGGGGTGTTCGCCAAGGGCACAAAACAAGCTAGGACTGCTGTTCTGTCTTGAAAACTGGTGACAAGGGTATTGATTCAGATTTTCTGAATCTAATTGATTTGTTTCGATCCCGATCCACAAGGTAACAATTCACTTTTATTCACAATTCAATTCAATATCATTTCTAGAGCCATTTTAGTTTCTAAACCAGGTTATACTATGAGTAAGTGTACCACAGTTTCATAGCCAGTATGTTTACATCAGTGTTTCTCAACCTTTCATAGATGGCAGTAACAAACTAAATCACAAAATAATATTAATGTAGCACAGCCTACTTGTAACATGATATGGCTCCTTTAAAATCCATAAACTGGTTTCCATGTCTGTGAATGAAGAAATTACATTCAAAAATGCAAATATAGTCTCTTTTCATAGACAGTCATTGTATGTGGTTTCCCATTTAATCTGGTCTCAGATGAGTCTTCGTCCACAAAAAAGATTTTATAAGACCTGACCCATAGGGATGAGTGGGTGGATTTGGATCCTTTGCCTAGTTACCCAATGCAGAAATCCTCAAAAAAAAAAAAGAAAAAAAGTTATTATTCTGCGATTTCTGTGTCAAATAATAACATAACATGTTATGACAATTTCTCTGTAGAATCTGTGCAGGATAAAATTTAAATATGAATCTGTAAAATTGTATTATGTAAAATATTCATCTTGATTATTTTGTATTTCATATGATATGATAAGATTGACCATCAGAATTAGATACTAAAATAGGTTAACCCATGTAGAAAATCACAATAGGCATTGCCTATATTTTTAAGTCAACATACTCCATTCCCAAATATGTTTTAAGAGGGGACCATGCAGGAACGTGATGGACATAGCCCCTGGCCCCTTTGAGGAACTGGCCAACAAGAGATTGTGAGTCAAAACTACTGTACAAAACTACTATGCAAAAAAGAGAAGAAAAACACCTATGTAAAGCCACTGAGTGCCCAGACAGACAATAGCAGATACAACAGACATGAGTACAAACTGGCAAGCAGCATACAGTGTGTTGAGGTAGTGTACTGATGGAGGTAATAAATCAAATAAATAACAATCAGTGCAAATATGGATCGGGGCAGGGGGAGCATTAGGCAGCTGTACGGGAATGCACATGGGGATGGTGTGTCAGAGGGGTTCCCCTGGTTTCACTACAGACACTCACCCACATACAAAATCTAACAGTCCTCAGTGCATATGTGAGTTCAATATGGTGACGGCTTTGGAATAGAAACTGTCCCTGAATCTATTTGTTCTGGCTGTTATGGACCTGAAATGCCTGCCAGATTGCAACAGGTTGAAGAGAAGGAAACCGGGTGGGTATTATCCTTTAGTATGTTCCTGGCCCTGTTGAGATAGTGGGAGTTGAAGATGGCAATTGGAAGACAGAGGGCAGCCTATGATTTTTTGTGTGGTGTTGGTCACCCTCTGCAGTCTTTTCCTGTCAGCCTCTGTGCAGCTGGAGTGCCACACTGACACAGTGTAGGTCAGCATACTCTCAATGGTGGCAATGATGTTCTCTGGGTGGGTGGGACTGCAGTCAGATGTGCGAGTAGAGAAGTGGGGTCTGTTAAGGTCTGTTTTGTCAGAGCTGTTCAAGAAAATACATTTGTTCCACAGACTACTATGCTAGGTTTGATGCATGCCGTGCACCACTTATGTTCAGGGGCAAACAAAATTGTCAAATTTGAAAGTGCTCTACAAAAATATAAACACAAGAAGCAATCCTTTAAAATCAGTTCTGTAACTTAAAGGAAGTCAATGCAGGGACTTTAGAATTGGAGTAATGTGGTCAGTTATTTTTGTTCTTGTAAGAACCCCAGTAGCTGCATTTTGGATCAGTTGAAGATGTTTGATGGTCTTTATAGGAAGACCTGTGGAAAGACCATTGCACTAATCAACCCTACTGGAGATAAAGGCCTGGATAAGATTTTCTAAATAATTTGGTTGACATTAGACTTCTTTACTTTGGAATTTTTTTTTAGGTGATAAAATACTGACTTGACTGATTTTATGTGACTCTTCAAGTTTAGATGTGTAGCCAGTAGTCATAGCCAGTGGAGTGTAATGAACAGAAGGGTGACATGCTCTTTTAGCCTGGTTGATAACCTGACGCACAGCTGCATTCTGGATCATCGATAGCAACTTGCGTGTTTCACCTCTCCAGTTTTAGCAACACAGCATTATTGGGAGCAGACTCAGAAGTCTCCATTCCTGGCAGGTTGCAGGGCCGATCCTCACTGTTCTTTCATTTAAAATAGTGATTCCACTATACAGGGTCACCCTGTGACATTTTGATTTGATTTGATTTTCCAGAAGTGTTATGTAATTGAACCCAAAATCACCATTGTGGCTGTTTTTACTAAAAGGACTATTAACAAGAAAAACTGTATTTAACACTTTCAAGTTGTCTACAGTGTCATACTATTGTAACAAACAGAAAATGGGTTTGCAGTTTGTCCATATTTATGAAAAAATGACTATGTAGGCCAACTTTAAGAGTTTATAGCTTTTAAATAAGACAAGATACCATCTCAAAACTTCTTTAGGATGTACTATTCCTACCAGTCAATGGAACATCACTGTTCAGTCAGACAGCAATTTCAAGGTCATATCATAAACAAATCTCTTAGCTAAGCAATCTGATGATGTGTAGCCTATGCCTGTGCCCTTAATGGTGGACTTAAGATGAATGTGGGTTATTGATAAAGCTGGACCATGTAAGGTAAGCAACTTTTTGTCTACTGCAGATGGTGGTGGTGTTAGATGCTGTGTTGTTCGCAAACCAATGCAAACGTTTTGTGTGCTAGCTGTACAACAATGTTGGACAACCGGTTCGTTTTAAACAGACAGTAAAAGAAGTTTTGAACTCCCACTGGAAGGTTGCACTGATGACACGTCATTACCCTGCTATAAATCCTGGATTCAACTTTAAATACGAGAAAAACATGTTTTACCTGATGGTTCCTTACTCCGACTGCCACCGACAGCATGGAAATGTTTTGTGATGCTTGAGGTGGAAGTTGCTACAAACAATTTTCATGCCAATGGGAACCTTTACTAATCAAGGGCGCTGATTTATACTGCTTTGTACTTAAGATGTTGGGTAGTGTAGTTCTCCCAGTGAAATCACAAATAAAATAAGTTTTTAATTGAACAAGATTGATGCCATATGAACATGTGGCATTTCTACGACCACAGACAATTGTTCTGTCTAGTTTGTTTTTACATTTTGTGTGTAAGATAGCGTGGACAATGCTCAAATTCTCAATGGTGACAATGATTTGGATTCTCACTTCCTGAAGCTTCAGGAGGTGGGACTGGGGATCTCTATGAAAGTCTTCACACACAAGTCTTCTCACAGTCTTCAAAAACGTCACATAATTAGTCCTATTCTTACTTAGGTGCAGATTGAATGTAGATTGAATGTAAATCCTACTTTTGTTTTGGATAAAAGTGTCTGTTAAATAAAGAGCTGTGTCTGAAATTGTAAAAATGCTTCCTTCTAAGGTAGCATTAAATGGCAGCAACACAGCAAGGCATGTTTAAATCAAATAAAATTCTGCCTTCAAAGGTAAATTTGTTTTGCCAAGTTTTGAAGGCTGTCAGCTGTCATACCTTAACGGTGTCTGAGCAGTTAAATAAACAAAAGATGGCATTTGAATTAACTATTTAGCTAGGTCATCCAAAACAAAGGCTGGTGCCTTCATACCTTCTTCGACAGGTAACTTATTAGACAGCGAGACAGCAAGTCAGTACCTTCCAAGTTCATACCAGATGTATAAATATATATTAATTCTTACATCTCACTCCACAACCTCCATCTATGCCTAATGCATTACAGTGATATTGAATCAATAGAGTTTGTTTTTCGTATTTTTATCTTTATTGTGTTGTGAGTGTTCTGTATGTTTCATTACAAAATATTTCTTCTGGGATTAAGTATCTGTCTCCTTTTCTCTCTCACTCATCTACCTGTTATTGGGCTCATCCAAAATATTTACCTCTCTACCCTTCTACCCTCTCTCCAACACCTTAAAATTATCTTACCACCACATTTTTTGTTTTTTTTACCATCCTTTGCCACACAATTTAGAATGCTGTAGAATGATCAATGTTGTCTTGCACAGGATTATAATCATCTGTCCTACTAGAAATATACATGAAGATTTGACTGGCACACCAGTGAAACCGTCAAGAGAATAGGTTTCAGGTTTGTGTGTTAGATTACGTCATGCTTTCACTCAGTCACTTCACTGCAACACGTTTTTTAGTGAGCAGGTTTAGCAGGCGTGTTCTCAGTTCTTTTGTTGTAAAACAGTAAGTTATAGGGTTGATGAGAGGTGGCAGTGTTGAAGCCACTATAAGTATAGCATTCCTCTCTGTCAGGTTAAGTGTCACACCAACTCTAGTGAGCAGCACAGATACCAGCTTTGGTGCATAGTAAGTAGAAACTACAAGGATATGTGCAATACAAGTACTAAACATCTTCTTTCTACCTCCTTTGTTGGAGAGTCTCAGAACAGTCCAGACAATAACAGCATATGTCAAGAAGATTAATGTAAAATGTCCACCCAAAAGCCACAGCCACCAACCCACAATATAAGGAATTGAAAAATAAGGCCCAGGGTTCACACATCCAGCTCTTATGAGTGCAGCATAATCACAAAACACATATCTGATTGTAGGTTGACAGTATGGAACGCTGTGTGCCGCATCTGCAACTGTACTGAGTGATAACATTGCAGCTATCCAGGTTAGCAGAATGCCCATTATACAACGTCTGGTTGTGAGGATACTGTGGTACCTCAGTGGCAAACTGATTGCAAGCATTCGATCCACAGCCATCCAGGTTAAAATCAGACATGAAGAGACATCCCCGAGATGGTAAATACACATACTAGTAAAGCATGAGTTGAAGGAAATAGTTTTCATTTCTGCCAGGAGCACAGATATCATTGTTACGCAAGAGCTGGTGCTAAACATCACATCCACAATGGCTAAGTTACAAATTAATATATACATTGGTGAGTGTAAATGGCTATCTGTTATTATTATAGTCATATTTACACTACAACAAACCAGTATGAGAATGTATGCTATAAGTATGATGGAGCCAAGAAGTTTCTGATGTGAGAGATGATCAAAGCCTATTATGATAAACTCAGACACTCGCACAACTGTGTTATTATTGGTTCCCATGTCTAGAATAAAGCATGAAGAAATTAGTTTCAAGAATGCTGAAATGTTATTCTCTCCAATTTTATCCTGTTGACTACATTGTTCGGTTTTCCAGTATGTTCCTCACAGTACCCCAGTTTTCCTCAGCCTGCAGAACATACACGTTGGCCTGTTATATCCCCTGCCTCAGAGGATTGACCTCTGGGATTTGGACCACTGGATACCAAAATGCATGGGTGTACTATTGTTGGGGAGGAGGGGGCGTCTGATTCTTGTAGGTTTCAGCAGTATGGGATGGGATGGTGCATCGGTGAGAATGCAAGGAGAGTTGGAGAAATTATGGATTTTGGTGTAGCTTCTGTATTATTCAAATTTACATTCAAATAAGGGTGCAAGTCCAAATTCAAGTGCAGTCAAGTAAAGGGACTCTGAAATTGACTAATGCACAGGTGCCTCTGTTCCACCTTTCGACAGAAATAATGCTCAGGGAGCACACAAATCTAAGCTCCCTTTACGTAAAGAACAGAAATTCTGCGGTCTCTGGCGCCATCTAGCGGCTAAACAATGTACTAAGTGTGACGTGACTGCAGCACATTTCACTCCACACAGAGATCTAAATTACTCCTAAAAATATCCCACTCAAACGTCAAGGGCGGATGATCCACTTCACTAACAACAAGTTGTGTGTCCGTTGATGACCACATCAGCTGATCTGATGTGAACCCAGGTCACACGGCCAATAAGCCACAAGGCCTGGGGGAACTGCAGGGCCACCATCATGACCACTGCGTTGTCCAGGAGCTTGGGAGGAGAGGAGTGCCATTTCTGTCTAGTTTGCAGGCTGGGGAGGTAGTCTCTGATGAATCAGGACCAGAAGTGGTCCGCCAGGATCTGCGAGTACCGCCATCGTCGACGACTCAGGATCTCGGACTCAGGGTAGACCACTTGGGGAAGCGATCCATCAGGCCGCCCCATAAGGAGGCTGTTTGGAGTCACCAGGTCAACATCTGCAATGTCGGCCGATACATAGCCCAATGGCTTGGAATTGTGGATGGCCTCAACTTCCAGGAACACGGTGTGGAGCACCTCTTCGGAAACTGGTTCGGGAACACAGCAGGGGCTGCAGGTGGTGCCGAATGGCAAGACTTGCCACTCAAATGTTCTAGGAGGCTCACTGACCTTCAAGTCATGCCACAGGAACTTTAACAGGGAACGATCCTCAGGAAGAAAGCAGATCTGATGAAACATCCCCTTGATGTCTCCACTGACTGCTATAGGATGTTCATGAAACCTCACAAGGACCACAGCAAAGAGGCACCAAGGGTGGGGCCAGGTAGGAGGTACTGATTCAGTGTCTGTCCCTGGTATTGGTGTGAACAGTTGAAGACTAGGCAGTTTTTCCCATTGTGGGTGACGAGGTGATGAGGGATATACCAACTTTCCTTTGAGGAGCTCTCCTCACTGACCTTCTTCACCACACCGGCTTCAATAAGCTTCTTCATTTCTATCTGGTAGGCATCTGCTTGCTGGGGGTCTCTAAGAAGGCGCCTCTCCGTGCTACGCAACCGGGGCATAACTGACTCTTTAGGTGCATGCAACTGTGGCATATTAGCATAACGCAGCAATGGAGCAGCATACCTGTGGACCCCGCCCACCTCAATGCGGACAGCCTCAGCTTCGAGCAGAGTGACCGCCTGCCTGTCCTGCTTTTACCTGGTCACCTCCTTCTCTCACTGGTGGGGTAGTGTGTCTACTTGCCAAAGCCATTGGACATGCCTGAAGAGCTCGTCTGGCGGGGGTGTAGCAGACATAAACAGACACTCAGTGGAGCATGAGGGCCATCCCATAAGCTGGATAGGACCTTGGAGAGTCCACCCCAGGCGGGTATGGACTGCTGCCGGGCTACCAGGCGGGCCAAGTCATACAGGTTCGACAGGTGTTATTAGGTGGGGCTGGTCAGAGCCAATTCAGGGGGATGCCACGCAGGTGTTTGAACTTACTCTGAAGGCGGTCAATAGGATAGGTGTACTGAGCTAAGGTGAGACGGCTTGCTGTAAAGGCGCCATCTATCTTATAGCTGACCTGGGGTGTGGCAGCAGGAGACACGGAATGAAACCGTGTGCCCATGGAGTACTTGGATGTCCTGACGAACAGTGTGCAGTGGGAGAGCTTCAGGAGTTCCCTTCATACCAAGGGACTTAGCTGCAGCTGGTAACACCATTGTCCTCTCAGACCCGTCGTCAAGGATTGCAAAGGCGTCAAAGGTCTTCACCCCGGAGTGCACAAGCACAGGCACAACCTTTAGCATGGCACGGTTGCTTGCTCCAGGTCTGTCAAGGTAGAGTGTGTCAGAGGCGGGACTGGTTCCACAGCTGTCTTCTTTCACTGGCACGTCTCTCTGGCCCCTGTCTGTTCTCACATTTATCTCGTGGAGAGCTAGGAGGTGTTTCCCTTGACAGAGGTTGCATGGTTTCTTGAGTGTATACTGAGCTGCCAGGTGAGCTCGCGCACAGCGCCAGCAGCACTTGTTAGGCCCATGAGTGATTGTATCTGAAGAGAGAACTTCTGGAAGGCGGCGGTGTCGCCACGCTTGACTTCAGGAGCCTCCAGGACACTAGCTATTTTTCTTAAGGCAAGCTAATGAGGTTGGCCGAATTTATTGTGTAAAGCAGCCATGGTGTCAGAGTAGGGCGTTGGCGAGTTCAGGTAGGCATCAGCAATGAGCTTAGCTTCATCTAGCTTGAGATGGTCTACAAGTATTTGATACTTAAAGAGTTCTGTAGCATTAGGTGGGAGCGGGTTCTCCAGAGCTATACGTAGCCTCGCAAATTCACTGGGGTCTGAGTGAACAAACTTAGGAATGGTGGGTTTAGGACCCCTATATTGTTGTTCAGGTACTGAAGGTTGCAGAGGTAGGTAAGGTGTAGGTGCAGCAGGCACGGCTCTGTTGGCTGCCAGTGGAGGGTAGGCTTGTCCAGGAACTGCAGGCATGGGTCTGGCATAGGCTGGAGCAGGATGAGCAGGATGTGAATGACACAGGAGGTCAAGATAGCTGTTGGGGATGCTGTGCATACAGGTGGTAAGCTGACATCCCTCTAGGAGCTGCAGAGGTAGGAGATAGAATAGATAGAGGAGAGGAATCAGAATCTAACTCTGATTCCTCTCACACCATAGTTTCACACTTCCTCTTCCTCCTCCTTAGGTTGAACTTCAACCTAAGGAGGAAAGTCTGTAAAGGAAAATAAACCACTATTCAGACTCTCAGTACCTGAAAATAAAGGACTCTGAAATTAACTAATGCACAGGTGCCTCTGTTCCACCTTCCGACAGAAATAATGCTCATCTAGCGGCTAAACAATGTACTAAGTGTGACGTGACTGCAGCACATTTCACTCCACACAGAGATCTAAATTACTCCTAAAAATATCCCACTCAAACGTCAAATTACTCCTAAAAATATCCCACTCAAACGTCAAGGGCGGATGATCCACTTCACTAACAACAAGTTATACCTTCTAGATAATATACTGTTAGAGAATATACTGAACATATTCAGGAAATGTCTTAATGAGCATTCTTAGTGCATAGCAACTTCAAATAAACGTGGAATACAGCAAGAACTTACATATCGTCATTGACTGAACACATTGACTGTACGAGGTGGACGACAAAGGATTAACTAAAAGGGTGATTACAAACAAAAGTAAATCATTAAATTTAAACTTTAGCGGAGCACCACATTGCAAGGCTCGCCACTTGGCTGCAGGCAGACAGGAAAAAGGGCCTAACACAGGAAGTTGCATCAGTTAAAAATGCACGGCAACACACATAGAAGTCTTGGACTTTTATACAACTATGCACTAGGTTTGAAAGGCTTAGTCCCGAGGCTAAGGGGTGGAATCGGCACATGCCAAATTTAATCATACTTAAATATGCTACAACTAAAGTTTTTTTTTTCAGAGCTTAGTAACCCATATGTACAGCTCAGAACATATACCGAACTTGCAGCTAACATTACCTGTTGGGGGCACAGGTGTTGGCGTTGATAGCATATAACACCTTTAGTTTAGGCGGCACTCAGCGCTTCATGACCTTGAGCAACAGCCTACAAGTTTCTAAAGACCAACAGCATCTAGCTATCTGGGTTCCAAAATCATAACTTTTGATTACAACAGGTTGGATTGTGACATCTTGTGCCTTTAAACTCTAAACCTAGCTGATAACTAATGAGGAAGGCCTTATTTGGCTATTTCTGAGTGGCTATGGCATAGTTTATAGTTTTGTGAATGAGGTCATAAATTCATAAAATGGGAAGTCATAAATTGTGACATCGGTAGGTGAGGCGTCATCTGAATTTGTAACAATGAAATGGCATGTAAGGGGAGTATATATAGTCAAAAGCAGTGGTTCTCAAATTTTTTCTGTCATTTCCCACTTTCAATTTTCAAACCCCACCTGTCCTTCGTTGTTATAAAAAGTGTTACCTAGTTGAGCTAATCAAGGTCCAAGACAGTAGGGGTGGGAGCAAAAACTGTACTGTCCTACTGCCAGTGTCTCAGGACACCCAGCAACTGTCTCGGGACACTCAGCCACTGTCTCGGGACACCCAGCAACTGTCTTGGGACACTCAGCCACTGTCTCGGGACACCCAGCAACTGTTTCGCGACACTCAGCCGCTGTCTCGGGACACCCAGCAACTGTTTCGCGACACTCAGCCGCTGTCTCGGGACACCCAGCAACTCTTTCGCCACACTCTGCCGCTGTCTCAGGACACCTAACAACTGTCTTGCGACACTCTGCCGCTGTACCGCGACACTCTGGGCTTAGGACTCTGCCAATGTGCCGCGGCAGTCAGCCACTGTACTGTGGCTGTCCCGGTGTAGCAGCGAATTCAGCTCCATTCATGAACTATATGTGTTTTTATGAAAGTCACACAAGCCTATACAGCCACATGTATGCAAAACAAAACAGGACGCTTTCGCTTTTCACCATTAAGACGTTATTTTGGCTAATTTACATAAAGTATTTCTTTCATTTTGTAAGAATAGTTTTTCAGTGTCTTTTGTGGTCTTTGTAGGTTTCTAAATAGCCTATTTTATATCTGAATGGCTACCATGTCTGTTTTTTTTTCTCTGAAAATTCAGAAATACACATTTTTCTCAGACATAGCAATATTCACCCTATATGCCACATTTTCGTACATTTATTGTATTTATACATGTGTAATGACAATGAAGTTGAATCTAATGTAATCCCTATATCTTTAACAATATGATATGGAACTACAGAAAGGAAAAGGAGGGAAGTGTTGTCCTAAAAAAGTGTCATATGCATCCAAGTTTGTGATTTTTTGTTTTAATAAAAACTTTTTTTTTTTTACTTTAATTAGGCCAACAAAAATGGCTGAGTTCATTTCTTGCAAACATACATGTTTGTTACACATAAATGCAGGATAATTAATTATCGGCTACCACTGTTGGCTATTAATATGAAGAAAAAAACTCAATTATAGGCTACCAAATGAAGCAAAACTGGTGAGTGTGGAGGTTTTTCCTAGTTGTAAAGGCTAAAAAGTATTTGACTCCTCAGGCTACTTCAAAAAAAAACAAAAAAAAAAACAGAATTTTTGAAATAAGTCAGTGTTTGCTAATTATTTTAATTCGTTGTAAAAACTAATTGTTATGAAGAAAGTGTAATGGATGTTTGTAAGTTTTGAAGGTTGGCAAAATACACCACTGGAACCCTTTTGCGCACTCAGCCATGAAATGAATGTCCCTTGACATCTAGGCCTAAGGATAGGTGTGACAGACATAATCAGTTCAAATTCATTGTGAATTTTCATATGGATATATATTCAGGCTCATAGATATATAGATAAAAACTGTTAAGAGACATCATGCCTATCCCCTCATTATGTAGACAAATGTGGTATCATAATAGAATTGTTTGATAAATACATTATTTATCCTGAAGGAAATGAAGGTGTACAGTTTATACACAATATCATACATACACACAGGCATAGATCACTCACAGAAGAATGAGACAACTGTAAGAGATACCTGTAACTGTAACAGATACCTGTTTGCATAGTGGAGGTGAAGCCAAAAAGCTATGGGAAAGTAAAAGTATCCAAGGTGATCAGTGAACAGGGCAAAGGGCTAATATAGCCAGCAGAAAGCAGGATGTCCCATCTACTTCAGCGTACCATTGCCAAGTTGAATGTCACAACAGGAAAGCAAAAGGCTGGCAAAGGACACAACGGCACTGCTAAGTAATAAAACTTACTGCTAAATAATAAAACTGTAAATATATTAAATTATGGCATGAAAAGGGTGATGGTGGATTACTCTCTAGCTCGTCATCATCCAACAGCTACCTGTCCAGGAAGTCCTCCTCCTCTGCATCCATGCCTCCAAGTTGTCTTCCACGATGACCTAGAGCCCATCCTCTGCCTCCTTTCTGTGAGACCCCAGCAAATGAGAGAACTGGCTCTTCTCTCCATGCATCTAAGAAATTGAAACAAAACACAACTTTGAATAACTTATTTCTCTGCTCATCACTCAAATACTCCTCCTAACCTACAAAGCCCTCAAGGGCGATGCACCAACATATATTAAAGACTTACTTGTCCCTTACCACCCTCCTAGAACCCTAAGATCCCAAAATGCTGGTCTCCTTGTAATCCCAAGAATATCAAAATCTACGATAGGAGGAAGAGCCTTCTGTTACCGTGCACCCCTCCTGTGGAATAGTCTCCCCCCCCCACATTCGACAAGCGGACACTCTCAATACCTTTAAGTCTAGACTTAAAACCTTCCTCTTTACTATTTCCCATAGTTAGGGATGGTGCATGGCAAATCATCACTTCTCATGGATCTTTTGGAAGGGACTGCCTCTGCTGTTGCCCCCAGTTGCGAGGCATGGCAGCCACTGACCATCCCTGCAGTGGTGCTGGGTTACCATGCATCATACCTTAGTTATGCTGCTATAGCCTAGTGCCGCCACACAACCTTCATGTGTCATGCCGTACAACTCTCTCTCTCTCTTTCAACTCTCTGTCAACATTTATATATATATATATATTTATACACATATATGTATGCCCAAATTACACATTTGCTTTCTGATGTGTCAGCCTGGCCCAATTCACTATTTTCCTCTGTCCACAATTATCTTTGCTGAGTGTCATCCCTGCCTCATTCTGGTGGACTCCTCTCACCCTCCCCTCCTGAGTGGACCAACACTACGGGAGGCCCATGTCAGGACCGACTCCCCATCACAGAGGACCTTCCTGGATGCCGATGCTGGGCCCGACTCCCCTTCCTGAGGCTTTGTGATTGACCCCTCCTCACAATGGCGCTGTCAAATGGACCCATGACCCATCTCACTCCTTTGAGTTTGTCACTATGCCTGGCCGCTGCTACATTGTCCAGCCATAATTCCTGATAACCACCTATAGACTGACTACCATGTAATGTAAGGATGTAAGTGGGATAATACTCTATTATGAACTATTATGAACCCCTGGCAGTTGGGTTAGCCCCTTGAGTCGTGGATCTGCCCACGGGGTGCTCTTGGGTGCTCCTTCTGTGAAGCGCCACGAGACAATACTATTGTAAAAGGTGCTGTATAAATAAAACTGAATTGAATTGAATCACACTCATCACACAACGTACTGTATCACAGTAGCTGCACCACGGGTTCCACCCTGGCTTTGAACTGTTTGACCTGTTGCCCTCAGGGAGTAACTACAGGTCCATTAAAACAAGGACTAACAGACTTAGGAACAGTGTCTTCCCAGAAGTCATAACCACTCCGAACTGAAAAATGCACTGACAACACAGTTTATACCCTTAAACTATTATGCAATATTTAATTTAACGGTATTGAATACTGTGCAATATCTGCACTCTGTGACATACCTCCCTCAATGTGCAACATCCACTACACACAGCACAAGACAATCATTGCTGTGCAATATTAATCAATGTG
The DNA here is from genome assembly GCA_027481765.1 of Tenualosa thibaudeaui. Taxonomy (NCBI): domain Eukaryota; kingdom Metazoa; phylum Chordata; class Actinopteri; order Clupeiformes; family Clupeidae; genus Tenualosa; species Tenualosa thibaudeaui. The sequence goes on from JAIFZK010000009.1 coordinate 22,807,780, forward strand.
CAATAATTGGTATATTAATGTGCAATATCACTCATCTTCAAACCTATCCATTTCCTCTTGCCCTTATCCCATTAACCTACCCCACCTTTTTACTCTGCCCTCAAACACAACAATAACTCAAAAATGAGTCCTGCCAAAGAAATGCAATTTGCTACTTGCTAATTGACATAACTGGCTGATATGACAACTCGTGCTCATGTAAACTAGGAAGATGAGTAAATACTGACATTTCTCAACTAATAACATATCAACAACATATCCTAACATTAACAAATCAGTAGACCATTTTACCTCAGTATCCAATGTCTTTTCCTAAAGTTGACTGTAAACTGTAAAGTTGAAGACAGATGACATGTCACTGCCATTCCTGATGCAGAAAGCAGAGTCTTTTACCTTGACGTATCAAAAGAAAATCGCACCACAAACTCTGAAAACAATGGTATCAACGTATAGCAACGTATAGCAACGTATAGCAAGAAAATACCTAACTGGCACAAGACAGTACACAACTTCTGCAGGACAGTGGCCCGAGACAGTTGAAACTGGCTTGTTCAGTGGCACGAGATAGTTGCAACAGTACGCAACTTCTGCAGGACAGTGGCCCGAGACAGTGTAACTGGCTTGTTCAGTGGCACGAGATAGTTGCAACAGTACGCAACTTCTGCAGGACAGTGGCCCGAGACAGTGTAACTGGCTTGTTCAGTGGCACGGGACAGTTGCAACAGTACAGTTTTTGCTCTAACCCCCTCTCGTCCAAGATTCAACAATATACCTTTAAGAAAAAACAATTAAACCTTGAAAAGGAGGCCTTTTGACAGTAGACCTATCTGGGTGCCTTATTTTCTCCATTTTTGAGTTACTGTCATTGGACAAAAAATATAAAGTAAGGACATAAATGTTACCTTCACAAAATAAATTGATATTGTCTTAAAAATGGTTTATAACCTAAAACCTTTACTGTCTGCTTTCTGTTAATACATACTGTGCAGAATTCTGAAGCCTAAATCATATTACTGTAACCATTGTCAAATGTATGTTTTGATTTGATTTGATGTATCTCTTTAAAAGTGTTATGGCATCAATCAAAAGAATGCCTAATCTATTTTGTGTCCATCATGGTGTTCAAGTTAAGGTAAATGGATGAACTCTCTCATGGATATGCACTCTGTCACACTCTGAATTTGTCTTTGGAGGCTTAATTAAATGGCCCCAGTTGCGGTACTCTGACAGTTGTGCTCTTTGGCAAACAGCAAGCACTGTTGTCATTTCAGTCCCACAGGATGTGCCATAGAGACATGTCCTCACAACAAACTAACAACAGCCATGGCACAGCCATGATGCAACTTGCTACACACTGAACTATTCAAAACTACAACAATATGAAAACATTCTTGCCATAGTGGTAGCCAAAATGTGTTCCAGTCAAATTTGACCCCAATAACAATTTTTTTCTTTTTCAGAAAATGTTCATGGAATTCTGAGCACATAAAGCAACTTTTGCACACCTATGGTGTTCCCAGTCAAAATGGACAGAATCATCATCAATATTCAATGATGAATACTTGTATATTATTAGATATTAGATGATAATACTTAAAATGCATTTGAACACCAAACTGGTCAACATGAAACAGGGGTTACGAGCAGTTAAGACACTAGGAAATATCTAAAAATATACATTATAATATATTATATTTTATTCCTCAAAACCAAATGAAACCATATAAATTTGTATCCTCTAACCATGGGCTACCATGGTCTCAATCTATTGATTTCTTAAATGCATGCATTTAATTGATGCATGTTGCCCAATGGTATCATTTGTAACAATTTAGAACACTAACTCAAAGAATTCTTTATAGCCATGTTTCAAGCACTGTACTACAAATATACAAGAAGAAATAACGATGTGATGAATGTTAGCTTGTTACTAAATACTAAAAAAAGAATTTAAAACATGAGCCAATGATCCCGTTAAAATGATTTAAATGATCAGTAATTGGTAGTCTGACTTGATCCCCGATTATGGGAGTCAACATTTTGATACTGTTGGTAAGGTAGTAATGGGCCATAGCATGACTGTGATGATTGTCAATGTTTTCTGTCCTCCTTTGGGTTGTATCTGCCAGTATGCATTTCAGGATCTAATCAAATCAATCACTAATTATACTAATCAAAATTTAGGATAATTTTTTTTTCTTTTCAGAAGGGGTCTATCATGCTAGGTATTACTGTATTAGCATGAAGAGATCAGAATGACTGGGTTGAGGATGTGGAGGTATAACAGGTTAAATGTCTTCAGGTGATTTAGGAGATTATTCAAGACTGCTGTTAAATTGTAGAGTGGATGGAAAACTAAATGAGAAAATGATGAAAATTTAAAATCAACTTCATGTTCTCAGTATATGTGAAATACAGAACACATGCTTCAATATCTATTGTTTCAATATCTATTGGTTCTTCTAATGTTGTTATTATTTATGTTTATGGACTGTGTATGGAATTAATTAATGGGAGAAAGCCTGGGGGAATAATGGCAGCTTGGGGAAGAATATTCATTAACATTTTGAAAGAATGGACCCCAAGGAATTGTACAGAAATGTTCTAATTTTTATCATCTCTGTAGGTTCAAATGTCTTGATGCAACAGCCACCCACATTTTTTGTGAATTTTTAATTCTATTCACCCCAGACTCTCTCACTCGATACACAGTAAAAATAACTTAATGTTGTATTGACAATAATGGGAAAAATTCTTAATATGAGACAGAGCAGTAATGGTAAAATTTAAGTTTAACATTTGAATTTGACAAAAGCACCAACCAACCAAAAGGTTGGTAACCAGAAATGGTCTGATTGCTGTTACCTGGAATACATTATAAAAAGCACACAAAATATTAGAATATTTGTTATGGTAATACGTATTTGCATTTTTAAATATTTTTGTGTAACCCTTTTGGCCATTAAGCTCATTGTTGCACCATGCTTTCATAAACATTTAATCAAGCTAAAAATTGCCCTCTGTTGTCAGACATGTTGACTTTCTTAATTGGTGTTTTAATGAGTATCTTTGTTGCTGTTTTGTTTCAAATGACTCCAAGGAGATGGATTGGAGTAAGGATGCCTGTGAGAATACTGTCACTCATTGCAAGATTATGTCATAATATTCTTAATAAACAAAGAACAGACATGCTTCAAAACAAGGGCTTTTTCAAGTTGCAAAATAATAATAATAATAATAGAACCTGGAGGAAGAAGAAGAATGTTTTAAATTAGCATGTATAGTAAAATAAAGTAACATATTGCTGTTTAGCAATTAGATTGAGCATTATACAACCTATAATTTTTTTTTATGTGTGTGTGTGACAACCTACAGCATCTCCCTCTGACTGCCATGAGACACCAGAGTTCTCAATTGCACTCACCTTTCCACAAGTAGCCTTTACATGGCCAGAAGGTCTTGCCCTGTTCAGAGAGCCATTGAAACACACTGGGCCATACACTGAAATCCCAACAATCCTAACAATTGCACTAAATGGTATTGTGCCAACTACATTCATGACCTGAACCAACTTCCAGACAAGACAAAACATGCACCCACAGTTTCCACTTTTAAGTACAAACTAAAGACTAAGCTCTTCTGCAAAGCATATCATTAACATGTATGTATGTATGTTTGTATGTATGTATGTATGTATGTATGTATTTATTTACCTTACTTGTTTTTTTACCTAATTTATTTATTTACTTCCCTTTTAGCTCAATTCCTCATTAAATTTGTGATTTTATTGAAAGTCTTCTATCTTTTGTTGGCATGCACTTTGTATGATTTTTTGAAAACTTATTTATAGTATATTAATTGCTTTTAATTTACCCTCCAGCACTTCTGGTAAAGTTATGTAAAAAGAAGAATAAAAGGATCCTTAAATGTATGGCAGAGCGATTAGTTTTTACCCTCACATTTGCCATAAGTTTGCCTGCATGAAGTATGAAGCTTTCTTTGGCCAACAAAAAAGTTTGGCTTCCTATCTAAAGAGAAGAATGCAGAGCAAGCTCTAATGTTCTGAAACCAGAATGTCACCAGATCATCCAAATTAGTTTCCCAGATATCTCCTCTTAAGCACAGGTTTTCTACAGAGATCAGACCAGGGGGCTGAAATCGCCATGCCTGAAGCTTGATTTTGTGTTGATCTGGTCTGGACATGTGTTTGATGACTGACCAAATTATCACACACTTTTGAGTGCCTTGGCAGACTCAGATTTTGATTTCAAAATATGTACATGGAGTTCTTACCATGAAACCCTAATGAAGGCTTTTGGGGATAAGATTTAGTAAACATTATTGGCCAGATAGGGTCATAGTGCACCCCCCAAAGAAACCAGTTTGAAAGCTCTAGCCATTCTGAATGTTAATGTAGAGAACAGGCTTTCAGAGAGTACGTAGTGCTGTTTGAGTATACTCTTGGTTCACTCTTGATTCACAAATCTTCAATATAGCCCTATATGTGAACAGGTGATAGGCCAACATTTTGGCCATATACTCTTAAGGGAAACAGGTTAAACAGCATTAATATTTCTTAAAGCTTACCCTAGATGTAATTTAACTTGCATTGAAACATGAGCACTGATCTCCCATACCCACATCCACAGCTGAAGTGCCCCTGAGCAAGGCACCTAACCCCTCACTGCTCCCCAGGCGCAGCTGTATTAGGCAACCCACTGCTCCAGGTTAGTGTGTGTTTCAGTCATTTACGTTTGGGATAAATGCAGATGCCAAATTTCCCTCACGGGCTCTTACGGAATACTACTTATGTCCCAACTTCTTCCATCCCATGGGCTATGTACAGAACTATGCGGTATGGACCCATCTGGTCCGTGACCTAATAGGTTCATTTTCGGTATATTAATTCTCCTGTTTATGCCGAATTGACATTGATTGTTTATCCCAACTTTTGAATGATTTGACCATAATATAAGGTCCCAACATAGCACTCTGTAGGCTAGGCCTACACCATGCACGTTCAGTATGTGCTTTTCCATTTCAGATTCCATGTGTAATGAGCAGAAAGATATATATGTAACCCCTCGGTTGTCTGCGTTGTGTTTTCAATGATATGACGAGGAGACGTGGAGCCAAGCCAAGCCAAGCCAAGCTAGTATGGGGAGAGAGTGAATATTAGCTATTCACACGTGTGATTTCAAAACCTCGACAAAATGCGCTCAGATTCGCATAAACAACAACACAAATCATGCTGACTCTATCTACAAGCAGGCAGAACGAATCTCTAACAATCAATGTTGGTTTAGAACGTCCACTGAGGCATGAATAATTAATTATGTCTAAAGGCTGTTTACATAGAATATACCACTGGCTTAATCTTCAAAACTGAGAGCCAGGCGGTTTCACCTCTAGAAGTCAGTATTCAACTACCATCACATCGTTACATGCGAAAAGCTGGGTGCAAGTGGAACTAACAAAACCTCCACTGTTACATATATATATATAAACACGAACACAAGCGGCATATTTACAACTTTATTCCATCTCACATTTGTAGCCTTTGACGTGTCGTGGCTGTTGGAGACATTGTTAGTGACAACTGTCCATATCAATCATTCATTGTGATAAATAAGCTACGCACAACAACGGAGTGTAGCGTTTCCCTTGAAGTCCACAATGGAAAGTTAAGAACTCTGGGCTTCTCATACATTATCTATGAAATTCCTCCGGTTTGTCAATCTTGGAAGTTGAGTGCTGCTTACTGAGGTCAGCTTGGTAACACGGTGTCCCACGACTAACGTTATGTAGTCGTCGCTGCACTTGGGTTTTGACTCTTCCGCAGTTGTTCCATTCGTGCCTTCTGGAAGGTCGTCATGCAATCTCTAAAGGTCTGCACTTGAGATTGACATTTACGCCAGTCCTGATGCTCTGCCATACACTCTTGAACAGCGTAGTGAAAGTCAGCACAACCCGTTTTTGATATCATTTTGTCCACGGGATCATCTTCGTCCTCACTGCGACTAACGTTACGATCGTGCGGTGATGGAGATGACATTCTATCTAATTGGATACAAGAGAGAAACACATTAAACATCTCACATTATGCGCAAAACAGCAGTGACCTGAATTTTTTTTTTTCATTTTTTAGATTTTTTAGATATTAATTTGTGGCTTACCAAGAACCGTGCGAATTCCCTCTATACTTTTTAATGCGGAAATATTTGAGTGAGGGACAGTGCAACATACTATTATGTCCGATGAGGAAAGTAAACATTGAGCATGCTGCCATCTGCTGTTCATGTCGTTCATCGTGCCTTGACGTTTTACTAAAATGGCAACCATTTGATACAGGTCAACTCTAAGCAAAGTCACTGAGCTGTTATTGTAGGAGGCTTTATTTATTATCTTGTTTGGTAAACCACATACTCGAATCCCCTCACACATTTTACAAAGAATAGTGATTGTATATGTGACTTTATTTTGCAGGCAGCAACTTTACAGTACGTCTATGAAGTAATATCAAGTGTGTTTGACTGTGTGTATTGTACTTACATTTATTTTATCTACAATGAATTGTACAGTATACATTCAAGTTTAGACAGTAAGCCTATAGAACACAGTAGTCTTCAGGCACTTCACAGACAAATAAATTTTATTTAGACAATCAAACTATATTACTTTTGTTATTAAAAAAACTGCAAAATATACACGATCTTGTCAGGATAATACAGGAGACACATTACATTACGACAAATAATGCAACTGGTACCACTATGGTATTCCTGCACACTTAGGGATCCTCTTAAATGTTCCATGATTAATCACTAGAACAAAGAAACCACTCCTCCCAACAGTGATAGACATTCAACAATTTGCCAGCATGAGATGATTTAAAGAGATACTATGATCCTAAGCAAACATAACAGCCTCACAAAAACAAAACTTTAGTGAGAGAGATTTAGTGAGAACAAGATTTCTTAGATGATAATTAGGCCCTAGTATTTAAGTAGACACCGTATATTTTTCTGCATAGGGAGCTGTGAGGACTATAACTCATTGCAATAAAGCCTATGAATGCTATGAATGTAAATGAAAATAATTTGCCAAAAGCCAAAGGAGAGCTTTTCATAGCCCTTTTAATGGAAAGGAAAACATCTTCAAAATCTCTGAGAATTATCATGAATGATCACTGAAAAATAATGACTGGTCAGTGATTATTTATTATTCCCCTTAAGAAACTGCGTAATAAAACAGCAAGTAACAGTCTACTGAGTGTTGCACTTCAGCATTTTGCATCTGAATGGACATTTCCTCTGTGCAACCATATAATAAGCTACATGGCAATGCAGTGCAAATGGTGGGACGGATATAACCATCTTTATATCTACAGTCATTGTAGAGAACAAAGAGTACAGAACTGTTGCATCATTTTTATAACCTTATTATAGTTCAATTCATAATTACTACTGCGTTTTTCCTATACGTATACTGAATGTTCACGACATGAAATGCAGAGTTATAATCATATTGCAGACTATCAAAACAGAAAAGTGACTGTAGAGCAATACATTCAGTACTTTTATTGCAAACTGATGCAATGGACTTATATATTGGGAATTTTTTCAACTCCTTGTGGACAAATAGTTATTTCTTGATTCATGTCTGATACATTTTAGAGGTAGAACAGAGTTCAGGGAGCAATTAAATTATAATTCTGCTATCCAAGGATAATGATTCATTTTAAAGCCCTCAATATTTATGTATTTTTAATGGTTTAACACCAGTATGTATATTCCCTGAAATTGGCGTACTGTAAAAATACCTTTCATTGCACTTACCACAGACAGACACAGAAAGCAGATTATAGTAACAGCATGACGTTCATGTCAACCAAAATTAATGTACAGAAAAGGTTACAAAAATATAAATGTACATAAACACAATTAATTATTAACCAGTTTTCTTCATTGCATCCAGTTAGGTACAATTTCTTTACATATTTTATAGATTGCACAATATTGACGTGTATCAGATCAGAGAATTATCTGCTGTTAACACAAAACCATTTCACAATAACAGATTTCCAGATGACCTTTACAATCCACAAACAATACATGGAGGAAGATAAAGCAGCCGTTTTAAAGCTCAAACAGAAAAGAGTAAGGGAAATGAAACTGTAGGCTCTCCCAAACACAATATCACTAATGTCCTCTCTCCCCAGGGAAAAGGAAGCTTGCTAAAGACTAAATGATGAGGAGATACAAACAGATCAGCTAGCTCCTCTCTTAAAGCGCAGTGCTACTAGGATTCTTTGCACAGAGTCTGCAGGGCGTGCAGACCCTAATGATGTCCGTCATGGAGTCACACCTCAAGCCTTGGTGTTAAGACACAAAGTTCCTCACTCCTCTCTGTCTCTTTCTCACCACCAAGTGATCTTGAATTCGTAAATAGGCCTTTTGCAGTAGTAGTGGTTGATGAGGTGCTTGTCACAGACACCGATGCACTGCTGGTCTACTGTGATGCCTCTTTCAGCCAGATCACTCACTATGCAGTGGAGCAGGTCATAGACATCGGCCACGGCCTCCCACGGCCCAAACGACACATCCACCTCGCAATGGTGCTCAAACAACTTAGCTTCACTCTCTGTCCGCTCGAACCGCAGCGAGTTAAAGAGTGGCCGTTCGTACGGAGTGATGGGCATCTCCTCCTTGTAGACACACACTTTGAGCTTGGCAAAGCGGGCCTTCCTTTGCATGGCTCGCAATTTGGCGATCTCCACTATTCGCTCTAAGTTGTCTGTTGAGGAAAAAAAAGAGCTGTTAGATTCAGTGTATTTCAAAAAACCTTAAGTTTTCTGTTATATAAAGGACAGAAGCAATCTTTAGACAAGGGAAAGACTTTCAAGGCATCAAGTTTATTTGTTGCATACACAGAGATACTACTATAAAATACAAAGTGCATTCAGTTGCTCAACTTCTTCCTGTAAAGAGTACTTTTAAATTCAATATTTAATAAATAGTGATTGGGGTGTGCAGTGTGATGAAGTGCTAGACTGGTGTGCATTTCCCAAAATCGTATTTGGTGATGACAATGGCAATGCAATTGCGCATCACAGCTGCTAACTAGTTAACAACTATGCTTTTGGGAAACGCACTCCTACTTGACATGTAAGCTCGATTTGATTTCGCTCCGCAGCTCAGTTAGGCCGACAGACCTATTTCCACTTTGTTTTGTTTGCCTGAGGACGGGATCTGATCATCTGATTATAGCCCTTCCACAATGGAGGTGGGGTTAATGTGCATTTTGTTTCAAATTTTGACACGTCCTGCTCTGTCTCGTGTCTGCAAACATTATCGGAATCGTTGGTCCGATTAGTTGTTTGCCTGTCCGATAGGGTACAAAGGCATTTTGATCTATGTCCGTTGATTCTGTCTCTGGGAAGTGGGAGATTAAAGCCAAGTATCCAGACCAAACTCAATCTCAGATTGTCATGAAAACCAGGATACCTAAATGCAATATACCAAGTCTATCAGGTTTTAGGATCCAAATGGCAAATTTTGTCATTTTTTAAGTATGTAAGTGCATTTGACTAGAGCCTATATGTATATGAAACAATGCAGCCAAATTAATGGTAGATCACCAGTTCTGGGAATACTGGCATAGTGACATAATAGCCTTGCATATCTGTTGATACTAATACCAATCAATACGGTTTCATTTCTTCAAACAACTGTGCTTCCATACACTGTCCCAGATGAATACTGGAGAGGCAGCAATGGGTTCAGACCAGCACTCTGATCAATTTTATATCTCATCCATAACTGCACATTCCTGAATAGGTGTTTCATCATTCCTGATTCATTTCAATTCAATCAAATTTATACAGTGCCTTTTAGCATTTTAGTATTGTCTCATGGCGCTTAACAGCAAGGAGCATCCAAAGGGAAGAAGGGGCAATGAAAAACTCCCTTGTGGTAGTTAGTCTAGGAAGAAACCCTGGGCAGATCCACAGCTAATTAATCCAAAGATGCAGATGAAGATGAAGTCCACAAATAATATCAGCATCAAAATAACATAACAGTGTAACAACAACAAAAATGTAATAACAATGGGAGCAGCAGAGGTGTGGGGGGTGGGGTTGGCAGTGCCCATCCAGGGATAACCCCTGCCCACAGTGAGAAATTACCTGCCCCATGACCCAACCGATGAAAACTGGCTAAAAAAAATCAGCTACTGGTATTTGATTATTTCTGCCTCAAATTTAGGATAGCAGCTAAATAAGCCAAATGCCTAACAAAAGATGACATCCTAGCAACACCTCTGGTAAGCAGTGTTATACATGTAGCTCAACAGATCTAGACATACTCACTAGGCAAACTCACTGAAACCTTGAACCACATGAGCTCATCACCCTTATGGTCAAAGCACAAGAAAAAGAACTGACCTTGACACCGACTGACCGCTACCATTTCTTGAGTCTCCTGTGTTAACTAAAAAATTTGCACTGCACCTTCTGCATCTGCACCTGCGCCAGAGGAAATACCTACGGCTGGCAGTAGTAAAATTCATCTTGTTTTAGACTATTAGCAGGCAACTTTCCTTCACACCTACAGAATTCCTGATAATAGAAGAATGTGACTATTATTGTATTGCTGTGTAGCCTACTTTAACCTGTTTTGTGAAGCTGTATTGGGTTATGATACAGAGAAGAAACATTTCTGTGTAAGTTCTGTCAAGAGTGTATTATGATGGGCATTAGCCACAAGGCTAGCCCTATTTCAGGACTTCAGCATTTTTTAAGTGAGCAGAGTAAGTTTGAGATCTTTGAGAGTGTTGCCATGGTAAGTGATTTTGCTGCTGACATGTCTCACTCACTTTGTAGCTAATGGGTCTGATCGGATTACTAGTGTTTTTATCTTCCGATATCCACATCCTGTAATTTTCATCAATATCAATTCTGTGTACTAGAAAGGCCAATCCCCTTAAATGATCATTGGCATCACTTCTTTGTTGTCCATTGGCAAGGTCTTTGTTGTCCATGAATGGAAGCATATTTGCATATGATTTGCACACTGCTCACCTTTGTAATAAGGCAGGAGGTCAAGGAATGCCTGGCGGACCTTCTCCCCAGTAAGTGGTTGAATGTCCTCTAGGCTCTCCAATAGCGGTCCAATAGCGTAGTACTGGGCCTCTCTATGCACTGCTCGGACTCTGTCTCCTTTTGGTAACTCCCCCTCTCGCAAGAAATTGAGGATATCCCTACAGCAGACATTCACACAGTACATTTACTGTACAAGAAACTAACAGAGGTACATCTCAGCCAGCGTAAAAGCAATACAAATTCATAAGGTTGTATTTTTTGTTCACTTTCTGGTTTACTTGTAGTTCAATAATTGTTTACACATCTGCACAAATAGGTCTGGAATCCTGAGGGTTTGACTTGGTTGAAGCATAAAGAATCTGCCCACCAGGAAGCAAACGCATCCTAAAGAACAGGTTCCAGACACTTTGCACATTGAAACGATGTGAAAACATTTGGTGCATCAGGCTTGTGGCTTGTGACTTGTGAGTCTAATTACTGGGTTAGGGTACCACATAGGATGTTAAGAGAAATCCCTCTCACCCAAAATATTTTCCATCCCGATCAATAAAGAAGCGACCCTCTGCATCCCGGGGAATGTGGTGACGTCCACTGAACATTGCTGCCAGCATGGTGTCCTCATAACGTCGTAGGGTGGACAGGCGAGTGGTGAAGTATGTACCACCTACGTTGAGAGGGACGACCTCTGGAAACTGCAAATACACAGCATCATAAGAAACAATGTGCATGACTGGAGAGTGAAATTGATAAAAAAAAACATCTACTGTAAATGTGTAGTTAATCAGATTGCTATACAGAAAAGCTCTATTTTGAGAATTTGTGTCAGTGTCTTATAAAGGGGGTATAGTTTGCATTTTTTTCCCAAATATGTGGTATAAGTCTTACAAGATGACATCCCACATTGTATTGCATGCATCTTCTCCAAGGTATTGCTTTAAGTGCACAGACCATGTCTCTTGTCATAAGGTTAAGGTGACAGGGCTTATGATGCCAAATAGTTGTTTTGAGTGAGAAGACCTACACAGTAGCATTGTTCAACACTGAACAAGACGGCCTAAATACAGGCCTTCCAAAACACGATTAAACCAGGTTAATCCCCTCAAGGTAGTTTGACAGTCTTGTGAAGAGCCAATTAGAATAGGAGGCCAGCGGGCCTTGTGGGCTGCTACACCAATGAGATCCAACTGCACGGATACAGGGGATTATTTTGGACCAATTGCAGTCGAATACACGAGAAAAGCACATCATGATAAATGCATCTGTTGCCCATGGAAACCGAAATGTTACACTACAGAAACAAACGCAATAAAACGAGAGCTTTTCAGATGTTCTATACGGGGCACAGCTTTTGACAACACCGTAATATAACTAACCTACATGTTCAGTGTCCTATCCCATTTAAGAATTAGCCCAGCTAATAATAAGTCAAGCTTGTTGGCTACTTACCTCTTGTGCTTGGCCGATAGTGCGAAGAGGTTTCCCCAGGTTCAGGCTGGGGGCGGGTATGGCTGTTTTTCTGTATTCGTCGCCCTCACACTCAGAGGCCGACATAGCATCCCCTTGTTTTTCAGTCTCGGTCGCCGCAGAAAATACCACCATCACTCTTGGCTGAGGGACCGCTCGCCCCTCCTGAGCAAACCGTCTTACCCGTGATGTAGCCATGGGTAGCGGGCTAGGTGTTCTGAAGGAGAGCGCCGGTGGTTCTCCGTTAGATGTCTCGCCAGCCCCATTCTGCTGCATGCACTCCGACACTTCGCCCGGCTCGTGCTATACAAAATGTGATCAAACGAGGTCAAATGATGTTGAAATGTCGCGCCCGTTTCGTTCTTGATCTGCTTGCTATCCAGAGGGTGGGCGTTGACAATTGTCAGATGAACACAATACGCTGCCCTCCAGCCTCTGGGACTGTAGTGCTTAGCCTTCAGATGTTGCAAAACAACTGAGGAGGTTTGCTGGCGGAACGGTCCGTTAACTAAGCAGCCGTATTCACAAAGCGTCTCGTTTGTTTTACCTTTACAATTTATTACGCTCTCAGTCAAGTCTTTGTGAATGATTTACAGTACAGTTATACACATAGACATCATGCAATTACTCGGACATCAATCAATTTGTCGTCATAAGCAAACATAGGCTACTTTAAACGTAACTTTTCTTTTCTACGTTATAATACAAGAAATTATCTGAGACAAATCCAAAAAAAGTTCCATCTTGGAAAGCCTTGTAAGCCTATTGTAGCATCGGATGATAATGCATTAATATATACACATAAACACGACTTCCAAAGCCTAACGTGCCTGGTGGAACACGCCCAATGCCAACACGTGAAAGATTACGTGACGAAAAAAATGTCACAAACAATGATCACCTATCAGGGAATGCGATGTTTTTAAAGCAATCCTATTGGCCATTTCGTCTTTTGACAACAAAGTAAAGTCTCTTTTGATTGGATTATGTCAAAATTTACAGGAAAGGAGAAATGAAGGGTCGTAACTGCGGCGGCTTAGCAACTTTACCATGGCGGAGGTCAGAATGGTATTGGGCAGGAAAACTTACGGAATTCTCAAACCGGGATACACTCATTCATTCTTGGATTCAGTATGTACAGGTGGACAAAGTGGGGCTCAAGATGCAATTCCAGGTAAAGCATTTACACAAAAGGAAACACGTATGGTAGCCCAGGGACTTTACGTAAGCAACCAGCCGCCTCAACCGACAACTTCCCAAGAACATGGAACTGCTTCTAAAATGTCTATTTATGGGAACACATGTGCTAGGCATATTATCTGGAAGCTTTCGAAACCATGTTTGGAAGATGTAGAAATATGTTTTAATTCCAACGACAATACGCTGCCACGTGATCGCCAGTCTATGAAGTGTTTCTGCCACAGACCCCAGAAACTGAACGGAGTCAACATTTGGTGGACCATTGAACGTTCAGGAACGATGCAACTAAAGGGCTGCCGAACGAGACGTGTCCAGATACGAACACTCTGCACGCTGAGATCCGGGACTGTAAGGAGAGGTTATGTCAGTACGCCACTAGTTATTAGATGCTTTAGTAGCAATGGTAGTTATGACACACCTTTGTACAAAAGTAAATCGGCCTATTACGAAATTCTTCAGGTGTCACCCACCGCAACTCAGGCTCAAATCAAGACTGCATATTATAAACAGTCTTTCATCTACCATCCTGATAAAAACGCTGGAAGTGAAGAAGCAACCCATCGGTTTTCAGAAATCAGCGAGGCATACAACGTGTTGGGTAACAAAAGTCTGCGGAAGAAGTATGACCGTGGGATCCTGACACAGACAGACGTACAGGGGGCAAAGAGGCCAACAGCCAAGGAGTCTGGGAGCAGCACTGGGCAGCAGACGAGATCCCGCGGCTCATCTGTAGCTGATATAAACAATCAGAAGGTCTTTGATTTTGACAAGTTCTTCAAATCACACTATAGCGAGCAGCTCCAGCGGGAAAGAGACTTCCGAGCACGCCAAGAATACTTCCAGCGGAAGAAAAAAGAGGGTTTGCAAGGAAAGGATCTTGGCAAAATGTCAGAATTCTCTGTTGCAGTACTTATAGCCATAGCAGTAGCTTTGTTTGCAAGTGTGAAATCTACAAAGTAGGAATTCAAGGCACAGACCTATCATAAGGTCTATATAGGCTATTTATTTTTGTGTTCTATTTATGAGATCTCAGATCTGTATGCTTGCAGCTGATAAGGGCACAGAGACAGTTCGAGAAGCTGTCACCGAGCCGTACTCGGTGCAGACCTATTTGTCGATGAACAACAAGCCTCATAATGCATTTCTGGATGGTTGAAGGGAATGGTGTTATTGTTGAGGTTCTCTCAAATGATAAGGTACAACTGCAGGTTGTCATTAGGTGCAATGCAGCACAGCGTTTTGTGTCCAGTATTGCATCTGTCTTAAAGTGCAGTACTATGTGGTGCAGTGCAGTTTTTTGTTCCCCAATATTGCATTCCTGCATATTACATACGCTTTCTGCATAATTGCAATTCTGATACTTGAAGTAGTGCATTTATTTTTGTAAGGGGTAGAATGGCCTTTTAAATATCATTGTGATTCTTTTTGTGATTTCTTTTTTTACAATCTGCTCTTTAAATGGAAAAGCTTAAAACACCATAATGGGCCGTTGAGTTTGAGACTGGAAAACCTGGTTTTCAGTGGAGTGATATAAAACTGTTATTCAGATATGTCCAGAAATTATTTGGGTAAAAAGCACTTACTCATGAAAAACTACTATTTAATAGGATGTGCTAAATGAAGATGTAGTGTCTGGCAATGAGTGATTGACCTCAAAATCAAACTCTTACCAGTACCCTGCAGAAGTGCAGCAGACGCTTCATAAAGCAACGGTTTTAATAGCAAATCACTCAGTTTGAAGGAAACTGCTGCATCCATGGGTTAACTCGATTGTAGTTATGCAGATGCTTTCATTGGTTGTTGTGAATATAATAATGACCATCCTCATGCTGCATAAGTGGTTGTGATGGGTTCCTGGATTGCTGGAGTATTAGAAAAGGCTGTCACTAAAGGGGATACAGTTATTACCAGAAATGACACCCGAATCTCACAATTATCTGGGTTGCGTAGTAAAAAGGCCCAAATGACTTACTAATACATACACCCTGAGCTGTGTCCCTTCTAGTGGTAACCTGCAGAATGAGCTGCAAGGGCTCGTAGCCTGCAGAGCAAATTCAGATTTGATTGTGGTGCATCTCGCTGTTCCCCCAGGCTTAGAGAGATCAGGCATGTACTGTAATCTAGTTGTTAAAATCCTCATGAAATTAGTTGGTGCGCAACAGGTACATCAGAGTGTTGTTAATTCCTAACTGAACCTTACCACAGGCAGCATGCCCCTTTCGCAAGTGTATAAATCCCTTCCAGTATCTCATTCAACTGCACTCTTGATGCTGCTTTTCTTCATATAATGTCATATAAAAAGTCAACAACTAGTTCAAGGTGATCAATCATTTATAAATCAATATGGAAAATCATGCTGCTTGATAAATAAACTGCTGGCATAGTGTAAGAAAAAAAAGAAAACTGCTGCATCATTTATATGAAGATCAATATTATACCATTAGATGTTTAAATTTAAGTCAGCCAACCTGCCAGGGCTTTCATAGTTCAACACAAGCTGTTTGACATTGGCCATCAAACTGATACCTGCTAATTTTGACAAATTCTCTTCTGAGTACAGGCTAAATCTAGTTAATGCATGAAATTACATGGTATTAGCATTTCTTACAGAAAATCTATAAATGCAAATATTCAGTGAAAGTAGTTGAACTATGTCACACTCAGCTTTTGAACTGTTGTCACATGCCACACTTTTATATCCCAACTTCACATAAGTAAAAATTGGGAAAGTGTGCTGATCTGATCTTTACCATAACAACGACCCTAACAACAACAAATATGTCTTGTTTGAATGAAACTTAAATGTACTGGGCGTAGTTGTTACTTTTAAATGGCTTGTCATTCATTGGTAAGGGAGGTTCACATATACCTGTTTTTAAACCCATGTTACCTTCAAGAACATCAGGTTTCAGCAACTTAATTTTGCTGGTGTAGGATATTGACAATGATTGTTATGGATTTCACAAACACGTGTGTACATGTGTAATTTGAAACTACATAATGTAGCCGATATTGCCAACTCTGGAAAAATACAAAACTAAAAATGAATTTTAAGTTAACAGACAACTTTACACAAATTGTCTCGAAAGGAGTTCTCTGACATCCTACTACCATTGGTTGGCTGCAAGGTTCTGTATGTTTGTCAGTGAAAATGTCTTGCTGGTTGCACTAGCTGTATTTTTTCCATTTAGAAGAAGAAAAACTGAAGCAATGTCTTCAGTTTTCATAGCGATGAACAATGGCATTTTCAAAACAAAAGTGTTGGCTTTTATGTATCCAAAAGAGCTGGCTTTTATGTATCCAAGTACTGATTCTAGTAGCATTTTGATATGTTGTCTTTTCACTACATTTTGAAGTCTGCCCAACGGGAAGTAAGGAGCATTACACCTTCACTTCATATAAACATTTCAAATGTATCTGGTGCTGTTAAAATAATGACAATATTTAAATAAGCACACACCACACAATCCTTGTGTTTGTATAAAAGATATTTACTTCAATTATCACACCTAGGGTGCTAGTGAATAGTAATAACAACAACAACAGAAATACATAGTGAGTATCGTACAGTGATATTGCTTTTCTGTATCAGATAGGGACCATTGTACAGTGCTGAGAACAGGCTAGGTGATTACATGAAAAAACAAACAAAAATAAAAACAAAACCAAAATGAGATCAATCCCAAAAGAACAAAATGGCATTTTTTTTATTTCACGTAAAGGATGAATCAATACTAACATCCTGCAGCTTTAAATCATATCTATATATATATATATATACTTTTTTCCGTGTAGAAAAACAGCAGACAGCTGCGGTGGGCAGCTAACTGGAGGGAGAGCACAAAGACTAACAGGATATAGGAGTTTCCACCTGAGCTTATAGAAACAACAGGACCAGCCAAGTTACAGGGAAAAGGGGAAAAACAAGACCAAAAAAAACCCCAAAATAGCCCTCAACGAGCCACACAATGTTGCACATAAGAGACATACAAGCAGACCCCCTAACTGATTCCTTTTGTTTGATTCTTTTTTCCCCCTATTTTCAAAGAAATACACTTTTAAAGTCCCATTTTCTTTTTCCCCTCCATGGACATCTACCAGGAGGCACCCAACCCACACAACTCTTTGTCACAATCTTCTTCACTATGTACCGCTGTACTGTTCTTGTCGACTAAAGTCATTTTTGGTTGACTGGTTTGATAAATGATAATATCTTCAGTTTCTGATATAGCACAAAATCAGATATATGGCACAAATTAATTTGATTATTCATTGACTAATGGTTGCAGCTGCGTTAAGGTTTGGTACAGGAGTCCCTCTAAATGATGATGGGAAGAAACATTTGGTAGAAACCTTTCCATTCCACACTTCAAATTACGACACATAAAGAAATTATTCATGTCTTTCGTTAAAATAATATATACTGCTATTCAGTGTGCTTTGACTAATATATTCTGTGTTGGAGGATGATCTCTGAACAATACATAAATATCCATAAACAAAACATATTTACCCTCTCTATATAAACATTTCATCAACTGTTAAAATGAAATGCCTAAGACTGCCTGGGATTGTGTAAAGGCAAAAAATGCAATCAGTGTAGTGACATGTGAATCAAAAGAGGGAGACAGATAGGAGAGTCCACAACAGCTGATCTTAATGTTTACATCTATGGTGTTTGGCTACAGATATCACTAACACAAACACAAAAAGGACAGATATTTGTATGTTCAAGTGTTCAGCCTCCATGTTTTGGATAATCTCTCTCTCATACACACACACATTATTTGTGTTCAAAAAAGCTAAATGTAACAGTCTATGACAGTGTGTCCCATTGAATCAAGGTGAATAGGGAGTTATATGACATTGGTTGTGGAGAGATCGCAGGTAGTGCTTGCAAATGGTGAACAAATGTTAATGAATTAAGAAGGGTCAATGCATACAGTGAAAGCTCTCTACCAAACTGCATATTCAAATGTCTTGTGAGTTCACCTTTTAAGATTTAAGGAAAGTGAGGTTTTTGAGGTCTTCATATGGACAAAATTCACTACAAAATCTACCACTACTTACATTTATAACAAAAAAAATGATAATGTTTACTGATGTTAAGAAAGGATACAAGGTTATAGTTTTTTTCTGTACAATTTAATATGAAATCCTCCATAGTATCTATAGAAATCTACTTTAGTTCTATAGAAAAATATTTGCAAAGGATAATCCCCTGAAATTTGACCAAAATGAAAGACATTGGTTTTGCAAATATTGTACACGGTCTACCTGAACAAGTGAGAGGAGTGGACATTGTTTTTCTCCATTTGAAAATGAAAGCAGAGTTCAAGACAAGCAGATGGGAAAAAAACTGCACAAGCAACATAATGCATTGCTATCCATGTGAACCAGTGTTCTCTTGGGAGTTTATCAGTCCAATATCACGCCACACCTCACAGTTCAATGCCTTTACAAAGATGATGGTAAAGATGTGGGCTAAATAACGAAAAACAAATTGAAAAAGATAAAAGAACTCGTAAGGTGGAAGAAAATGAAATTAAACACAGCATTAAAATACTCATAACAGCTTGCAGAACTGGCACCAATACTGAAATTATGCTATGCCTTGGTTTTAACAAGCTGCTTGTAACATGCAGAAAGCGCATGAAAATAACAAAATAACAAAAGACGAAACAAACTGATGAGACATCAGTATGGGTGTGACGACCAAAAGTGTGTTGGTGTGGAACGGGCACTCTACTGATCTGCAAAGGAGCACCATCACACTCCAACACACACTGGCTGCAACCAAGGATTGGCACGCACGCACACACACACACACACACCAGCAGAGATGACAGAGCCATGTGATGAGGGGGAGAGACAGTGTGGCAGTCCGACACAAACTGAGAGAAAACAAATTTTAAGTGAGGGACATGGCAGAAAACCTGTGCCATCTTGGTTCAACTGCAAACATTCCATCACTGTGAGCTTCATTTGGATCAGTTACTGATGGATGTTTTAGATCAAAAACGGGCCAAAGGGACCCTGTCAACCAATTCTGCCTTTTTGGTATGAAATTTCCTGCTTCAGTATCCAAAAGTTGGTTCAGTTGTTGAAGGCATTTCTCATGAAACTTGACTGAATTCCATGAACACAGCAATTTTATTTCTGTAAGCACCATTTTATTATCTGGTTCACATTTTCAGTACCATTTTAGTAAAGGCTGAACATGTGAACAGTTTCATGAGCCTAGCCAAACAATTGACCTAGTAGGTGAAGAGTAGTTAGGGTTAAACTGAACTGGGTGGTGCTATGCTTTACAATGTAACTTTTACAGTCAACTGGGAATCCCCAAATAATCGTCTAATGGGCCAAGGTAACTTTTTGTTTTGTAACATTGACTTCACATTAGATTAGACCACCTCCTTCTATTTCAACATGACCAATGCTCAAACATCACTTTAAGATGACTTGACCGCAATAAAGAAGAGCATTAGCCAATTATGTGAATGAGTTCAGGAGGTATCCTGTTGCATTTGTGCCATCCTTGGGGTTACAACAGCCTATACACTTTTCATGAGTTTTGTAAGAACCTTCACAGTAGTTGTGTTGCCAAATTTTACTGGAAAAGTAGACAAGTCATTTGGGCTCAATGAAGAGAGAGAGGTTTCTCGTAGATGCTTTAACTAAAGCCCTGTCACAACTGCTCTTATTGTGTCATTTCATTGAAATCTTGAATAAGACTAGAATTGGATCTAAAAAAAGCAAACTGTGTTTGAGATCGCTCTGTGCTTCAGAGATTAGTAAGTCTTTTTCAGTAGCTTTGAGTAGCCAGGTGGCAATGGAGAGATGGTGTGACTCGAATGTGCTGTGCACTGTACAATGCCTGGCTTGGCCAGGTGGAAGACATAGGTTTTCAACCATGCAGTAAGGGGCTGGAAAATGTGTAAGGCATCTTCGAGTGCTTCTCAAACACATCCTTCAATGGCTGTTTGTTCACATTACCAAAAACAAAATGTTTCGCAGGGCACACGTCTCACAACGTCCTTTCAAAGCAGCCCTCAAAAAAACTAGCTTATAAAGTAAAGTGTAAAGCTGTATGTTTGCTGACAGGGATATTTTTGAGACATACATGCACCATTGTGGGGCAACACTTTTATGGAAATTACCTTTGACCTATTTAAGTGTTTAAGTTGGGGACTTCTGTGCTTCATATTTGTTCTGCAGGTGTTAAGGCATTATATTAGGACGTGTTACATCTAAACTCAGTCTATTGTCAGTATATTGTACTTCATTTTTGCATTATTATGCAATTCATGTACCACTACATAATTATCTCATAATTATGCAGAGAATATAACCTTGAAGGTTAAATAAAAAAAAAAGAATGACTTTCAAATTAACAATGAATAGGTAAATTCAAAGCAACAACCAATGTTGTAAGTGATAATAAAAACTAAGCGTACATTTATCGAAAACTTTCAGTAACCACTTAAGTGCTTTTTACTAGTGTATTGCATGTGAGCTTGTAATTGGTGGGATATATGATGAGCTGGTGCTTGAGAGACACGCGCCGCTTCTTCCGTCCTTCACGGAAGCAGCCGGACAGCAAGAAAAAAAAAACAGACAATACAAAAACAAAAAATAAAACAAAAAAATCAGCACCAGTAACAGGTGAGATCCTCTCACAGATCAGATCGAACTGAAATGAAGGGTACAGCTGGGAAAAAAGCCCCAAGGCCAAGGAAATGGAACCAAATTCTCATATGGCCTAGGGGAGTCAAATGGCCACTTGGGGATAATGTTTTGTCCATTGAGCTCTTGACTGGATGCTAGCCCTGGTTCTTAGCCACGTACTTGTTCCTTAGCTATGACACAGCACTGCCTCAACACCACTGGCCAGGTGAGCGGCTTTGCCTCCAGCTGAGAGAGGGAACTTACAAACACCTGCAGGTATCTTACAAGTACACTTCTACCGATAAAGACGAAACAAATTACAAGGAAATGAAAAACAAATAAAAACTGAACTTTAAATGACAGGGAGGAGTTACAACATAATAATGCATACACCTACAATGATATATCAACACTGAACACTGTGTTACTCATCCAGCTCATTTCAAATATAATATACATGACACTATCAATATAATTATTATCATTTGAATTCATAAAACAGACATGGATCACAAGTATAAGCCATATACTGCCTGCAGTCTTTAAAAGTGTAACCTGACCTCACGAAGTCCCTTCCATAAAATAAAAATAACAGAATTAAAATCAGAATAAGACATTAATATGTAAAATACAGCATCTATAAATAGACAAAAAAAATAATCGATGAGACACCCAAAATAAACAAAAGAACAAAGACGTTAACTATTGTGAGTCTCTTACAATGAGAAAAATGTAACCTAATGTGTACGAAGTCATGTTGCTGCTTAAGGAGCTCAGACAGACAGGGTGGCAGTTACGCAGTCGATATGTGTGCACATATATACAAGTATAAACCACACAGACCTAGAAAATATATACGTTCCCCTACACACCCACTCACACACACACACACACACACATAGGAGAGGCAGTGGACAGGCAGATTGTGACATTGGGGAATGGTGATGGGGTTTGGTAGTTTTTTTTTTCTTCTGTTCCGTTCCCATGCCGACTCTTGTGACTTTGATTCCGGTGACCTTTGACTTTATCCTGACCTCATGCATCATGGGCACCCGAGCCCCCAAGCCGGTTCAGAAAGCACTCTGACCGCTATCTCTTTCTCTCTTTCTTGTGTACAAAAAATATGCTGGCTCCATCCTCCGTCAGCTGAGAGACATGACAGTCCTTCCTCGTGGGAGAGGATAGAGTAGACACAAACATGGAGAGGCTTTTTTAATGGACAGCACAGGGTCCATTTAACTCTCCATTAACAGGAGTCTCTCACTAAGGAAAGGAAAAAAAGGTGTCCACTCACTCTGAGCCAACACTGACAGAATGCATACACGAGAGACCGGAAAGGACCCGAGTTCTCTTAGGAGGGTGTTCTTCCTGCTGCCTGACAGGAAACACACCTTTATCTGCCTTTTGAGTCACAGGCCCTGTTTTTACTTGGGAAAGGTACAAAACCTTAGGTATGCCTTAGCCTGTGCAAAAAAAAGAAAAGCAGAGCAGTTCAGGACCGTTTGATTTGTTTTGCACATGCCGGGGCAGACCTGCACGGTACTCGAAACCTTTGGCAAAACGGAGACACTGTGTATTGCTAAGTGCTGTGAGAGCAAGTAAGCTCTGTGCTCCTGAATGAAGTGTGTGTGTGTGAGTGTGAGTGTGTGAGAGAGAAAGTGATGCGGTGCATCTGTTGCCTGTCTGCCTGCCCTGGTTGAGGTGTCTAAGGTGTGGTCGCTCAGTGAGGTCAAGAAGCATATGCTTTTTTTTTCTCTTCTCTCTCTTTCTTTTAAAAATATCTAAAACAGGAACAATTCCTCCACAAACTGTACAAATCTTTTTTTTAATAACTTTTTTTCCTGATTTTGGCCTAAGATGAAGTGTATGAAACAGTCTTTCTTGGTTCTCCGAGTTCATTAAAGCTATGAAAATAACAACACTCTAACCTCAGAGTCCTCTCTACATGCCATATTAAGTTATCACTACCCAGCTACGACAGGTTTCCTGACTATTGCATTTTCCTGGTGAAATTTTTCAAAAATGTGAGATTTTAAAGTGAGTTTTTAACTACATGTTTCAAAAAGTTTGTTATTATTTCTAAATATCACTTGCCACCCTATATATTTTGAATTCCAAAGCAGTGTCGTTTAGAGTCAACAGACTGCAATCTCTTACTGGCAAACTCTGCTATAAAAGATTCTCTTTTTTTTCTCTTCCATGAAAATGTTCTAATCATAAAAATTTTGAACCGTAAAAGAATTGGTGTGAAACTTGCATAGCCATTACATGGCGTGAGGTGGGAAGTGAAGGGAAGGCTTTGTGGAAAAAGAAAGTCTCCACTGTTTTTTTTCTTCTTTTTGATTTTTCAAATGTTTGGCTTTTTCGCGTCAGACTATTTTGAACATCTCCCCGTGACAAACTAACACACACACACACAAACAGGAGGCATAAAGGAAGATACACCTCCTGGATTTCTCTAGAAAAAGGCAAACACTACATGGATTTTTCCATTTCCACGCATCAAAAAGTTTTTGTGTTTTTTTTTTTTTTTGTCAACTCTCTTTTGTTGTTAAATGCAGAGAGACTCGTGGATGAGTGATGCCTTGTGCATGTTAAAGAGTTTCATTGGTCCAAGCCCTGGATCCTGCAGGACTGGGAAACACGTTAGTCTCTTCGTCCCCTTTCCTTGCCTCCAACTAAACCAAACCCTCCACAGAAGTCTCACCTTAGGCAGAATAGAAAACTAAATGAGAACCTTTCCTCTCTTTTTTCCCTCCCTCTATTCATTTCTCTCTTTCTCTCTCTCTTCTCATCTCTCTTTCTCACTTTTCTCTCAGAACTCCCACTCGTTACCCAGCTCGTCGCGGTTGGCAGCCTTCTCCAGCCGGTGGATGATGTTGTTGAGGTTGGCCGCTTTCCTCCGCCGCACACTGCTGTCCTTTGGGTTCTTGTCAGCGGTGGCCGTGGCGGACGCGGCCACGGTGGTGGCGATGGCTCCACTGAACAGGCTGTCCATTCCACCCGGTTTGGAGCTGCTATCGCTGGTCCCCGGCGCACCGCTGGGGTTGTCCTCCATGGAGTGGCCATGGGAGTGGTGCTGTGGGTGGTGGTGGTGGTGGTGATTGGGCTTGGGGCTGTTGGAGAGGCTCCTACCCCGGTCTTCGCCACCCATGCTACCACTGCCAACCCCACCGCCGCTGTCCGACTCGGTGCCATCACAGCTGCTCTCACCCTCGGCAGCACGTGCCCCACCTTCTCCTGCTGCTGCTTGGATCTCTTCGATGAAGAGCTCGCGGCGGATACGGGACCTGTGAGGGAAGGTGGTCAGAAGGTGGAGTTGATTACGAGAGAAGCATCCAGAATCAGACACATAGACAGAAGCACTTTCTTTTACATCTGGAGTCTGTGTTCAGCGTTTCGTCAGCAGGCAGTACTTTGTAGACAGTCACGAGAAATTAGCTTGTGAAGAACATAAGATGACTGCCCAGAAACCTTGTAAACAGCAGCAACGAGGTTGTTGAAATATACAGTGTCTCTTTTAACAGTAAAGTTAACAAAATGAAAGCATGACAAAAGTAATTTGCTAGACTCGACTGCGTGGTCAAAGGGTAAATAGTGCCACTCAAAGCAATCTGGTGAAGTGTTCCACACAAACGTGGACACCTTAAGTTAGTTACGGATCTATATTTGCACTGATTTTGTATTACCTCTACTCAGAATGCTACCTCAAACACACTGTATGCTGTTTGCCACTTTGTAACCATGTCTGTCATATCTGTTTTATTGTCTGTCTGTCTGGGTACTCAGTGGGTTTACATAGGTGTTTTTCTTTTTCCTTTATTGCATAGTAGTTTTGTGTAGTAGTTTTTGTATAGGACTTATTTATGCTTGCAGTAGTTCTGTATAAGATATATTTATACTTTGTGCTGTGTGCACTTTTAAGGAGTTGCTTTAAATCTCATTATACTGTGTATAATGACAATAAAGGCTTTCTATTCTATTCTATTCTATTCTATTCTACATTCAGCGCAGAACCATAACAGGAAAACAACAGAGACAATGCAACGCGGTGGCCTTTGGGTCAAGGCATAACCATAAATCTGACTTTGTGATCCTACTGTGATTGATGTACTTGCAACCATGCTTTCATGAGAAGCATAAACAGTGGGACAGAAGAACCATTGGACTCTGATAAGTACTTTACTTCATGTCCTCACTGTACCATCTGTACTTCCTACTGTATTAAATACCACACTAAGTGTACTACCACACTAAGTGTACTACCCTTTGTTTGAACCCATGCATAACACACAATGATCTCACACATAAACATGTGGGAGCTTTTCAACACAGACTACACATGAGGACATACATGATGACCCAAATCATAAGTGAAGGCCACCCAGCTGCTGGTTGCTGCCCCACCTGTAGTTGTGGAACCAGTTGATGACGGTGCTGGTCTTAAGGTTAAGTTGACTGGCCAGCTCCTCGATGGTCTTGGGCGAGGGGTAGGGCTTCTGCTGGTAGGCACGCTTCAGGGCCTCCTTCTCCTCGGGGGCCAGCACCACGCGTGGCTTCTTCAGCTGCTGCTGAGGGCTGCAGGACGGGCCAAACTCCCCAGGGACCACGTTACCATCGCTCGGGCCCACCTCGCTCACCGAGCTATGGCGCCTCTTCATGTAGGCTGCACAAGCAGGTGCACACACACATACACACACACACAAAATTATATGTTACATCAAACAGCATGTACAGAGCCGTGTTACATGCTGAGGTGAAACACATCTTATACTCTGTGCATTGAGATAAATAGTCCCACCTGTTTCCTCATGCCAACCCAGTTTCATTGATTTACCTCAACGGATTAAAAGCACTTATGTTTCAAAGATGTTGGAGGTTAAATTGGTATAGTTGCTGAGAGACACTATGTGTAGACATGCTTTAAAGAAATGTAGATAAAAATGCAAAGATTGCTAAAAATTCATCGTATGTACTTTCTAGTTTGTCATAGATGAAACGATCAGAATATGGTCAGCTTTTTAATAGAATATCCACCAGGGGGTGCCATACCCAAACAAATACTGTGTCCATGTTGGTTTTCTCCAAATGTAAGCATGAATTGAGTTTCATAACACTAGTGAACACTTTAGTGGTAATACTTAAAGTCTAACCATATATCGTATAAAGATGGTTATGAAATCACATCATTTCTACTGGAAAAAATATTGGAATTTCTGTTATGTAATTGTAATGGGTCTGTGCTCTCACACGCACAGTCACAGCAGCACAAGAGGAAATGACTTTCATCTCCCTCAAAGGACGTTCAAATGCCAGATAAATCAGTTTACTTAGCTCGCCAGTAAATGGCTTTGGGTAAATCATTACACACTGAAGCCGTGCTACTTGAAATGAAGGTAAACTAAGGAGTGTTTGCTAACTTATCTAAATAGCTCTTTGGCTACCGGAGGAAATTCCTTCCAACAGTGTGTTTCTGACTGATGTGTGCTTTTGTGGCTGTGCTGGACAAGAGATTGAGCTCACATAGAGATGAAAGGGAATAGAGTGGCACAAGGAACTGGCGACTAGTGTGTGTGTGAGTGTGTGGAGAGATTGACATTGTTTAATTTGACAGGCATTAGATTGCTGGCTTCTAAAGTAGGCTTTTAAACGATTAAGCAAGGGAAGTACAATGCAGGTGAGTCTGATGAGACATCTGACAGTCAGTGATGCAGCAGAATTTTGAAGAAATATGTGCATTCACACGCTGTGAATGTGCAGATATGGCCTGTGGACATATCCTCTCTGACTTTCTGTGCAGAAAGAAAAGAAGACAGAAAGACAAAAAGAATAAGGGAGAAAGGGAGGGAGTGAGAAAGAGAGGAAGAGAGAGAGGGAGAAGGAGACACAGAGGAAAAAAGTACACCCTATATCTCGAAAGAGAAACAGGCCGTCCCATTAAGCACTCTCCCAGCACGCTTGAGTGGCTGGCCACTATGCGCCCACTACACACTCATGCGCTCAGTGAAAGGAGCTCAAGAAGAGTGTCCCGATTCTTTAACAAGCCCAAAGCCATTCTGGGCTACATGGACACTTTCTTCACACTTATGCAAACAAACGAGGGCGAGGGAGTTGGGAGTATAAATCACAATACTCCAAGTTAAAGTTAAAAAAAAAAAAAAAAAAAAAGAAAGTGGTGTGTGGGTGTGTGTTTTAAGAACACTAACACAAGTAATATGTGTGAAACAGAACATGTGATGTGACATCTTCAGTGTGTGTGTGTGAGCATTAAAGGGAGCGAGTGTGTGTACAGAGTGCTTGTGTGTGAGTGTGTGTGTCTATGGGTATCCGAGAGAGGTGTTTGTCTCTACCTTTCTTCTCCATGCGCTTCATGTCCATAAGCTTCTCCACGTTGCGGGGGTCACTAAGCCACAGTTGCATGCGGACGAAGGGCTCACGGCCCTTCAGACTTAACTTGTGCCAGGGCTTGGGTCGTGCCAGCAGGTCTGACACCGAGCCCTGGGTCAGACCCAGGATGCTCTCACCAAACAGCCGCTGGCCTGCTCACAAACACACACACAGACCACACAGACATGTCCCATACAACATAAACATAAACAGCCATAAAAACATGTCCACACACACACACACACACACACACACACACACACACAGAAAGAAAGAAGAATTTCAGAAAGACGTCACACATACACAAAGACAAAGACAAAAACATAGAAAGACAATTAGATGCCATGTCCAACAGGCACAAAAGAACACTGAAATAAACGCACTGACAAACGCTCTGTGTGTTACTAAGCCAGTCTGAAGACAATGACTTAAGTGGAGTCAGGAATAGCTTACAAAGCGCCTGTGGCTGAGACTCTCAGCTCAGGCAGTGCAGTGTGAACGAGTGGAAAATAAGCCAGCAGTGTTTGCTACGAGGGATGTGAAGGAAAGAACACAATGCTCCGTCTTCAAGCTTAACATGAGGAGGAGCGTGCAAGTTTGCTGTTGGGTTGAGTACGATCACTAAAATGCTTAAAAATGCACTATATAAAATCACACTTTTATCTGTACCTGTACACATACTCTACAAAGAATGCTTCTACACAATCTATTCTACCGTATGTGTAAAATATAGATTATGTTCATGATGAAAAAAAAAATGTGATAATTCAACAGACACTTTGCTGCAATATTGCACTATGTAAATTACATAATTATAAAACATAACACATAATATTATATCGCATATAACACATATATACAAAAAATGTGGAAAAGGGACCATGTCAGTGATAAGGCTTTAAAACCTAGATATACAAGGGAGATGTCACTGTTATTTTGTCATTAGTGTCTACTAACAAGTGCATCACTTCCAGCTTTCAGCTTTGAGCGTGGTCACACCTACCGAGGTTGTTGTCGGTGAGCACCTCCTTGACTTTCTTGGTGATGGCGTAGGTGTCCAGTTCAGGTGACATGGCCACCATCTCCTGGATGGTGAGGCCCGGGGGGCCGGGCAGGGGCAGCGGCAGGGGCAGCGAGAGTGGCGTGCCAGGCTGCGACTCAGCTGCCTCACCCTGCTCGGAGGCTGTGGTGGAGGAAGAGGCCGGAGCCAGGGGTGGTGCGGCACCAGGGTCCTGGCTCTTCACCGACTCCTCGGCCGAGCTCACGGGAGACTCGGGGGCGGGGCTGCAGCTGGCAGAGGTCTTGGGAGTCATCTCTGTGGAGACACATGGCAGAGAAGGACACACGGTGAATGGTCAAGTGAGTCAGTGTGCGTTTGTGTACGCCTGCCTGAGTGTGTGGTGTGTGTGTGTGTGTGTGACAACGTGTGTATGTGCAGTTACAGTTTTTTGCATTTTCCTTTTTACTGTGCTGAGCCTTGGGAAGAATCATTGTGACAACCCCTCAGCTCTAGTGTTTCAGTAGTCTGTCATATGACAGTACAGATGGGATGACTCACCTTTGTAACCTTCAGGTGATTTAAACCCTCATTCTGTGTGTGTGTGCAAGTGTATATATGTGTGTGTATCTCTGTGCGTGTATGTGTGTGAGTATATGTGCTTAAGTTTGTGAGTGAGTGAGTGTGTGTGTGTGCGTGTGTGTGTGTATGTATATCTGCATATTAATAAGATATTCAAAATGTTGATGACTGTTGATGATGGTAGGAAGCAGCTGAACACCCAGCAGTAAAACCCTGAGAAGCCCTTGTGAGATTTTTTTTAAAGGAAAAGTTTCTTTAATTTTTCGTGGCCAAGTGCCTTGCCCCTTGAGAGCTGATGAAAATGCACAACAGTGATGTGTAATAATTAAAGCTAATAAAGAATATTCAGAGCTTGTTTTAATTAGCCTTGATGAGCACCCGACAGCTATTTGACTTTGTTAACATTTTGCCATCACATTTTTCTCTCTCTCTTTTTTTCTATTCCTCCCCTTCCCTCACTCCTTCACTCCCTCACTCTAGCTGGTTGTGATGGCCAAGTGAGCAACAAGAGCTGCCGTCACTTGTGATCATGTTCACATGGCGCTAGGGGGATGGGGAGAGGGTTTGGATGAGTGTGAGTGCGTGTGTGTGTGTGTGTGTGTGTGAGCAGTCAGATTGTATCTAGCTGTGCCTGCTCACTGGCTGGTGACATTGTGACTGGCGGCATGGAGAGGGACGCCCTGGAGACGGCAGCCAACAACCAACCACTCACAGCCTCTTCTGTGTGTGTGTGTGTGTTTCCCAGTGGCTGTTAGCTTGACAGTGCAGGTGGGGGGGATGGTAGCATCTGGACTCACAGCTGGTTTCTGCTGGCCATGTGCAGAGCATGGAGACTCACATACACACGCACGCACGCGCGCACACACACACACACAGGCATACTCTCATGACACACAGACTCACAAGAACCTCTTACTGTGGGCTATACAGCGTATGCAATACAGTATACATGCACAACCAAATCAGTATGTACTACTTCATACTATACACTTATGCATGCTCACACAGACACACACACACACACTCATCCCAACCACTCTAAATTCTAAATAAAAAGGTGCCACACCTCCATTTTGACATCAAAGTACTTTATTCTTCTCTGAATCTCACATTAGTAATTCTAGAATCTTCACATGTGTGAATCTCACATTAGTAATTCTAGAATCTTCTTGCAGATGCATATGAATGAGCTCTTTCATCCACATAAATAGCCACATCCACATCTTACAACAGGGAAAAACTGCTCATGTTTGAGTGAATCCCTGGCTCTCCAAGTTCCACAGACAGGAAATAAACATAGGGGCGTAGAGGTGAGCTGGCTGCTCTCTCTCCCATTGGGACAGAGCACATGCTGCTGTGTGTGTGTGTGTGTGTGTGTGTGTGTGTGTCATATGCACAGGGGCCTCAGAGGCTATGCTCACTCAGGAGAGAGGATCTACTGAGACAGATGAGAGGGCAGGGAGTGCCCTTCACCTCTCTCTCAGTAACACACACGCACACACACAAACAAACACACACACCCACAAGCCTATGCAGATATACAGACACACAAACGTGCACGCATACACACACCCTGGAGGAGGGCCAACAATAGCGTCCTAATGAGGGTCAGTGAGGACATGAGTAGTGTGTGTGTGTGTGTGTTCTGTTCTGTTCTTTTAAAGAGCAGGGTAAAGCTCAGAGGAAAAGAGAAGAGGATCTACCTCCACCAAAGCCCCACTACATTACATACACACACACACACACACACACGCGTCCCATCCCTGCTCTGTACTGTCAGCCCCATGTCAACAACACCAGCATTGGCAGCCTGGTGCGTCTGCGTCTTTCATGCATTTACTGTGTGACAGCATGCTGACATGTGTGTCTGCAGCTCTGTGAGGGGCGCTCAATCAACACCAGAGCCGCGCAAATAATCAACCCAATCTTTGAGGGGTGCTCAATCAACACCAGAGCCACGCAAATAATCAACCCAATGCCTCGCTCAGCAGCTGTTCCACTCTCTCTGCACTTTGGCCCAGTCTTTCTTGCAAGGACAACATGTTTGTCAATATCTGTGTTTCTCTCTGTGTGTGTGTGTGTGTGTGTGAATATGAGAGACAAAGTATTTGAGAGACATGTGTGAAAGACAGTGTGTGTTTGCGTATGTTTGTATGTCTGTGTGTGTGTGTGTGCGTTTGTGTGTGTTAGCACGTTTGTGTGTGTGTGAGAGTGTATTTGAAAACAGCGAGTGCAAGGGAGAGAGCACTCTTGTGTATTTTCCATGAAATATCAGCTCCTATCAATGCAGCATTCGAACAAGTGGCCCATTACAGGAATCAGAGGAACACCATGCCCTTTACAATCTCTCTCTCTCTCACACACACACACACACACACACACAAACACTCCCACCCTCCCAGGATTAAGCTAACAGCCAGTCGTGCTGCACGTCCTCTCAGACCCGTTGGCTTTAAAAGCCATAAGTCCCACACACACACACACTTGTGTGCCCAAGCACTCCGACCATCCCCGATCCCATCAGCTTTCCCCACTCAGTACTCTAATCTATAGATCACTGACTGATAAGAACAGGAGAGCCTAGAATGTAGATATATGTGTGTCTGTGTGTCAGTGGTACCGGCCATAATTTATCATGGGCTGGCTACATGAACAGAGTGCCATTCCCATTCATCATCTGATTGGTCGATAATTTGCATATTAATCAGCGAATGGCACACAACACCCACACCTCCCACTCCTCCACACACACACACACACACACACACACACACACTTGTGTAAGGCTGAAGCGAACATAGAGAGCTCAGTAATTATAACCCATCACATCTCTGTGCTGTGCTGTAATTGATTACAACAGCTACAGAAACCCTGGGGACTGAGCCACCCCCAGGAGGAAGAGCCCCCCCCATCATCACCCCACCCTCCCACCCCATCCCCTACCCAGTAACCCCAAAGCCTTCGCTACGCTCACCCCCACCCCTGAGCTCAAGAGAAAGCTCCTTCATAATGTCTGACAGCCTGTACAAACACACACACACATGCACAGACACACACACACACACTGACACACAACCCGCTTCTCCAAAATCAGGTCAGTGAAACCACAACCAATGTGAAAGCTCATGCATCTTGTCAGAGTGAGAGCTTATTTCAACCACAGACGTCCAAGCGGGGGAAAAATAAACAGTCAAATAAATAAATAAAGATAAAATCAAATAAAATCAAATAAACACTGAATGATGACAGGAGGAGCGGAGAAGCACATGTGACAACAACACACATACACACGGACGTATATTCACTCATTCACTCATTGCAGTCAATACACACAAACATGTAGAGCAGGGCGGATAGTTACCAAATGCCCATAGACGGCTCTCTTTTGGCAACTCAGAAGCTGTGCGTGTGTATGTGTGACTGCGGGTGTGTGTGAGTGTGTGTGTGTGTGTGTGTGTGTGTGTGTGTGTGTGTGTGTGTGTATGTGTGATTGCGGATGTGTGTGAGTGCCTGTGTGTGTATGTGTGTGTGTGTGTGTGTGTGTGAGCGTCCTTCCCCCCCGAATCACCTCTTTGCTGCCTATGCCTTCTGTCTTAATTAGCATCCCGAATTAGCAACTCACTCAGTCACCCTGCATAACCCAGCTTCCAGCAATCCGGACATCAGGACAGGCATTTGTGTGTGTGTGTGTTGTGTGCATGCGCGTGTGTGCGTGCATATGTGAGTGTGTGCATGCGTACGTGCGTGTGTGTGGTGTCCTCCATCATAGAGAGATGACTGAACGAACAACAGTTCACAGTGCCACCTAATGAAGCCTAAAGAGTTTGTAGTTGCTAGTAAAGAGTAGACTGACTTTGGAGTGATATTCAGTCTGTGCATGAGTGTATAGGGTTATGCACGTACATTCTGCCCACAGTGTGTGTGTTTATGGCTGCATGCTTTTTTCAGTTTCCATAGAACAAGTCTTGTTGCATGCATGTTGTCTAACTCATCGTGTTTCCATACATGGGCAATTCCACGCAAACTGTCATGTCCATAACAGCAACAAAATGCCATGGTATTTGCATGATGCGAATACCATGGCATGTGAGAAATGTGAGAAATTAGTTCTGCAACCAAGAAGAGTGAATGCTCAAATTGGTTTTATTCACGTCATACCATACCATGGCATTGTGTTGGCGTGATAGACATGACAGTTTTACGTGGGATTTCCCACATACATTACACTATATGCATCATCCTTGCATGTATGTATGAGTGTGTCAAAGTGAGTATACCACCCCACACAAACACACACTGCGTGAGCAGGACTGTGTGAACATCTGCGTGTATGTGTGTATGTGTGTGTGTGCGTGTGTCTATATGATCAGTTGTTTCATTGGAGTGTGTGGAACTTGTACATCTCCCATATCTGCTGTATGTAAGAGTACAGAGGACGGTAAAGTTTGTTTGTGAGTACAGAAGGGGATGGTTATGCATGTGTAAGCGTGTGTGCATGCATATGTGCGTGCGTGTGAGTGTGTATGTGTGCGTCTATGCATATGTGTGTGCGTGTGAGTGTGTGTGTGCATGCATATGTGCGTGCGTGTGAATGTGTAAGTGTGTGCATGCATATGTGCGTGCGTGTGAGTGTGTAAGCGTGTGTGCATGCATATGTGCGTGCGTGTGAGTGTGTATGTGTGCGTGTGCATGCATATGTACATGCATGTGAGTGTGTATGCGTGTGTGCATGTATGTGTGTGATTGTGTGTATGCGTGCGTGCATGTACGTGTGTGATTGTGAGTGTGCGTGTGTTTGTGTATGTGTGTGTGTCTGTATGCGTGTGCGTGTGCGTGTGAGTGTGTGGTTGTATGTCTTACCTTGTGTGGGTGGCTGTAGAGACAGGAGACCCTGGCCCAGTTCAGTGTTCAGCCACAGCTGCATGCGGATGAAGGGCTCACGACCCTTCTGGGTGAGTTTACTCCACGGCTTGGGCCGAGACAGCATGTCACTCACACTCCCCTGAGACAGGCCAAGCACCTGTGCGCACACACACACACACATGTATCTGTATTTATGTCCACAAAATGATCGAAGCTGTACAAAAAGTTAATTTTGCAAATTAATTTTGTAGATTTCTTTGGTCAAAAGTAATAATTTTGTCAAAAGTAATTCTATAAGTAACAAAATTTCCCAATTTTTTCCCCTTTCCCATTTAATTTACAGTGATGATGCCTGGCGGATTTGCCAAATAAATTATAATTTTTTTTCTGTAGAGTTCAACCATGATTGGTTTGATAGCTGTGTATCTCCATCATTTGGCAGGCTGTGCAAAAATGTACATTTTGTTCCTTGAGAGGGCTTCAGAAGCACACACCTTCTCGCCAAACATGCGCTGGCAGATGCCGTTCTTGGCCAAGCGCTCCTTGACCTGCTGCGTGAGCTCTACGGTGTCCACGTCCTGGTGCAGGTACAGCTCGTACTGCTCGGGGGTAAGCGGTGGCACTGGCGCCTTGGCCGGCTTAGGCAGAGCCAACAGGGGGGAGGAGGAGGAGGAGGGCAGCGGGCTGTTCTGGGGGGAGGTCTGCGGGTACGGCGAGTCGGCACCACCACCACCACCTCCTCCTCCGCCGCCACCGGTGCCACCGCCACTGGCCCAGTCCTTCCAGGGGTCCAAAGAGGACGGGGGCAGAGCCACAGCAGGCAGGCGAGGAGGCTTCTGCTGGAGAGGAGAGAGAGAGAGAAAGAGAGAGAGGGAGGGAGAAAAAAGACAAAGTGAAATAGATAATCTCACTCTGCTCTAGGTGAAGTACTGTATAAGCACTGCATGTCATGGTCATGTCTACTTCATTATCTATGTTATTCCAATGGCAATATATGCATCTAATATATATATATATATATATGTGTGTGTGTGTGTGTGTGTATGTATGTATGGGTATTCACATAACTGATCAGTATGCAATGAATGTACTACTTACTAAACATGAATGTACTGCTTACTAAACATGAATGTACTGCTAACTAAACATGAATATACGGCTTACTAAACATGAATATACTGCTTACTAAACATGAATATACTGCTTACTAAACATGAATATACTGCTTACAAAACATGAATATACGGCTTACTAAACATGAATGTACTGCTTACTAAACATGAATATACTGCTTACTAAATGCAGTTGATGTTTGATATTTAATAACTGCTCCCTGGCTACACTCCCTATTAAACCACTGCAGCTGTGCCTTCTGTTACCTCCTTCACCTCGTCTTGGAGTGTGTCGTCCGTAAGCAGCAGTGCCCCGCCCCATCTGCGGTCCGATTGGAGGCTAGCCCACGGCGAGTCTCTCCAGGAGGACAAGGAAGAGGAGGAGGAGGAGGCCCCTCCCAGGGGCGTGTCCGAGATGGGGGTGTCCTCTCCTTCCTTCTTCACTACCGACAGGCCAGGGGGGTCGTGCAGAGGAGCCGGGGAGGGAGCGGGTTTCTTCAGCGACAGAACCATGGGTGAGTAGGACAGGGGGGACGAGAGCAGCTTGGGCCCCAGCAGGGAGAGCTCCGTCTGGGGCAGCGAGGCCTTCAGAGTGGCCGCCTGGTTCTCCATCACGCAGCGCATGGCTTCGGCTGGGCCGCAGGAAGTGGCGGGAAGAGATGACTCTACTGTGGGGCAGAGACAGAGCATCAAACTGAGCTCACACACACAAGCACAGACACACACACAAGCATACATACCTACATACATATATACACACACAGACGAAAGAGAAATATACAACAAAATACACTCTTTATCAGTGTACATTTACAAATACAGTTTACACCCAAGCACCTTGCAACGCATGCAAGACACCACAATCTGCTTTAGGATGTTATATCTTTGGCTCCTGCAAACTGAACTTATGCCCTGGTGTCTGAAGCACCCCTTGACCACTTTGGGTGTTTAGAGATGTTTGGAAGGCATCCTCCTCATTTACTATTATTTAACCCCCCCCCCCCCCCCCCCCTTGTTGTACTCCTTGATAGCACTCTATGTGACTAGGATCAGCCTGTGCTATTTAGCCATTATGTGTGGATGTTGGGAGTGACAAGCTGGGTGCCATTTCTACAAAGCATCGTTGCTAACTTCTGTCGTTCTCTCAGTCAATATACTGCTTCACTCAACAGCAGGAGCACCAAGACTGCTGGCGATGTTAGCAACGACGGTGTCTAGAAACGCACCCCAGAGCGGGTCTCTCTGGGTGGGTGGGTGTAGTATGGGGTGGTGGATCTAAGAACAAGAGGTCCTCACCCAGACTGAGAATGTGGGCATATTTT
Source organism: Tenualosa thibaudeaui (assembly GCA_027481765.1). Taxonomy (NCBI): domain Eukaryota; kingdom Metazoa; phylum Chordata; class Actinopteri; order Clupeiformes; family Clupeidae; genus Tenualosa; species Tenualosa thibaudeaui. The sequence goes on from JAIFZK010000009.1 coordinate 22,844,476, forward strand.
TGGGAGAAGCTTCCAAAGCCCCGTGGGTAAGCGGGAGGTGGCTCGCTTTCTCCCACGCCATCTGTAGCGGGTGGGGGCAGAGCAGTAGAGTAGGTGAGGGAGTGGAGAGGGAGGGGGTTGGGTGGATGTCATCATCAGGAGGATGGGTGAGAAAAGGGTGGAGGTTAAGGGGGAGGGTTAAAGTCATAGCGATGCAGTTGTATCAGTTACACAGCCTGATAGTGTTATGTGTGATGTCATTTATAAACATACAGTCAATGGCCCAACAAACAAACATCACACTTTTTGAAATGTATCAAATCACATAGTCCTAAAATGACATTTCTAAAGGGGTGCATTTCATTTCACTAACCAGCTATAGAGGACAACAATGAGAACATGTGAGAACCAAAAATAAAAACAACAATCGTAAACTGCAAACATCACCAGGTTAAATTACAGCCAACCAGTATTCCAACTTCCCCAACACAACCCCACACAGTGCTGTGTCTTGACCAACCCACTGGAAGCCTCACGGAAGAGTAGGTGACTAGTGTTGTGGAAAGGGCTCTCCTCTTCGACTCATTGCACAGACAGTGTGTCCCTGTGGGGGTCGGGCATGTGTGTGTGTGTGCGCGTGCACATGCGTGTGTGTGTGTGTGTGTGTGTGTGTGTGTCTGCGGGTGGTGTGTCCACAGGCCATTACCTGCTCTCTGCACCTGCAGCTCCCTCTTGGCCTGCTCCAGGATAGAGCGGATGGCCTCGTCCGAGCCGCCCTCTGGGGTGCGGATACGCGTGGTGATGTTCCCTGAGGAGGAAGAGAGAATGAGAGAGAAAGAGAGAGAGAGAGAGTGAGCATGTGGAGAACAGGAAGGAGGGAAGGATGGAGCAAGGGAGGGAGGGCAGTCTGCATAAAAATGGTGGAAAATTTCTAAAAACAAAAGTAAATAAAACTGAAGAGAGAAAAACAGAGAGAGGGAAGAGAGAGTGAAGTCAAAACGGAAAAGAAATCAACACAGGAAAGACAATGTGCAACCAGGGACTAAACAATCAAATGGGTAAACAAGAAAGGAAGAAAAGAAAGAGCGGAAGAAAATAAAAGGAAGTAAGGAGGAAAAAAAGAAAGAAAGTAGCGAGAAAGAAAGAGGGAAAGATGAACGCCAGAGGAGATGAAGGGACCGTTCCTGCTCAGGCTGACTTAGTGTGTTTGTGCTCCAAGTTTCTGGTCCCTAGAGCACCGACAGTGGCAGCTAACTAATGGGGATGACAGCAGCTTCTGAGGCTTCAGTAACCCAGCACCACCCCCCACGCATGCACGCACCTACAGGTTGGAAGCCCACTGCTCCCCACAGCACTTTATGGTGCCTCACTCCTACCTCATACACACACACACACACACACACACACACACACACACACACACACACACACGGAGTGATACTATGTCATACAACTCATCCCCTAAGTGAAACACAAACATTAGATCTCTGCATCCCCGCTATACATATGGAGCACACTGCACACACACACACACACGCACGCACGCACGCATACATACACTTCCCTGCCGTGTTAGACAGTCTCTCTTCTGACACCAGTGAGAGGAAATGAGAGGATTTGGGGGGAATGCCCCCGAGCCACAGAGATCTCATTTTGCCGCGTGTTTGGGCCGGAAGGCTCTTAGCCCGCCTGATCCCAGAGCAGTCGGCCCGGATGCCCTGTGTGCGCATCCTCAGAGACTTTCCCTGCATTATCGCTTTAACCAAACAGACTAGTAAACAGTGTGTGTGTGTGTGTGTGTGTGTGTGTGTTTTGACTCCAAATACAGTCTTTAAATAGGATCCGTGGACTGTGCTTTAGTTCTGGGGCTTCATGCTAAGTTCTCACATGCTCCAACCACCTCGGTCCGACCTCGCCAAAAGCTTTAGCCTCGCCACACCTGTCCCATTTGTTTGTTTCGTTTTTAGATGTGTTCCCATTATCCTTCAGTAAGGTGAACCAGGGCAAAACAATATGACTCCAGCCGCCAACTCAACCACCCATCCAACCATCCACCCAAACAACCGTCCACCCGCCCAGAGAGTCTGCGTGGGCCAAGCCAGACCAGGCTGACCGTGGAAGGGAGAGTTTGGGGCAGCATGGCGCTTTTGCAGCGGGGAAGGTCAGGCTCACTGGGGTGTGAGGACAACAGCTGGGCCACCCCCACCTCCCCACACACACACACACTCCTACCCCCTACTGACCTGGAAGTAATTCCCAGAGCCTGGGGGACATGTGACCACCAGCAACACCAGTGGGTGGCACACAGAGAGTCCACACCAACACACACACACATACATACACACATAGTATATGTAACACACACATTCAAGGCCGTAAAAGTACAGTGACACAACGATACATATATATGTACATGAAACACACAGACACTCACATACACATACACATTTTGTTGAACATGGAGACGATGTACACAAGGACATGCACAAGAACACAGACAAGGAGACAGACCCAAAACACGCGCCTAAACGCTGCTACGCTCAATCTGATGCCCTGCTCTTGACCCTGACCTTGACACACACCTCCCCCACCCCCATATAGACACCAGGCCAGAAGAGAACGACAGGAACGGCTAACACAACACGGACATAAGCCAGCCGAGCGCTCCACCTGTTCGTGAAAAATGCGCTCTAAAAAACAAAAAAGAAAAAAAAGTGGGAAAAAAAAACAAAACGCAGAGCACACACCTGGCCTCGAGGAGCCTTCGGAGCTGGTTCTTCGCTTCGGAACCTCCTGAAACACCCTGTTCAGGTTCTGTCCTGGGTTCTCTGTTGGAAAACAAGTGGCAACAGATAAACAGGGATCAGACAGAGGCCCCCCCCTATGCTCAGTCAAAACCATGAGGACATGGGCTGCTGTGCCTGGACTTAGCATTGACCCATTTACATTTATGCATTTAGCAGATGCTTTCATCCAAAGCCACTTACATTTAGTCAACTATCAATTACTTGAGGGCCAGTCTCCCCTAGAGCAACTCAGGGTTAAGCCTTGCTTTGCTTGGGGGCACAACGGTAGCAGCTGGGATTCGAACCCACAACTTCCAGTCTACTAGAAACTGTTCTGCTACCACCACCCCACAATTTGAAGAACATGGTGCTTGCTATACTAGGTCAGATGGGGGATCGGCACCCAGAGCAAAAAAAAAAAAATTTTTTTAAAATCACTGGTTTATTTTACTGAGTGAAAACACAGCACCCAAAATGTTCAGCTGAAAGGTACTTGCTGCCTTAGCTGTTTTGTGCTACCATGCATCATCTGATAAAAATCAATGTCCTACCTCCAAAACCATTAACACTTTTAACCCACAGTCTTTGTCATCTGACTACCTCATTCCACAATGGTTCCATATTATGCACATTTTTAGATTTTATTTGGTCGAAGCTTAACGAAAGGCAAAGAGTAAAGTAATTCACTTAGTTATAGACTTTAAAGGACTTTTAAAAGAGCACCAGCTCCGAAAAGACACTTATTCCCAAATGTGACTGGGCTCAAATTGAATTGCACTTCTTGAGGCGGACAACTGGTATTTTGGGTCAAAGCTGACGTCTTAGTTTTTTTTTCTCTTCGCCAAACGAGTAACATATCTCTCTCATTTTCTATTAGACTCAAATAACTCACCAGTGTAAAAAAAAAAAAAACCTCAATGCTACACCCCTTAAGGAAAAAGAGAGAGACACTGTTGCAGCTAGGGTATGGTAAGATAAAAAAACGGCTTGGTGTTCATATTAGATGGTGGTTAACCATGAATAGAGAGAGCCAGCAGTGCACATTAGCTCTACCTGAGCACGCGCTGCTCTCCTCCCCGTGACGTTCTCTTGCTAATGATGGACGGCACTCGTTAAGCCGACCCTGCGTCCTCTGCTGCGCTACTTTATGTGTTTGAAGCGCAAGCATGTGTTTCTTTATGCCTGAACATGGCAGTTTCTCACGAGGGTAACCACAGGCAGGCAGGTCCAGGGCAGCATGCCAGACCAGAGCCAGCTCCCTTGAAGCCGCTCCAGACCAGCAGCCCGAAGGGGTAGAGAGACAGAAAGAGAGGGAGAGAGCGAGAGAGGGGCCGTTCGGTTCCCGTGGAAGCACAGTGCCACACCGCTCCAAAGCTGCCGCGTGCCAGGTGTCAGTGACTGCACACGCACGGCCTTGGCTCTGCTGGCTGATGCCCTCCGCTCGCCAGGGGGCCACCCATCACGCCCACGATAAACAAAATGCACACAAAACAAAAAAACTCAAAAATCAAAACAGGAGAAGTACAAGCAAAGCATACAAACAGGCCTTGTGTGCATCAGAGTCATGGCGTCTGTCAGAGACCAATGCATGTGTGTTTCTGACAGAGGAGTCAGACCACATGACTGGATCTTTGTTGTTATCTCATCACCACCCTTTCCTGTCTTCCTCTGCACACACACACACACACACACACACACGCAAGCAGAGCTGAAACACCTCACCCTTGATCACCTTCCCTTCCACCGCTTGCCTGCCAATGTCAAGCTCTGACCTGCCTGCCTGCCTGCCTGACTTGCCTCCTCAATTAGGATGAACAGACCCAAACCCACAGACATGCACACAAACACACACACAGACACATATATATAAAAAGGGAGACATACACACATACACACCTCACCTCAGTCTTTCTGTTTATTTTTTATTTGAACTTTTCACTGCACTGACACACCCATGAAGCTGCATATGCATGCCTTAACGAGGAGTCCCCTTTCCCTTCACCCGTTCAACAGCCCCAACCCGCTCTCGCTCAACCACCAGCTCTCGCCCACCCGCCCGCCATTCCCACAAGCGCTTCCCTCCGCTGGCATCCCAGGCGTGCTGGGGGGGACCCAGGGGAGAGGCCCACTCGTGCAACCCCATTATCTCCCCTGAATAATGCATGAGCCGCATCGCGTGCTTTCATTAGCCGCCGAGAGAGGGAGAGAGAGGGAGAGAGACAGAGAGAGAGAAGCAACTCGAGGGCCCTGTTACTTGTGCTGTTTACTTGAGGGAATGATTAATCAATACAAAGCGTGCTTTGAAAATGCCGCGCCTTGACCGCTGGATCCGCCTGCTCCTGTGGGGAGGGAGATGACAACATACCTTTTGTTTGATCTCTCGACATAACAATTTTCAATCCACCGCAATCGTTTTTTTTCTTTCTTATTTTACTTCATGTTTTTGCTTTTGTTGTCATTCTTTTGTTCAACTCCTACTGGTGTGTGAACATAGGAATCCCCTTAGACTGGAGTCAGGAGGTGGCGTATTCATTTGTCGCAAATTGCAATCACAAGTCTAACAAACTTTTTGTGTATAACAAGAGAACCGAGACAGCGGACCCTGGGGGCATGGTGTGATTTGGTAGTGCTGGTTGTAACTGAGAGCCACGCATTCGCAAAACCAGATGGCTTCTTCCGAGCCGCTTGTGGTTTCCTTTAAACTCCAAGACCTTTTGATGTGTTAACATCCTCGGTGACAACGTCCCTAAGGCTGAACGAGACTTCATTAAATTCCCCTTTAAAACAACACAAGCCTGTCATGATGGGGCTTAGGGTCACGTCTCGACACGTCTTCCTGTCCTTCCTGGTATCATGTTGCTTGGCATGAGGAATCTTACTGTATCCGACACACACACACACACACACGCGCGCACACACTAGGCACTCAACACTGATAGGCGATACACACTAGAAAGCATCTGGAGAACAAAAAAGAAAGAAACAGAAATAAATAAATAAAGAAAGAAAATCATGTAACCTTCTAACTTGGTGAGCCTGACCAAACACTTCCTCCCATTCATCAGAGCCTACTGTAGTGCTGTGATCAATGCATGTTTAATGAGGTGATTTCCCTCCCTCTCTCTTAAGCGGCAGTGGGCAGGCAGGTGGGTGAGGGCGGTGGTGGTAGCGATGTATGAGCGCGGCAGACGAGGAGAGCTGTACCAACATGACAAGCGCGCCGACAGACCAAGATGAATGTGCGCCGTCCTGGCTGGAGGAAACTTAATTACTAATAATTAATGAGGACACCGGGGTCAATCCCATTCACAGAGGCAATTAAAGGAGGACATAGCCACAAATGATGACATGGCTGTCATCCAGTCAATCAGACCTGCTCAGGAAGGTTAAGCCAAAAAAAAGAAAAAAAGAAAAAAAAAACAGGAGGGGCGTCCAAGTCCAGTCAGACGACTAAAGAGGAGAGAGCTGTCAGGGGAGTGAAAAAAACTCAGTAATGCTTGTGTCACATCTGGACAGGACAGTGCAGTGTTAGGTATAGAAACATTGAGATGGGAACGGCCTCGGGATCCCAGAGTGTTAGAAAAGAGGAAGAGGAAGAGGAAGAGGAGAAGTGAGGTAGAACGCGGGAGATGAAGATGCCGCAAGTCTCACCTCTCTGCCGGCCCTGGATGCTGCGCAGTGCCAGGATGTTCTGCTCGTCGGACAGGAACTGCCGCATCTTGTAGAAGGGCTCCTTGCCGCGCACGGTCAACTTGCTCCAGGGCTTGGGCCGCGCCAGGATCTCGCTGACGGAGCCCTGCGACAGGCCCAGCACGTAGTGGCCAAAGACGCGCTGGCCGATGTTGTGCTTGATGAGCTGCTCCTTGACCTGCCGCGCGATCTCCGCTGTGTCCATATCCTCGCCTTCAGAGGCGCTGCCCGCGCCCTCCGAGCGGCTGGGCGAGGGCGCCGAGCCGTTGGCCGCGTCCGGGCTGGCAGCGGCCGGCTGGCTGGGGAGAGGGCTGGCCGAGAGGGCGTGTGCGGCCCCGTGGTGGGCGCCGCCGTGCGGCCCCGGGAACAGCAGCGAGGAGTCCTGCAGCGCCTTGCTGTAGAAGCTGTGCATTAGCTGGCGCTGGAGCAGAGAGCTGAGGGCCACTTTGCCAGCCAGCGGTGCCAAGGGGCCCGCGCCCAGGCCCGCCATGCCTGGCGGGAGGAGGTCGGCGGCAGCGGCCAGTCCGGCGGGCGAGAAGGGGTGCGTTCCGTTGGCGGCGCTGGCGTTGACGCCGGTCGAGGAGGCGGAGTCGGAGGAGGAGGAGGGCGCCCCAGCACCCCGCGGCAGCAGCAGGAGCTGAGAGGACGGTGGAGGCGGAGACCCGCGCAGAGGGGAAGGGCTTGGGATGGGTGTGGCAGGAAGTCTATGGTGTGCATCCCCTGATGAGTCTTTATCACCACGCAGTGAAGATCCTGCAGACACACACACACACACAGTCAAAACACTAATTATACAACAATAACAATAACAAAATATCTGCAAATAATTGGAAATTGTGGGATTCAGGTCTGCTGTATTGTGTAACAAGCCTGAAATACACCACGTCTTTCACAGAAAAGGATTCAAGATGTCTACACTATATTTCAGAGCCAAAGCCAAGACGCATGAAAGACAGAATCAATGCAGAGCACACAAGGCAGTGCAAATGCACACAATGTGGAAAAAAGGTTTTCTTGGATGTGCATAGCAGTTAAAGGTTCATGGGTTTGGGATTAGCAGATTTGAGTGGAACATTCTGGAATGCAGACAAACAACATAAAGTGATTAACACATCAACCACGGCGAAAAAGAAAAAGGTTATGGAGAGACAATACACAGAGTGAGAGGGCAGAAAGAAAAGTGTGTTTGAGTCACATTTAAAAACCAAATGAAATGCCTGTTTTCCTGTGGATTCCAGAGGCACTTTATGGTGACATTTACTGCACACCCGAAGCGTGCAAAACACACACACACACACACAGACAGACACACACACAAATAAATTCCAAATGGAAAAGGCCATTTGTGTGGCTGAGAGAGGCTTCTTTAGCATATAGCCTTCTTAAATCACCAAAACCATCCTCTTACCCTCTGGAAGCAGTTCATACTACTACACACACACACACACACACACACACACACAGGCAGTATTTGGAGGTGCATTAGTCACATGAATGAAGCTGTACGCACCACTATACATACACACACACACACACACACACACACACACACAGGCAGTATTTTGAGGTGCATGAGTCACATAAATATTCAAGCTAACACTAAAAGTCTACCATTTTCCACTTACAAAATGCATCTCTTCATTTTTGCTTTTCAGAATATCAGCAACGCAACACAAAGCCAAAAAATGTTAAGCAGCATGGACGGCCTTGTTATGGCACAGCAGGTCACACACACACACATAGACACACACATAAACACACATACACAGACACACACACATACACACACACACAAATCAAAAGTTGGCTGAGGCAGCAAGGCTGATGAATCAGGTTGGCTAATCAGTATGTAATGACAGCTTATGTGCAGGAGTGCTAATTGGCACTGTGTGTGTGTGTGTGTGTGTGAGAGGTTTGACACTGAGAGGCAGAGACAGCAAGATGCTGCAAAGAGCAGATGTGGGATGTGCACACACAAAAAGAGATAGAAAGAAAGAAAGAAAGAAAGAAAGAAAGAGAGAGAGGACCCACCGCTCAGGCTGCTGTTGGCTGACCGCTGAGAGGAATGGTCTGACTGGCCACCACCACACTTCTCCAGCAGCAGCATCTCCAAAGGCTTATAGCCATCCTGATGGAGAGAGAGAGAGAGAGAGAGAGAGAGAGAGAGAGAAAGCAAAGAAAGAAAGGCAAAGCATGAATAATGAACAATCAAAGTAAACATTAGCATTAAACTTTGCCCCAGTTTCTTGTCCTGCACTCTTGACTGATTTTTGGTGATTGTCTGAATCTCAACACAGACCCCCCCCCCCCCACCATTTGCCCCCCTCCACCCCACCTCCCTCACCTGTGCTGTAGATCTCTCTGTCGTACTCAGCTCCATGGATTTGAGAACGCTGCAGAGAACAGAGGAGGGGAGAGGAGAGGAGAGGGGTGGGAAGAAATAGGGACGTTACTCGTCTGATTGGGTCAGAACCTGTCAGGCCAGTGTGCCATGTGAGGACTCCTGTCGCCATGGCAGGGAAAGACAATGGCAGTGAGTGGTGTGTGTGTGATGTGAGGGCCTCTGGATGTGTGACGAGACGTCTTGCTGTGTATGGTGTCTGCTCACACAGAGTGGATGGTGAGACAGCAGGAAGTGCGTATTTGTAGTTTTCAACTTCTGTGTTGAGGACAAGTGTGTGTTTGTGTGTGTGTCTTGCGCGCATAGGCATGGGTGTGTGGGCGGGTGTTCATTTTGTCACATTATTGAAAAGTCCAAGCCATTAAACTGTGGTGAGTCAGGAACTCTAAGAACGCGTTATAGAGCATAATTTGCTAAAACGTGACCCGGCGACTCTTAGGGAGTGAGCAAAGGAGGAATCTAGAATGTTCCAAGGCTAAATCTAATGGAATGTGTCACCACACAACGGCTGCCTATTAATACAAAACGCTATACTCCATTTTTCCTCCCTCTGAGGCTAGTTATCCCTCCACAAAAAACTCCATTCAGTACTATTGGCTTTATAGGATCAGGTTCGAAACATCATCAGCCTAAATCAAGTTATGGAATTCGCGTCTAGACATCCTCCACAACTCCTCTGGAACCCATTGAGATCTTTCGACACGCCACAAATAGATCAGCCAAAACCAGCAAATTAGTTTATCACTCGTTAACCTCGTTAGCTGACTCATTACTGGTTTGGCCCAGGATAAGACGGAAAACCCTGCAGACGTCTGCGGTCGGACCTACTCTGCGATTTGCTTCCCTTCAACAATGGCATCCCCAAATATCCCAGCTATTCTTGAAGGACTGTGATAAACTATACAACACCTCTAAAGCAAGAAAATTAAGTACTTCTTTCATGAGTAAACTAAACATAATATAGGCATTACATATACTTGAAATCTACAGGATAACATACTGAAATATAACCTTTTGCACAGGAACGGTGAGATGAAATCTAATTGTATAAAGGGCTATGTAAGGCTATATAAGAAATAAAATGACCCTCAATGCAAATATAACCACACGGAACAAAGCAAGTATGACAGACAGCATGAAGAGACAACGCATTTAAATGACCGACACCATAATATGAAGGATGTGCAGCGGAGAGTATTTCTTTCCGTCGGTTCCTACCTCATAACAGCGACTCTAGCTGGGTTCATCAAGCGCCTGGCTCCTGATCAACGGTACGAGCCGTCTGCCGAGGACAGCCACAAAAAAGCAAGAGCTGGGACTGAGAGGACAGCTCCCAATGAGAAGCACCGAACTAACGAACGAACGAACGAACACACACACACATACCGGCGCGTACACATACTCTATCGCTCTCTCTCTCACACACAGACATACTCTACCTCTCACACACACACACACACACACACACACACAGCCATGCCCAGCCTAGGGGGCAGTCAGGGCCTCAGTGGTGAAGAGTGGCTGGTGGGGAAGGGAAAGGTTACCTGTGTTCTTAGGGATTTGGCACCAGGCCAGAGATGCAAATGCAAACTAGGGAACTTTTTCACCCAATACAGAAAGCAGGCCATCCCATGGTAACCTTGAGTGTGTTTGCGTCTGTGTGTGTGTGTGTTTGTGTGTGTGTGTGTGTGTGTTAGAAGTATTAAAAGAGTAAGGTTATGAATACAATTGCATTCTACACATTCATTTGCCTTATCAGGCTACTACTCAATGGAACAAAAGGATTAGTGTGTGTGTGTGTGTGTGTGTGTGTTTGAGTGAGTGAGTGAGTGAGTAAGTAAGTATGTGAGTGTGTGATATCCACAAGACTGTGAATAAAGGTTCTAAATAAAAGAGTCTTTAATCTCATATGTAGCAGTATCACAGCTCTTTCAAAAGGATTGGTGTGTGTGTGTGTTTGTGTGTGTGTGTGTTTAATCACATATGTAGCCATACCTCAGCTCTTTCTTAACCTCCTCATAGTCTGACTGCTCCTGCAACTTCTTTTCCAGTTGCTGTGCATTCAAAACAAACACAGAGTCAACAACAACAAAAATAAACATGCATGCAAATATGCAGAATACACAAACAAGCCATCCAAAAATCATATCAGGTAACGAGAGTGAAAGATGACATAATATGTGTATGTGTGAAAACAAAGTGTTAAAGGGTGAGTGTGTGTGTGTGTGTATGTGCATGTGAGAGTTACAGTTAGACAGTGAGTGAGATGAAGAGTGCATGGCACCAATAAGAGAGTTTCAGTGTGTGTGTGTGTGTGTGTGTGTGTGTGTGTGTGTTAGAAAGGGAGAGAAATAGTGTGTGGCATTAATGAGAGTTTCAGTGTGTAAGAGAAGGAGAGTGTGTGTCTGTATGTGTGTGTAAGAGAGAGAGACTGTGTGTGTGTGTGTTGTGTGTGTGTAAGAGAGGGAGAGAGAGTGTGTGTGTCTGTGTATGTGTGTGTGTGTGTGTCTGTAAGTGTATGTAAGAGAGAAAGACTGTGTGTGTGTGTGTGTGTGCGCGCGCATGCGTACTGACCTTGAGTGTAGAGTCCTTGCTGGAGAGCTCATGCTGCAGCTGGCTGATGCGGGTGCTGGAGCTCTGGCTGAGCTGGGTAAGGCTGGCCTGGAGCCTCTGCACGTCCTCCTCCAGACGCTGCACCTCACCCTCGCGCACGCTCACCTCCGCCTCCAGACCACTGCACGACAGGTCCTCTGCAGCCTGTGTGCACACACAAACACACACATATGCAAATACCAGCATAAGCACACTTGAGATCATTTCAGGCTTTCTGGATGTTTCAACACGTTCTATTTAAAACTTTTTTAAAAGACATAATGATTGAAATTGTATGACTTACAGCAAACTACAGCAAGGTTAATCAATGCTGATTGTAAAGTTCTGGGAAATGGATGTTGTGGGATTTGGAATTGAATTTATGGGTCCTATGCCAAAATGGCAATCATGCAAGTACCAACTTCACATGAATAGAAATGATTCTGTTCACACAAAAGACACACTCCTAACAAGCTGCAGAGTTGCTGCGTGAAAATGCATCACAAGGATACAACTGCAGTAAATAATTCATAACACAGGCTGATTTACATGTAAGAGCTACCTTGAAGACTTATATTTAAGTTTTTATTTAAGTCTACAATTCATATTACTGAATTTTAATATTTTTAGTTTTGTTAAGACAGCGTGGAAAGCCTTTATCTTGAGAGCTGATATACAAACAATACAGATGCATGGATGAACCCACCACACCCACACACACACAGGCATATTATATCCTGGGACATTAAGTCAGCATGTCTTCGTTAGAGGACTCTTTGGAGACTAGGTGTTCGGTGAGTCGGGGGGAGCGTCTGTCTGGCCATAACTCAGTCTGAGTCTGCAGGACGGCCCGGGAGACAGGAGTGCTTGGCCCATGCTGACCTCAGCACTCACCTGTGCATCTCCACCGCCATAATACACTGCATTGACTCCCTTTTGGGTGTGTGGGTGTGTGGGTGTGTGTGTGCGTGCGTGTGTCTGTGTAAAGTATGTGAATGCATGTGTTTTCTCTTTCATTCAGGGTGTGTATGTGTGTGTATACCAAGTCCAAAGCATATATGTGTGAGTGAGTGTGTGTGTATGTGTGTGTACGTGTGGATAAATATATGTATATATACCGTGTCTGAGGCTCTGTGTGTCTGTGGGGAGTGGTGAGGGCTCTTGCTGGTGGAGCCGAGCTGCTCTCTCAGGCTCTCTATCTCTCTCTCCGCTGCCTCTGCTCTCTGTGGTAGGAAAACACACAAACACAAACACACACACACACAAATCAAGACTCAGTCAGTCCAGAGTATTCCTAAGACACACTTCTACACATATCTGCATAATGAGAAATGTATTGTAATTTTACCTTTTAACATTTTGTTATTTACATTTTTTTATTAATTATTTTCAAGATGTCAAGATTATTTGTCCAGTATCATAACCCTAATGTTACACATATCCTACCTATGACTTTGATAAAAGAGGACATCTGAGTCAGTGGGCTTCATTCATCAATGTAATCCTAAAGCCTACTTATGTGACCTCTGATGTCTGTGGCACTGAAGTGTTTTCCTATCTGGAATTTGCTCCTACAGGTAAAAACTAAGTGTGCACACACTCAAGAGGAGCAGTGACTTGCTTGTGCAAAGTCACTGGCTGTGCATTTCCATCAATTAGATAATTACATTTAAATCTTTTAAAAGGGACCTTAGGAACACATTTAAGACATTGAATTCTTGAGCAGATACTGGTGCATGAGGTACTATATCTTCTGCAGGGTTGCTGGACTCATCAACTGACCTGATTAGCTTTCTCTAGGTCAGCCATCACCACCTCCATTCGGTCGACCCTGAGAAGCAAAGCAGAGAGGAGCACAGGACAGATCAGCGCGGGTGACGTGGTCCATTTTAAACGCTGTCTGCCCAAGTTCAAGTCTCTAGGCCTCCCACAGATTTGAAAAACCACATCTGGAGACCATCGCTGGGGCCCTTAGATGATTACCAATATGTATTTTGTGTGTGTGTGTGTGTGTGTATGTATTGTGTGTGTGTGTGTGTGTGTGCATATGGCCACTCCAGATCAACTCCCACGCCCCCATTAGAGCCCTCTCCGTGTTATGGTAATCCCTCTCTCTGGGTAGGAGAGTGGGGGTTTATGGACAAGGGAGGGTGGTGCTGCTGGGTGGTGGACTGGGCCTGGGATGGGGTTGTAGCCAATGGTTAAGGGCCAGCGCCACATGTTCCCAGCCAAGAGTAAAACAGAGGGATTACACTGATACTGCCTTTAGAATCCTGCAGTAATGCATGCTAATCTCATATCATGTTTGCAATGCCGCAAAAAGTTAGTGCTCGGCTTGGGGGTTTGGGGTGTTTAAAATACAACTGGGACTCTCTCTCTCTTTTTTAACACAAGCTGTCTGTTCAGTGATTGCACTGACTGATATGCCAGTCTGAAGGTCAGGCACAAGCCCCCCAGGAAGACCCAGTGGACTGGACTGGGCAATCCCACCTCCCGAACACACACACACACACACACACACACACACACACACACACACACACACACACACACACACACACACACACACACAGAGTCTGGTAGAGCTCTGACTCTCTCATGCAGCCGCCCCCCTTCAGACACACACAATAACAGACAGACACACAGACGCACACACACAGATGCACACACACAAACACAAACACACACCCTCAAAGAGACCCTCTGCCCCAGAGGCCATACTACTGTGGCCTCAATCCCAAAGTTTCCATACTGCACTTGCTGACCTGTGTCACATGATAAACCAATGTTCTATGCTTTACCACATAAACCCTGATCAATCCAGAGTAACGCAACACAGCTGGAACTATACCTACACTAATAACTCCCATAGGACAACTGGACAGTGTTTGCAACATCATATAATATCATATTGTATTATAATATCAATGCAAAATATTAAAATATTATACACTAATATCATAGTTCTCATAACATCATAGTGTTGTGTTGAATATAATTTGAATGCATCATCTTAAATAAAGTAGCACAAAGCCATTTCAATAATTGTGATGACAGTGTTTTCTGTGTGGCTGGGCCATGCGCTTGGGCAGTGTGTCGTGTCAGGAGCCATAAGCTCCTTTCTGTGTTTAAAAGCAGCGTTCAAACGGAAAAGCCTCTAAAAGCACACCAAACAGACCACACATAGAGAGAGACAGAGAGAGAGAGAGAGAGAGAGAGAAAGAGAGAGAGAGCATTAGGATGACTTGAAATGCAGCCTGTCTAGTGCTGTTCTGACAGCTTTCTGTGTGTCTGTGTGTGTGTGGGTGCGTGCGTGCGTGCGTGCGTGCGTGTGTGCGTGCATGTTCTTGTGTGTGTGTATGTTCACCTTCACACAACTGGAGCTTATACAGTGCTCTCATCATTCACACATATGTGCACACACAAAGGCACACACATACACACACACACACACACACACACACACACACACCCTCACATTATATTGCTCCCATGCAGCGATGTGTTAAATGCTCTGCTGATTCATTTAATGGGAGCATGTAATTTGAATTTTGCTCATTTGAGATGCTGAATAGTCTTCATTGGGCTTTTGTGTTGAATTTCAAAGGCATTTACTGAAGCAGTACACAGGGGTGCTATTGATTCTGCCCATTTTTCATTTGTGAGACGACGCTGAAAACACCTCCACTTCCACTCAGTGAAACAGGCAACACTTCCCCAACACCATTTTTTCCCAACAAACATGTCACTGTGGAGATCATCACTAGCAGAGGTTAATGATGAGAATCATTGGATTCATCATTATCCTCATCGCTGCTTTGGGATACCTGCTCACAAGCTCCCCCTCTGCGACATTATCCGAAGCAGGAACACACAAAGCTATTGGTAAATACCAATACCAGGTTCAGATGCCTCAGATTTAGTAGCATAAGTGCTTTGTCCCTTTGACCTAATGTGCACAGATATGCAGATGTCTCTTTGAGGACAACAGGACTAAGCTGCCCTAAATTGGATGACAGTGGCATTACACCAACTGTGTTCTACATACCAATATAAGCAGAATAGCTTTGCAAATATGATGGTTCAATCAAGGTCTGTGCCCATCACTATTAAACACCGTTTGGGGTGGTCAGGGATTTGCGCATTAGGGATGATGCGGCAAAGGGGATCAGTGGGGTTTGTAATGCCTTAACGGAGTGTGATCTCTGCTCGTGGCTAAATGCCACACACACACACACACACAGCCGCGCATGTACACACACGTCAGGGGCGCCATCCCTCCTGCAACAACAGAGTGTGAACTTGAGCAGGAAAATGCAAGGCCACTGTCTGTGGTGAGGCCTGGCCAAATAGGAGCTGCTTCTGCTGACAAATCAAATGAAAAGGCTGTGTGAAATGGGTACGTGTGCAACCTTATGGTGACCAATGTAGGTGACAGCATCAGTCTCGATACTGTAAGAAATATTTTATGCATGAGCGTCTGTGTCTCTCTGTGTGTATTCTTTTTGTGTTTGCATGTGTGCCCTTGTGTGTGTGTGTGTGTGTGTGTGCATGTTTGCGAATGTGTCCGCCTGTATGTATGCACGCGTGCATGCAATCCGAGTGTGGTGAACTCCGCCTGACCTTCTCCGTTGGCCTGAACTGATTTTTGTGAGTCTTAACACAGGCTGCCTGTGCAAACACACTGAGTGATGAAATCCTCACAGCCGGATCAGAGGGTGGAGCTGTGCCTCAAATCCCCACAATCCCTCTCTTCCTGCGCACTTCCTGACTGGAGTCTTTTGATAGAGATGGAGCTGCAATGGCAAGCACCATTATAATACCTACCAGAGGTTCAGCACACATTACATGAGGGATCCACCCCATCCCCCCTTTTGCAACCTCATATACTGACTAACTTACTAAGGCAGGCTTAGTAAACCTCCAGCAAAAACAGTATTAGGTAAGTGCTGCACACGTGTAGTGTGTGTAGGCGCAAGTTTGTGTGTTTGTGCCTGAGTCTCACTATTTTTGTCCATGCGCACACACACACAGACACACACACACAGACACATATGTGTGGTATTGGTTTGTTGACAACAAAGGTGCAACCTTTCGTGATTTGACCTTTTGTGTTTGTTGTTGTTGCTCAGGGATATGCAAGTTTGACCCACCATCAGACACCATTGGCCATGGGAGATGGGTCACACAGACATACACAGGAACTAATCTTTTTCCATCCATTCTTCCACTTGCACGCTCACTCACCATCACCCCCCCCCCCCCCAAATATACACACACACACACACACACTCCTTCTCCTAGGCCCGAGGGTATGAGTGACATTTAGCCGATTAGGTTTTCATTTCATTATATGCAACGAGACTTCAAGTTTTTTTTTCTACTCTCATATTCAGAGTTACTTAACATTTCCAGAGCTAAAGTGGGTCTCTCTTGCTGTTGAGTGCTGCCAGTTTGAGTTTTAAGTGTGTGTATGTGAGGTGTGAGAGAGACGTGTGTGTGTGTGTGAAAGTATACATGTTTATGTCTCTGAGTGAGTGTTTTATCTGTGAATATTACTAAGAATGTTACTAAGAATTGTAATTCTACACATACCAATTTAAATCTCCTTGTATTCTTAAATCTATTATTATTTTTTAATGACAAACAAGTGAAATACATTGGACGTGTCTAATGAAGTGAAAAAAGCAGGCAGGGGTAGATACCGTTGTCCAATCATCTGTCCAGCTAAATGAGAAGATCTAAAATAAAACAACCAAAAAGCGCAGCAGAGAGGCTGTCAAACAGAATCTGTTAAATATGTGTGTGTGTGTGTGTGTGTGTGTGTGTGTGTGTGTGTGTGTGTGTGTGTGTGCCTGGCATTTATATCTTGGTGAATAAAGTAACTGACGGATTTGCACTGCCATCGGCTGTGGCTGCTCATTTGACAGCAGGGCACACACATACACACCACTCCACACACACACATCTGCACACACACCCAGACACACTTGCATGCGCACACACACACACACAGATACACACACACACAGAAAATGTAACCACAGCATGTGATGCACAGAGCCCATGGGACCTGTCATGTCATAAGAGCCTGACATTATTGATGTGTACAGGGCTGGCATGGCAAGGCCTTGTCTATACCAGTGGCGTCGCAATCACACACACACACACGCGCGTGCACACACAAACACAGACACACACACACACAGACACAGGGCTCCAGCCTTGCTTACTGTCTGAACATTTTAAGGAGAGAGACAACTGTCCCATGCTCATAACAAGTACCTATTTTCTAGATTTTTTATTCTGCCCCCAACCCCCCCCCCCCCCCGTCTGTCTTTCTACACTCCTCCTTCTCTCTTTCTCTCTCTAGCCTCCCCATCCTTCTCTCTCTCTCTCTACCCCCTCCTTCTCTCTATCTCTCTCTCCCCCCTTTGTCTCTCTCTCTCTTACCCCCCTTTCACTCTCACTCTCTCTTCAACACACTGTTTACATTCAACATTTAACTGAGACACCATCTGGGCAATGAAATGCCACTGAAGTGAAAAATGGTGAGTGTGTGTGTGCATGTTTGTGTGTGTGTGTTTGTGTGAGTGTGAGTGTGTGTGTGTGTGTGTGTGTGTGTGTGTGTGTGTGTGTGTGAGAGAGAGAGAGAGAGAGAGGGAGGGGAGAGAGAGGAAGTGTGTGTGTGTGTGTGTGCGCATGTCTGTGTGTGTGTGTGTGTGTGTGTGAGAGAGAGAGAGAGAGGCGGGATGAGAGAGGAAGAGAGAGCATGATTGTGACAGTGGGAGGATGACAGAGAAAAAATAGAGGAGGGAGGGCGAGAGAAAGACAAGAGACAAGAGAGAGAGAGTGTGCACGCGTGCGCACACATACATGCACACACACACACACACACACACACACACACACACACACACACCTCCCAGGTGTTGGCTGTGTGCTGCTCTAACCCAGTTTGGCCTACTTTCCCTCACTGACGGTACTGTGGCACAGTCACAGCCTCTATAAAAACACTGCTAGTGCTGAGGTTGCTGATCACTGCCTGTGTCAGACCTCAACACCATCAGCAACCAGTAATCAGCAACACAACAGGACAACACACCCACTACTCTACACGTGTAAGATAATATTATATACACTATTTCGATATTTTTGCCTAATTATAAAAACCCTATTTTAAGCCAAGAGCATCACTGTATGTTTGAAAAGGTGTACATGTGAATGTTCCTGTTGTACACAAATGTGTGTGTAGTTGTGGTGTGTGTGTGTGTGTGAGAGAGAGAGAGAGACTAGACATACACTAGATGTTTGTTGGTGTGTGTGTGTGTGTGTGTGTTTTCTTTTTAAAGCTTCAGCCATAAACCAGGTAGGTTGAGAGGACAAAGCTGGAAAAGCACAGTGTTAAAGCTTCAGTCTGCAGTGAACACACAAACACACACACATACAAGCCCACGCACAGACACAGACACACACCCAGACAGCCTCAGGCTTCTGTCACATCAATGAGGTGCCTGAGGCTTGATGTGATGTGTGTGTATGTGCGTGTGCGTATCATGTAACCGTGTGTGTGCATATGTGTATAATGTGTGTGTGTGTGTGTGTGTGTGTGTGTGTGTGTGTGTAAGAAAGAGTGCACGTGTGGACTTTTGTGTCTGTGTGTATGTGCGTGAGTCTGTGTGTGTGTATTTGGTATGGTGGTGTGTAACAGACCGTTCATGGGTCTTTGCTGAATATGAACACTCCTCTATAACCAAGACCAAAAGCACACAACATAATGCTTTCCAATTATCATTCTCCAATGATCCACCACACCAATCCCTTAACCACTCCCCACACACACACACGCATACCTGCATACACACACACACACACACACACACACACACACAAGCACAGCTATACATGAATACATACACACACACAATAGCTTGCATGCACATGCACACAGACACACAAGCATGCATACACACACACATGTGTAAACACACATACACACACACAAACACACTCAAGCGCACCTACACACACACACACACAGACACATGAAGGCGTAGAGATGAACCTACTGACTTTGGATGGATATAAATGAGCTGCTCTGCATGGTGAGCAAACATTAGCGGCGGGCAATGATACGATACGTGAGGCTAAGCTTGTTAGCAGTCTGCTGTTTCTGGTGAGCATCATGTCGACTCTGTTACAGTCAATCACAATATTTACATTCAACCGAAGCCTCACCTGGGCAAAGAGATAGCTCTACAATATAAGATTATCATTGTCTGTGTGTGTGTGTGTGTGTGTGTGTGTGTATGTGTGTGAGAGAGAGAGAGAGAGTGAGTGAGGTTGGCAGGTGGTGACACACTCTCACAGCTTGACCCAAGACCAACAGAGCAGCAGAGGCACATGCAACCACCATGACAATTACCATGCACTGATCCAACCATCTCTCACCACACTGCCACACAAACAAACACACACACACACACACACACACACACACACACACACAGAGTCATCAGACAAGCCTCGCCAACAGTGAAAACTGAGGCAGACTGGCCAGCCTCCACCTGGGTATCTAAAACAATGGGCTATAGAAGGAATAGAAGGTTCTGTCTTATGTAACCTGACCAATCGAATTAATTGGGACAAAAACACCTTTCTCCTCTGATGAGGAAGGCAATCGCATATATATATATATATAGAGAGAGAGAGAGAGAGAGAGAGAGATAAAGGTGTTAAATGTGCACACTGCCAAAGTAATTATGCATGTGCACACGTGTGTGTGTGTGTGTGTGTGTGTGTGTATGTGTGTGTGTGTGTGTGTGTGACAGCAGGTGTATAGTTATGCAAACAAGCACAATGAACCTTAAATGAACTCAACTACAGCACATCACTGGAGCCTGTGTGTTACAGCTGGCCCGAGTCCATACACGCACAAACATGGAGGAAGGCTGAACGGCAATGGAGATGAAGCACTGACTGCAGATGGCTTATAGTATCCTATCTTAACTTCTCTACAGCTCACAGATGGCTGAGAATAACGTGTGAGAATCACCACACATCCACTGTGGGCTCCAGCTCCTGATGAGCACCAGGAAGAGCAGTCTAAATCTCAATCTCGATCTCAAAAAAAAAAACTAATTTGTTTTTTTTTCACACACACACTAAAAAAAACTAACTAATTTGTTTTTTTTTTCAGGCAAAATGAACAAGATGGGATAATTGATAGCTACGATGGCTGTCATAATATAATATGTTAAATTATTTACCAAATCTGGATTATTAAATTGAGCAGTCACTTCATACTTAATGTCCTTACTGTATAAACCCACAGATGAAAAAACTAGCCTCTACACAGCCACAAACAATTCCTTTGTAAGCCAATCTTATCTCCTCTCTATGTCTAGTAGCAGAGTGACACTGAAGCAGGACTAATTCTTTCATATGGTGCCACATGGTGATAACAGGTGTTTAAGATGTGGTCAGACTGAGGTGTGACTATCTGGTGACCAACACAAGGCCCAAGGTCCACTGCATTGCCATTGCCTGTAGAGTCACTACTCACTCACACACATATCTGTGACTGTACGTACACATGGCTAGTGTGTATCTCTAAGAGCAATGTAAAATCACACACTCTGTCTGTAGACCTATTATGAGTAAGTAATGTTGAAAGTAATGTCGTATGTTAGCACTGCAGTGAGTTGATTATTTTCGCCAGCAATGCACATACACTCACGTGCACACACGTACACACACACACACACACACACGCACACACACGCACACACACACTCAGCACACTTACTTTTCGGATGCTTCATTGCTATACTTCTCCTTCAGTTCCTTCAGTTCAGCTCGGGCAGCTTCGAGTTCTGCACAGAGAGAAAACATCAAATCAAACATCAAACCATTAGTGTGAGAGACACACACACACACAGCAGCAACACCTACTAGATCAGTCACAAGTACACACACCCACCTTCACGATCTGTCCTAATGAATGTATACAGCATGTAACATCCACTGAGTCAAGTAGTAGTCGTTCATATCTCTAATAGCTCAAATCCACACTCTAAACACCATTGGGAAAACATGGGACCTCCAGAGCAAGGACTCATTTCAGAGTTAGCTCATCCGCAATGAGCAGCACATAAAGACAACATTTGCACATACAAATGTAACATTTGTACATACAAGTCTGTGATATGTATGCGTTTATATGTATAGAATATGTATATGCATTAGTATGTGCAGTGGTAGCCTAGCGAACAAGAAACCTGGCTAGCATGCTAGTAGCCTGGAAATTGTGGCCACTGTTGTACTTTTGAGCAAGGGCACTAAACCCCTAGGTTACTCTAGGTGAGACTGGCCCTGAACTAACTGATAGCAGTTGACAGAATGTAAGTTGTTTTGGATAAAAGCGTCTGCTAAATGCATAAATGTAATACACAGAAGTAAATCTATTCGTACAGCACATGATTCGTACAATCTAACATGCATGTGTGAAATCCTGATTCTCTGTGATATAGACTCGTGTTGTTGTCTTTGGTCAGATAAGGGCACACTGGGGGGTTTTCAGAGTGTGTGCTTGCACTGCGCAGATGCACAGCGTGGTGCACTTTCTTTTCAGGGGGAAAAGTTTAAAAGCATGGCGCCCATCAAAATGCTGCTGTAAGCACATTATAAAAGCCCTCATGGTGAGTACCATGTGGCTGCAAAAAGGCTGTCCTACTGTGTTTGTGTAAGTGCTCATTTGTGTGTGCGTGTGTGTGTGCATTTGTGTGTGTATGCGTGTGCATTTGTGTGTGTGTGTGTATATAATTATATTTGTTAGAATTTATGTCTGTGTGTGTGTGCATGTCCATATCTCTGAGTATGTATGCAAGTGTGTGTGTGTGTGTGTGTGTGTGTGTGTGTACACACCTGTCTCCAAGGTCTGTGTTTTGTTCTCGGCCTCCTGTAGTCTGGCAGCCAGAGCGTCATGCTTCTCCTGCAGCTCCCTGGGAGAGGCACGGAGCACCACACACACACACACACACACACACACACACACACACACACACACACGTGTTAAAAGCCTGTGTCTTGCTAATTCTGTCTACTGATTGCCACACATGGAAATGTACTCACATTCAAACCTAAGCCGTATTTCATGTCTAAACTCAAACCGGTTCAGTCATTATTTCACTGTTGAAATAATGTTCATAAACATAATTATTATTGGATCCTGCAGAATCTCTAGGCCTTTAGTTGGAAGATGAATTCATTGTCAAGCTTTCATTTGCTGCGTCTTTCATTTTGTGGCTAGCATACTTGCTGGCTAACGTTGGACAAAGTTTGAGAAGCAAGTTCTCACCTTTCTCTCTCCACAAAGTCGTTGGGTGGGTCTTCCTCCTGGTCTGACCCCCGACCCTGTAATGACCTCTTATACTCCTCTATCTTCTCCTGAAGTGCTTTAATAGTGAGCTCTGTTAGAGTGAGAGAGGGACAATCAGACAGACAGAGAGAGAGAAAGAGAGAGAGAGAAAATTTACATTATTTTTATTTTGTTATTTTTGTTATTATTTTTATTTTATTATTTTTATTTTTTATCACCTATACTCTCCGCTATGTCAGATTATTGTCACTTTTACAGTCATGTTGACAAAGCTCGATCAATCGAACTGAGATTGAATGGAGAGACAGGGAGAAGTTAAAGATAAAATGAAAAAAGACAGAAAGAAAGAAAGAAAGAGAGAGAGAGACAAAATGGGCAGAGTTACAACAAATGGTAAAACAATGACATGACTGCATGGTTTTGGTGGAAAAATCCACCATCTGTCTGTCTGTCCTCCTAATGCTATCTGTCGGTCTTCCATGTTTAGCCCAATTATTCGAGCAGACATTATCGCTCGCGTCACTCCCATGCCTCAGCGCTGTCTCTGATCGCCTGTGTATCAGCACGCGCCACACCGGAGGAGAGGCGGCACGAGAGAGAGAGAGGGAGGGAGGGGTGAAAAATAACACGAGTAATAGGAGCAGAAAAAAAGGGCCCGATTCACAAAATAAATGGTGAAATAGAGAGATCAACATTGACAGATCCCTGATGGAGGAAGAAAGAGTGAGGAGGATTTAAAGAGAGAGAAAAAGAGAGTGATAGAGAGAGAGAGAGAAAGAGAGAGTGAGAGAGAGAGAGCGCTCCTTCTTCTCCTCTCCTCTCCTCTCCTCTCTGGGCTCTGTCTGTAGTGATGTAAGCTGCTGCTCCTCGACTCTGACACATAATCAATGCTAAAGACTCCCTGAAGAAGCCCTCATTGCCCAGGCTGTTAAACACAGCTTTACACATCCAGCCTGGGCCAGATCAATGAGCCCCAGGCCTGCCAGAGACTGTGCAGACAGGGGAGGGGGTGGGGTGATGAGGGCAGGTGGGGTGTGTGTGTGGAGGTGGGGGTTCAGGGCAGTCTGGTGTGCATGCGTGTGTGTGAACGTATCTATCAATGCAATCAATGCCAAATATAATAAAAAAGGAAAACACACACACACAGACTCTGAATCCCTTTACGTCAAGCAGGCGTTGATGAGAGCTGAGAGAGAGAGAGAGAGAGAGAGAGAAAGAAGGTGAGAGAGGGAGAGAGGGATAGGAAAGGATGCAAGCAGAACAGAGATGAGAGAAAAAGAGAGGTGAACAAGGGTGAGACGTGATGTCATCTCAAATCCCCTGTGAGGAGCCTTAGTCCACTGCACAATTTGATGTGATGGTGTGTGTGTGTATCTTTCTCTCTCTCTCTCTCCCTCTGTGTGTGTGTGTGTGTGTGCGTGCACACATATCTGTGTATATATACACTGTATATGATGACATTCATAAGCATAAGATCTTTTTTGGCTCCCCTACGAGGCCTTTCAACGAGCAGCCCTAAAAGGGATGTTCATGTTGTTTGCAATCCAAATCTGTGTTAACTTACACATCTATAAACACTTTGTCAGCCCACACTCGCCTGTGTAATGCACCGACTGACAGGATTACTCACACGGACCTACGAAGCTGTTACGATGTGTTTTTCTACGCGCTCCGACGTCTCTAAAAATAAAACAGTCAGAAAAGCAACCACAGCCCCTACAGAGAGTTTGGGTTACCGTGGTTTTGAACCGCGGCGCTCTCCGCGTCGTGCTCCTTGAGCGTTTCCAGAAGTTTCTGATTCTCTGTCTCCCCGTCCAGCATCTTCTGAGTCTCCAGCTGTAGCTGCTGCACAACCTCCAGGGCTGGCACCGGGTCTGGAACACACACACACACACACACACACACACACACACACACACACACACACACACACACACACACACACACACACACACATATGTTTAGAAAAAAAAACACTTTGTTGCAAAAACACTTGTAAACGGCAAGCTGGTGATTATCAAAGGCAAATGATCTTTGTGGTGCAAGTCTGAGCCAGCCCACTTAAACAAGGTAGTGACTGATGTGTGGACACACATGTGCACCATGACAGGAAGGGAGTTTTAGAGACACACCTGACTATCTGGGGCCTCCCATGAACATCAGACCATCACAACCAGTTCCCTCGTCTGTCCCAAGCCCAACCATCATCTCCTGTTATCTATTCATTATACCCGTCCATCTATTCATCTCTCTTCCTTTACGCATCTATCAATCTATTCATCCATCCATCCATCTATCTATCCAGGAACCCATATATTCATTAACTCATTTGTTCAGCTAGCCGCCATTCAATTTCTCCATCTTGTCTCTAATCAGCTCATCCAGTCAGTTTGGCTAAGGCAGCGGCTCACAAGATCTTTTGTTTCTGAAGCGGCTTCCCAGAAGCCGAGGGTGTCAAAACACTCGGTTTGGGTGTCCTCTTCCCGTCCATGGCAGAGCGCCCCCACACGGCCCCACAAACAGGCCCAGAGCGCCCCCACACGGCCCCACAAACAGGCCCAGAGCGCCCCCACAAGGCCCCACAAACAGGCCCAGAGCGCCCCACACGGCCCCACAAACAGGCCCAGAGCGCCCCCACACAGCCCCACAAACAGGCCCAGAGCGCCCCCACACGGCCCCACAAACAGGCCCAGAGTG
>JAIFZK010000009.1:22872500-22877500 GCA_027481765.1 Tenualosa thibaudeaui
CAAGTACTTCATTTAATACTGGAAACAGCCAGCATTAATAAGAGATCCTCCAAAAAAACATTACCACAACTATTCCTCAGTGTGCGTCAGGAGAAGTCATTACAGTCGGTGTGTGTATGTGTGTGTGTGTACATGAGTGTGTGTGTTAATTCACTAGAGACTGGAACCTCATAAATATGAGTGATGTGTTTACAGTATGCTCTTTTCTGTGAAACATTACTGTCCTGTCTGCACGCCTCCCTATACACACACACACACACACACACACACACACACACACACACACACACACACACACACACACACACACACACACACACACACACTCAGGCATGCAAGCTCGCATGGATACACACAAAGACGCACACACAACACAGACAGACACACACAGACTGAGAGAGACACACACACACGCTGTTAGCTTACCTGGGACATCAATTAATCTCTTGTAGACGTTGAGGAAAGCTGCCTCGGACTCCTTGCTCCGCTTGCACAGGGCGTCGATCTGGAACACAAAACACAGCGTGAGACAAGGTGAGGTGGGCCTTCGCCACAGCACAACACACCACAGGCGGACAGAACATTCCAGAAGCCTCCCCTGCCTGCACCAGGAGAACGGCGGCCATGTTCGCTCAGGACAGAGGCCAGTGAGCGAGTGAGCGTTGCTGCTAACTGCCATTTTAATGGAGGAGTGTTAACCTATCAGCCCATTATTCATCAAGACCACAGACACTCTGAAGTGAAGTCAGCAGAGAGAAAGGACGGAGGTGACGAGAGGGAGGGATAGAGAAAAGGAGAGTAAGAAAGAAAGAAAGAAAGAAAGACAAGAAAGAAAGAGGGTGAAGTCATCAAAGAGGAAGGATGAGGATGACGAGAGGGAGGGATAAAGAATAAGAGGATGACAGAAAGAAAGAGAGAGAGAAAGAAAAAAGAACATTTAATTTAGTGAACTATTGGTATGAACTATACATGCTAAATATATCAAATGCACCCAAACGGATTGAATATTTTTCTGATATGAACACATCAAGAAAACACAAAAAAAATCAATTTGGCATGATGAAACCCCACAATTCTTCAGAGCAACATCTGTGTGCACAATTATCTGACGCAGACACACACACACACACACACACACAAGCCCATAACATGGTGGGTTCTGAATGTGGGGGGTGGGGGCTGATGGAAGCCCGCGGGCAGGTTTTAAAGGCCGTGTGTCCTTAAAACACCCCGCTCTTAGGTCACCAGTGGGCCTGGGAGCACACATGGCAAGGCCACAGATGGAGAACGGGGACAGCCATGGAAACACACTTTTGCAGAGTGTGTGTGCGTGCGTGCGTGCATGTGTGTATGTGTGTGAGGCAGCTGAGAGATCAAAAACAGTCACGGTGGTTGTGAGAGCAAAAAACAAAACAAAACAAATACTATCCTCTTTAATACTAATACACTATACTATATTAACACACTAAACTTAAACTGTAATTAAGGAGGCCTAAATCAAACAGAGATTTAAACTTACAAGCTACATGGCTGACTACCAAAATGTCACTAGTGACCTACTGATCAACTATGTGTAAAAATCACAAAATGACGAAGTAGCACATTAATATTATATGTATTATAACGTGTATTAGTTTTATTTTATAATAATAAGAAGAAGAAGAAGAGGAAGAAGAAGAAGAAGAATTAGTATTAGTGCTATTATTTTTGTTGTTGTTATTGTTATTATTTACAATTACATAATTATCATCATTCATAACATAATACATTCATACCCATAATTCTCCCTTGACTGTTCATAACATCTAATCAAACTTCTAAAAGCACTTGTCTCTTCTCACATCTTCAGCAGCAGCCATATTGTTGCCAGCTTTCAAAGCGTTTCCTCTGTGCCATCTTCTAAACCACCCCAGCAGCTGCAGGATGCTGCACTACAAAAGCAAAATGTAGTCTGACATCTTCTCTATCAAGCCTTTCCAGCAAAAACTCTTTTCTGAAACATTTCCTGCAAAAGCTCAGACAGTCTGTCTATAGCCTTCCACTAGTATCACTAATACCACTCAACAACACTAAAAACAGTGGCTGAGACAAGTGAAGCTCTGTGGTTTGAAAAAGGCCGTAAATAACTCATTGTGTAGAAACTGCTGGCCATATAGCCTGTTTGGTCAAAGCTATGCTGGTACAAAACACTGCTAGCAAACCCTCACTCATGGGTAACCCCTCAGTGGCACCCTCTGTGTGGCCCCCTCCCTACACCCACCACTGGTGGGAGACTTCAAAGCGGGTGCCCAGGCACCCTTTCGCTGCACCCCGCTAACAGGGATGAATTGTTAATGTGCCAACGGGACGTGCGCCGCCTGGTCTCTGATCAGCTCTCAGTGTGCCTGGTCCTCAGGCTCACTAAGCCTCAGCTGAGAGATGTTCCCTGTCTACCCTCCCCTCTAATAAAACATCAAATGGCCAAATATACGAATCTGTGGTTGGTGGCAGTTAGGGGCCATCCATACTTAAAGGGGAATATCCATACTTAAAGGAGAAAATTCAGTGAATCAATTGATAGCTCTATTGTTTGAGGTCACAGAGTGCAGTCTGTAGGAAAAAAAAAAACAGAAAATTTGATCCAACATATACAGGTCCAGGTTTGGTTAATGCCAATTTCCTTGTTCTATTCCTTGTTCCTTTTTTTCTACTGACACCACTTAGTGATTTGAAAAACAGGACTATGGATTGATTCACAGTGCCCTAGCCCTAGGCTATCTATTATTCTTATCTATTATTATTATGAGTAGTCAGTGGTAGGCCTATTTTCATTACTAGACTATTGCTATAACTAGGAATTGGTACCAGACCTCTGACATGAATTTATGTTTTATTATTGTTATTACTACTAGGCCTAACAGTAGGCACGTCATCTACATTTTACAGAAGCATGTAAATAGGCAATGTTAATGTGAGACCTGAGCCTGCTTTGCCTTGCAAAGATATTCAAAACTTGGTGCAATGTTTGAAGAACATAGCCTGAGGTCGTCCACGATTTGCGCACGGTTACGGTATTTCATTTTTGAAAATTCTGCCTCACACAAATATGTCGACGCGAAAGGGATGAGAATCTTCATGAGGGTATTCCTGCATGCTGCCCAGAATGACGAAAGAGAGCATGAGCTAAACTTTCAACACGCACGGTGAAAAAGGCGGACGGGTAGTGCACGCTAGCAGTTAAAACAAAACAAAACAAAGTACTGGCTATGGCTGAGATGGGGACAGTAAAAATACAGGTTGGGGTGTTAGTCTTTAAAAAGACTGTTTGGGTTTTGATGTATACACTGTATATCGGGATTGATAATAGACTAGCGACAGCTTGCACAATCGAACTCGGCATGGGACTAGAGTGAGTGGAGCTATGCTGCGGATGCGGACGGTAATATGTGACGTTGTGTCATGTTCGCGTCGCAGGCTCAAAATACTACGTACGGTATGCTAGATTTTCCTAACCCCAATCTCTCAGTGTGTCTGTAGTCCATTCTGGTCCATTACTAACCCCAATCTCTCAGTGTGTCTGTAGTCCATTCTGGTCCATTCCTAACCCCAATCTCTCAGTGTGTCTGTAGTCCATTCTGGTCCATTCCTAACCCCAATCTCTCAGTGTGTCTGTAGTCCATTCTGGTCCATTCCTAACCCCAATCTCTCAGTGTGTCTGCTAGCCTTGATATGTAGCCCTGGTTACATGACTGAGCACGACCTGCCATTACACCCACACTGGAGCTGAAGCTTTACACTGAAATATGAAGCACTGCACTCTACGCGATTCTACATTACCAGTTGTCTGTGCTGGACTGTGTGTGAGTGTGTGTGTGTGTGTGTGTGTGTTGTTACTGTGTACACACATGTCTCTGTGCCTTGCGCATGATGAAGGATAGCTTTGCATACAGGATTAAAATAAAATTCTGCTCGCTCAGCGGTTTTGGTAGCACCAACAGCTGCGGTACTGAGGCCCAAACCGGGCCAGAGCCTGTGTAAGTGGGCCAACCAACCCCAGCGCGCTAACGCTGGTGGAGCCAACACCGGCTGCAGGGGTGCTGTGGAGGCTGTCAGGGTAGGGGTGGGGGGTGGGGGGATGGGGGGAAGGTGAATCTCTACCTCCGTGAAGCTCGGTGGGAGTCGTCTACCTCCGCTGCAACCTGCCAACACCACAGCGTCCCTCCTGAACAATCCATCAGCCTGTACAACACCACTTTTGATCCTAATCATCCTCCTCTCTTTCGTCAAGTTCTTTCCCCTACTACACTCGATCCCCCCCCCCCCCCCAACTCCTCTTCTTCCTCTCCTGTCGTCAGTCACAAACCCCGGCCCTTAGGGGGCGCTCTCCGCTCAATCACTGATGGTGGGCTAATGAGGACTCCCCTCCATGCCCCCATCCTCTCTCAGCTGCCACCTCTCCAAAAAACTGCGGCGATTACAGCACAATAAACCCCAATAATCAACAAATGAAAAACAACTGCGGTGCTTGGCCGTCTGCCGGCAGTGGCTGTGCATTGCACTGTGACGGCCAAAAACACAAGAGAGAGAGACAGACAAAGAGAGAGAGAGGGAGGGAGACAGAGAGAGAGAGAGAGAGAGAGAGAAGGAGAGGGAGACCGAGAGAGGGGGGGGGGGGGACAGAGAGAGAGACAGAGATAGAGAGACAGAGAGAGAGAGAGTAAATGAATAAAAGCAGAATCAAATAAAACTTCACTGTAGCGGTGGCTACTGCTGCACGTAGAGAGGAGTGGAGTGTGTGTATATGAGTGTGTTAGTGAGTGTGGGGGGTGTAGGCCCTGGTCTGCTCTGCTCCCTCAGTGTGTGTGTGTGTGTGTGTGTGTGTGTGAGTGTGAGCGACGCAGGCCGAGCCGGCTGGAGCTTGATGGATGGGAGAGGGCAGTTGCCACTGGAAATAGTCTACATGTAACAGCCTTCACTCCACTGGGAGAGGAATTAAACATTTTCAGATGTTCCTGCCGGAA
>JAIFZK010000009.1:22880000-23045000 GCA_027481765.1 Tenualosa thibaudeaui
GAAAAGAGAAGAGAAGAGAGGAGAGAGGAGGGAGGAGAAGAGTTAAAACTGGGCCAGTTGGCTGTGTTAACGACCAAGCCCGCGACCACAAGAACACACAGTCACCCGACCACAGGGAGAGAAAGAGAGGGAGAGAGCTTTAGCAGGGGCGGACACACACAGTTACACACACACACACACGCTCAAGTACACACATACACACACACACACACACACACACACACACACACACACACACAGGCCAGCCCAAGCCCTGGCTGGCCCCTCTGGTCCCTGGCACTGGCTGGACTCTCTGGGCTGGGGACGCGGCACTGCCTGGGCCCTCATTTCATCAAATTTACAAAAAGTCACTGCAAGATGCTAGCTCCTTAGTGCTAAATTATGCAACCACCAGAGCCCTGACGCCAGCGCCACCCCATGCAAGCTCTGGGCTGTAAGCAGTTAGCTGCTAGCTGTTAGCGCTGAGCGGCACACAGTGGCAGCTGCTAGTGGCAGCCTTCAGAAAGGGGGCATGGGTAATAGCAGTCTGCGGATGTGCTGGTGGGGACACAGGGACAGAAGGAAAGGCAGGGGGAGGAAGAGGAGGAAGAGGAGGAGGGCCCAGGAGAGTTCCAGAAACCCAAACTAAAAACAGGACTGGCCTCACATCCCCCCTTCCTCCTTTTTTATTAAATTCCATCTGCACTTGGTTCCTTATTGAGGGATTTCCTGCCTACAGTTTATTTATATATATATTCATATATATATATATATATATATATATATATATATATATATATATATATATATATATATAAAGAAAACAGAGAGAGTAAAAAAGAAAGAAAGACAGACAGAAAGAAAGAATGAAAAGTGTGTGTGTGTGTGTGTGTGTGTGAGAGAGAGAGGGAGTCTTAGAGCATGTTTGCCAGTGCCAATACTGGACCAATTACTGTGTCACGCCATGCGGAGATATTCTGGTATTTATTTAGCCCTAATGGAAAGCACTGGGGACTGGCAGCGGAGGAAAAAAAAGAGAACAGGACGTTCAGCATTGCACGGGGCCCAAATAGAACCTGACGTGCCGTTTGAGAAGATACAGTCCAAGCCAAGCCGTCACAACAGCCAAATGCCATCGAAATACAGCACAAGAGCGCTGATGGTCTTGCACGAGTCAGGAAAATAATCTGAAATTGTCTTTCAGAGTTTAACACGTCCTGTGTGTAATATGTGTAGGAGGCAAACACAGGAGCAGAATATTGCAACAGCGAATGCAGTTGTCACGAGTGAAATTTTGTTCTTATTGATTGCGACAGGTTTACCACTATCGATCTAGTGTTACAACATCTTGTTCCATCAGTAGTAACTGTTACCTTCTGTGCGTGTGTGTGTGTGAGTAAGTGTGTGTGTCTGCATGTTTGTTTCACAATACTACTTCAGGTCAAGAGCTAAGCATGTGCTAATTTCGCTGACTGTGTACCTCGATGCAAAATATTTAGCAGAAAATTATTGCAGCAGGCCCGATGTGTATCTTAGCAGTGGCGAGTGAAGTGTTTTAAGAGAAATGAGGCACCCAAACGCTCTCTAAATGAAGTGTTTCTGGAGAATGAGGTTTTTGCCGCTCTTGTGAACACATTTACTGATGTGTGCAAAATGAACAAAAAAAAACAACCAAAAAACAAAAAAAAACAAAAATAGCTCCTAGCTTTCATGCAATCGTGCCAAGGATGGTGTGACACATTTTTAAGTGGCTGCACTTATTGACATTGCACGTCATAATCAACAGAAAAGCCAGAAGGTTTGTTTGATCATCACAATGAACCCA
Organism: Tenualosa thibaudeaui; assembly: GCA_027481765.1. Classification (NCBI taxonomy): domain Eukaryota; kingdom Metazoa; phylum Chordata; class Actinopteri; order Clupeiformes; family Clupeidae; genus Tenualosa; species Tenualosa thibaudeaui. Next base: position 22,881,805 of record JAIFZK010000009.1, read on the forward strand.
GTGGCATCTGGATATTTTTTTTGCACTGAATGTACTATTTCTTTAAAAGGTTTAAATATTCTTTATATTATTTGTATGTACAATGTGTGCTTATATACGGGACAATAAAATATCTTGAACATTAATTTATGTCCAAAGTACAGATCTGTATTTGGATACAGGTTACCACACATCCAGCACAGCAAAAAAATCCTGATAAGAAAAAAAAAAAAAAATTACACTCCACATCATCCTTGCTGATATTACACACACACGAGTGCGCGCGCGTCGTACCAACAACACTCTTGTGTGCCCAGCCTGATTCCGAGCAGCATAAACTCTGTGTGTGCACAACCACACAGCCATCCATCCTCTCAGGCAATGTGCCCGTCACTCCCTGCTTTAGTCACATTAGCGGCCGGCCCCTGAGGGGGCACGAGGCGATGGCCTGCGACGTGTGAGAGGCCATGGTAGCAGCGCCCGCCTACTGCCTTGTGTTCTCGCAGCCACGCTGAGCGGGCAGGCGGGTGCTGAGTCGGCGACGGTGCCCGCCGTGATGGTAATGGTGATGGTGGCAGCGGCGTCGGCAAGCAGTGGCGGCTCGAGGGATCCCCTTGGCCTGGACTCTCGTGCTGTCAGAGCGCATTGGCAAAGTAGCTGGCCCGCTGCGAGGCCCGCAACAGCACTGGCTGTCTGGGGTTAAAGCTCCATTAGCATTACTTGGCCTGCTTCCCTGCCCTCCACACACATACACCCACACACCACCTCCAGACATGGCTCTTGACCCAGAGCTGCATTGAAAAATCTACTCGCCAAAAGCTACATAACACAAGCTGGAAAAAAGGATGAGAAAAAACACTTGGTACTCCAAAGATAATCTATGCAGTCCCACTACACAAATAAGGCACCAGAACAAATAGCAAATTGGACATTAACAAAGTAGACAGTAGTATTATGATTGGTTGTTAACACTAATAATACCACACTAAATAATCTACTTTCTAGTAGTTTCTAATATGACACGTTTGCATGTAAACCATTTGCACGCACAGCAATGTTACCGAAAGCCTTAGCTGTGTGTGACTGAATTCTTTTTATCATTAAAGTGTGAGATATTGTTACATTCACATTTATGCATTTAGCAGATGCTTTTATCCAAAGCGACTTACATTTTGTCAACTATCAATTACATCAGGGCTAGTCTCCCCTAGAGCAACTTAGTGTTAAGTGCCTTGCTCAGGGGCACAACAGTGGCAGCTGCGATTTGAACCCACAACTTTTCAGGCTACTTGCACGCTAGCCAGGTTCCTTAACCGCTACGCTACCACCGCCCTACTATTGTTTCCATGTATGCAAATGCTTTATCCTCCGACACAGAAAGCAACTATTTAGTAACTTTTTGCAACTACGTATTAATTACAATGAGGTACATAAGTGGCTGTAACGATTAGTAAACAAACTAACAGCTAATGGCTCGCTTGCAGTTTATTGTGGCACAGTAAATCCACCTATTTCTCAGCTCTCTCCATTTTGCTTTCTTCCATCTGCAGACTGCACTTCATAAATGCCACCTTAACGCACTCATAACTAAACAATCATTTTAAAAATAGATTTTGCAAGCTAACTCAGGAAGAGAATCAATAGAGCTCAAGTACTGGTCTGTATGGTATGTTTGGATCTAGTGAGGAGCACAGAACACGTTTGTGCAAATAAAGCTGATAGTGTGTGTGTGTGTATGTGTCTGTATGTTGAGACAAAAGCATTTAGCACAAAATGACTGCAGTGGGTTTGATGTGTATCTCAGTGGTAGAGCGGTAGTGTGCTCTGTGACCGTGATGCAATGCTGCACGTGTGGGTGTGTGTGTGTGTGTGTGTGTGTGTGTGTATGGTTGGGGGGGCGGCAGGATCTTTTCAGTCTGTTTTTTTTATGTGTGTGTGTGTGTTATTGGGGGGGGCAGGATCTCTTCAGTCTGTTTTTTTATGTGTGTGTGTGTGTTCCTTCTTCTTCGGAGCAGCCATTTTGACATGGCTGGAGGCTACAGACCATATAAGGGGACACTGATAACAGGTTCCCCTAGCAACCAGCCAGCCAGGCAAGCAAGAAGGGAATGGTCAGGAAGCTGTAACATATCGGTGTGTGTGTGTTTGTGTGTGTGTGTTTGTTGGGGGAGGGGGGGTGTAAGGAGTCAAGATGGTTTGAAGTGTAACGAGTAAAGATGGTTTGCCATTACCATCCCCCACCCTCGACCACCACCTCAATGCTGTACCCACACAATAGAGCTGTGTCATCCTGAGCACTGATGCCACTCATTCATATGGGTGGCATGGGTGGCAGCAGTGGTGAACGCTGTGAGGGGGCACAAACCCTTCAGACACATCGGAACAGAGCAACTCACCTCTGCTTGAAATCCCTTCAACAGTGGAGCTATCTGCTTCCGTAGATCCTGCAGGAGAGAAAAAGTAAAAGAGGGGGAGAGGGATAGACAGATAAAAAGAGAGAGGATGGGAGGGGGGGGGAGAGAGACAGAGAATGAAAAGCATAAGTGTTTTGGGATCAAGGCAAAAAAAGTCAACACTTCTCATCTAGTGTTTTATTTAGCGGTCTTTTTCACATCACAGCAAACTTTATAATTTTAAGATCGCCACATTTTTCTAAAAGTGAGGAAGAGGAAGAAGATGAAGATGAGGAGAAGGAGGAGGAAGAGCAGGCAGACTGCTCTTAAATTTAGACGCATGTGGCGGGACTAGCTCTGAGATCCACAGGACGAGGAGGGCTGGGGAGGGGGGGGGGGCAAAATGTATGAAAATAGTTATCCTGCTGATTTATCAAAAACCCTCAGGGCAGTTTTGTTCTCTAGCAGACACACACACACACATCAGGGTATCACCTTGTGCTACCCTTGATAGTGAAGAGAGGACAGGCTGTGCTTAAAGGAGAAGCATGCGGGAGGCAACATACATTTATTCAGTTGCACCCCCCCCTACCCACACACACACACACACTCCAAACACACACTCCCAACCCCAACCCCCCCTCGTCCTCATTTTTCCATTGCATGAGTTCTGCATGACTCAGAGGTCTCTGCTTAAATTAGCGTTCATGCACACACACACACAAAAAAATGGCCACAGCATCGACACGTTAACGTGTGCTTCACTTACCCAGCCCTTCCCTTCCTTTCCACGAAACTGGATGACTACCAAACTGCTCAACATTTTTTTTTTCTTCAAATAATCATTGCTAAAATTACAAATAATTGGATGGAATTTGATGCGGCTGTTTGGAGGGTTTGGAGACACAGAACAATAACATACATTATTAACATATAGTATAGTGTGCTCTTCAGATGAAAGGGGACAAAAAAACAACCCCTTTGTTTCCCAGCTAAATGGGCCCGATAAGGAGTTCTTTCTTTTGAGTCTGAAGGGGCAGGGGGGAGGATTGCGACGCCTTACTATTAAAACATATTAGATTATGGAGGACATCAATGTAGCCTTCATTTCGGCCCAGTGAGTGTATGCATGTGTGTGCGTGTGAATGCAGGACACCATCTCTCGCTCTCTCTCTCTCACACACACACACACACATACACACACACACACACACACACACACACACGAATAAATCTGTGGCGGAGACAAAAAGACCTCTTAGCTAGCCCTCTAGGCAGGAATGCCTAAAATGCTCTGAACAGCACTGACCAGACATTTTTAATGCCCACACACTCCTACAATAAGATGGCCAGGCCACTGGAGCAGACATATTTAACTGGCCAGCACAAGACACAGGAAAGAAATAATAATAAACAAAACCACAAACAGTAAAAAAAAAAAAAACTAACATAAACACTGATAGCCTTCTTGACACATCAGGACATGGGCAATGTGACAGTGAGGAGAAAGAGAGAGAAACACAGAGAGAGAGAGAGAGAGAGAGAGAGAGAGAGAGAGAGAGGGTGAGGGAGACATACAAGTAGCGAGCTAGTGAAAACATGCTATCCCAGGTTAAGCAGAAGCATTTTTTTTCTAGTAACAAAGCAGTTGGAGAATCCCCATGGCAGCCTGAGTCTGCGTCTTGGCTGGCAGAGGACTGCGCCTGGCAGACCTGAATAAGGAACCCTCGTACTCACAGAAACATAAACACACACGTACACAAACACAAAGAGAGAGAGAGAGACGGACAGACCAGTACACACACACTAACAGAGAGTGAGACAGAGAAAGAGAGAAAGCAAGATTAGTACACACACACACACACACACACACACACACACACACACACACACTAGGGCCCTGGCTACTGTACAGATGACATTTATGTAAGAGCAGCATCACAGGACACCACTGGATGCAGCGGAAACATCCATCAACACCTGCTTTCAGTGGATGAATTGATGCCAACATGCAGGAGCAGGGGGGCCTCACTCACACACACACACACACACACACACACACACACACACACACACACACACACACACACACACACACACGCGCGCAAAGCCCTACACCACTACAGGACAAAGCAGCTAGATTTTCTCTCTCTCTCCCCCCTTTCTCTCTCTCTCTTTCTTTTTCCGTTTCTTTTTCTCCAAGTGAAATTTGGTCTCAAATTTGGCATCGTTTGTCCCAATATCACTGGGGGATTATTCATATTACACTCACATCCACAAACAAACAAGCAGACAAAACAAAGACAAAGATCTGAAAGGAGAGGAAAAGAGAGGAAAAGAGAAGAGAGGAGAACAGAGAAGAGAAAAAGGGAGGAGAGGAGGAGAGGGGAGGGGAGAGAAGAAGAGAGAAGAGGAAAAGAGAGGAGAGGAGGGAAGGGGAGAAGAGAGGAGAGGAGAAGAGAAGAGTGGAGAGGAGAGAGCTACACGACCTGTTATAAACATTCAGCAAAAACAGAAAACACCTGATCTTCTTTTGCACACAGGGCCTCTGGTCACGACATGGTGTGACACTCCAGGCCAAAAAAGGGCACTATTCAAAAAGAACACTTCAAAGTCAGCACAGAGGGAACATGCTTTCCCTTTTCTCTTACAAAGAAAGAGGCATACAGGGGGAAAGAAAAAGGCTGTGAGCTGTAAGCACCCAGGAAGAAAGACGAGGGAAACAGTGTCCCCAGCAACCTCTTCTCCAAACCCCTTTGTCTGTTTCACTGTTTCTCGCTATCTCTCTGCCTTTTAGTGTCTTCTCCTCTCTCTCTCTCGCTCTCCCCCTCTCTTTCTCCATCTGTGTGGTAATGGGGAGCTGCCTGGGCAATCGTGTACAGAGCCGTCATTCTCCTCAGACGCACCTCCCACCACCCCACCACCCTCTGCCCCGGCCCCAGCCTATCCCACACCATGCCGCTGTTCTAACACCATGCATCTTTAATGGCCTCCTCCTACAGAACCACACAGCTGCCTGAGCTCTGCTCCTCCATTATTCACACACACACACACACACACACACACACACACACACACACACACACACACACACACACACACACAAGGTGAACACACATACGCACATGCTATGTCACCCTATCAGTGGTGTGTACTGAGGGCCCTCCGTGATTCATTTGTGTGTGTGTGTCATTGCTGCTGTGAGTGAGTCAGGGAACACACACATTTTTTGCATAAGTCAGACAGACATAAACACAAAGAGCAAATATTTGCTCATAAAGACAGTGTCACTGTGAGCGTGTGTGTGTGTGTGTGTGGGGGGGGGGGTATCTGACCTCACTCTCCATGTGGACAGTGTTAAACATTCCAGCTCACAGCAAATCTGAGAGAAGCAGGGGAGCTCAGTGCTTATATGGGCACCCCTCCAGAATCATCATTCAATTATTTCACTAGCTGGTGGCGGCCAACCCAGAGAGCACCCTCCTCATCTTCTCCATAGAAAAAAAACACACACACACAACAATGCTCTCTGTCTGAGGTGAGATGGCACCAAGCCTCTCAGCCGCTCACTCACTCACTCACTCACTCACTCACTCACTCAGTCTGTCTGTCAGTTGGTTCGTGTCTCTGTTTGCTGAGGAAGGGTGTGTGTGTGTGTGTGTGTGTGTGTGTGTGGGGGGGGGGGGGGTTAAAGGAGTGTGTCACTGAAAACTGAAGCCCCAGCTCATCTCAGCTCAGCCCTGGGGTTGGTGGGGACAACCGCTCCTCTTCACTTCCTGCTGCTCTCAACAAAGAAAAGGCAATTATTCTAAGGCTATGTCACTGGTCCAACTCCACCGAGTAATAAAGAGGAAGACAGGGAGAGAGGGAGGGAGGGAGAGAGAGGGAGAGAGAGAGAGAGAGAGAGAGAGAGAGAGAGAGTGAGAGAGAGAGAGAGAGAGAGGGAGGGAGGAAGGAGAGAGAGAGTGAGAGAGAGGGGGGAAGGAGAGAGAGAGGGAGGGAGGGAAAATGAGGGAAGGAGAGAGAGGGAGAGAGGTGATGTAGTGAGAGAGACAGAGAGAGAGAGAGGGAGGGAGAGGAAAAAGAGGGAGCAGGGAGGGGAATGGTGTGCAAAGAGGAGGAAGGGAGAGCAAGATATGTGCTTTGGGAAAAGAAAACCAGAGAAGGAAAGAAGAAAGCAAGACAGCAAGAAAGAGAGCAAGAAAACAAAAAGGGAGGGAAAAAAAGAGAAGTGTGAAAGACACAGCGCACACAGAGGGAAAAGAAAGGCAATATAACAAGGCAAGAGAAAGGCAGACAGAAAGAAAAAAAGAAAGAGAGAAAGAGAGAATGAAACGAGTGAGGAGGAGGAGTATGAGATAGGCCAACGAATGCCAGCAAACTCCCATGATGCCTTTCAGTGGCAGAGGCATGGTGGGAGGGCGGCAGTCAGACTGACAGCGACAACAATAACAACAACCGCCACGGCAACGACAACATCCAGCACAGCAGCAGCAGCGCGTCAGCAGTTTCCCCCAGCAAACACACCTCTGCAAGATAAGCAGCCGCACACTCAGCGCACCTCATCTTGTCTCCAAACAAAAAAAAGACAGGCTTTTTAAAAAAGCAGAGGGGGGTGGCGTGGGGGGTTGAAAAGAGGAACAGGCTTGTTTCCTCTTATGCCCACGAGGCTGTGTGGAGCACGTTTAGGATACAGATACTGACACACACACACACACACACACACATACACACACCTCATCAATGCACTGCCAACACAACCAATCACACTGACTCCCCCTACAGAGATAAACTGACCTCTTCCCTCCCCCCCAATCCCTGGAAGTCAAACACACACACACACATATAAATTCACACACATGCACACACACACAGACACAAATACACTGTATTTCCCAAACATTCTCCCAAAGATTTGAACTGAACGAATTCAAACCAAAAAAAAGAAATTAAAAATGCCTGAACAACACAAAGCGGTGAAAACCTGCACATTGTAGTAGTGCATCCCAGAGGGACCAAACGAGACGCAAAGACCAGTCCCTGAATCACACCGAGTCCTGACGTGGCGTCCCTCATGGGTGGGTGGAGGGGGGTGGGGTACGGGGACAGCAGGGGGTGCTTGGGGGTCTTTGGGGAGGGGGTGGAGGGGGGGGTTTCCAGAAGGGGAGCACACACCCCCCCACCCCCCCCGAAACCCAGACGTCTATGTCTGATAATGAGGTCACGACACTCCCGAGCCCAGCACAAAGGGACTGTGATTTAAGGGCAACGCAGCCCTGCAGTCCCTCTGCCACACACACGCACACACACACACACACACACACACACATAATCCAAGACAAAGATGGATTGCAGCTCCTGGTTATGGGCAATAACGTCTCCTCTCCCTCCTATAGAAGCAGGAGGAAAATAAACACCAAAAAAGGTCTGACTACATTATTGGCCTTGTCTGTCTGTCTGTCTGTCTGTCTGTTGGCTGGATTGTCTATCTGAGGCTATCCAAATCTGATTTATACAGATCTATATATCCAATAAGAACCCAATATTCCTGTGTGAGTGACTGTCCATATTAAATAGCAATCAGATACGATCTATGTCATAGTGTGGCATTTACCTTCTTCCTGCTAACATTGTTGCGATAGCGATGACACAGTTCACAGAAATAATATTGACATTACTGTCAACAAGACTAAATCTGCAAACATTATCTTCCTAACTGTCTACAAAGGAGATGGAGAAGGCCTAGATGCATTCACTAGTAATCAATGACTCTCAATAGTATCTTCCCTGCTTGTGGCATGGACAGAAAGTGAAATGAAAAATAAAAACTGATTTGCTTAAAGTGCTAAGACCTACAGTTCACTGATGTTCCAAAAAAGCAAACACACTAAAAAGCATTTTAGATTTGTGACAACTGAAAATTCAAGTGTTTTTTTTTTTTTAACTGCTCGGAGTAGCTACTTACAAGAGGTCCCAGTTGACAATGCAGATGAATCAGGTTTTGGCTAAGTGTCTGGAAAGGGCCTGAGTAGAGGTCTGGAGGCAGGCTCACATGTAAGGCTGAAGGTGTGGTCTATGTGGCACCAGTACCCACTCCCAGATGAGTGAGCCCTCCGAAACTCACCAAACCAGTAAGTCCGCATGACCGCTTGCCTTTCAACCCTGAAATGATTCCCTCTTTCACAACGCAACAAAACACTATACTTCTCACAGTAGTATTTTCAATCACCTCCCCCTCCCCCTCAAACCTCACCTCACACCACACATACCCTGCCCACCTCCTCGCCAGTAGCCTTGACCTACCCCCCCCGACACACACACACTCACACACATCACACACGCAACACCACATCCTCATCCCTGCTGTGTGTCCATGAGTCCAGCTCAGCCCTGTGTGTGTGTGTGTGTGTGTGTGTGCGCGTGTATCATCACACTGATCTAACGGCCGCCTGGCTCAGAATAGCACAGCCAGCCCTCCAGAGACGCTTCACCCTTTTAAGGTTTAATGCCGACATTAGACAAAGAGAGACATAAAATACAGGCCTCCACTCTCAACCACATATATACACACACACGCAAACACACACACACACACACACACCCTAACCTCACCATCACCTCTCCTCCTATGAAAATAATGGTGCTGGATTGCTGAGAAAGTCTCTTAGCGTTATATATATATATTTTCATAACCAATTCACTAAGACTGATTCCCTGCAAAGAAAAAAAACAAGCTAAGCCTAGGAGGAGAGGGAGAGGAGAGAAAGGAGAGACATAGAGAGAGAGAGAGAGAGAGAGAGTGTGTCAGAGAGAAAGAGAAGAGCGAGAGAGAGTCAGAACAGAACAAGAGAGCAAGCAAAGGAACCTTTCTATCGCAATTAATTCTGTTGAGCAGGTCTGTTGAAGCAGGCAGCTATTGAGGATCTATTTATAGAAAGTGCTTCTAGGGGGGAGGAGGGTGGTGGCGGTGTGTGTGGGGGAGTGGCCATGCAAATCCAGAGGAAGGGGTAAGAGGGGAAAGAAAAAGCTGAGAGGAAGAAAAAAGAAAGATGGCCCCTCATTGCTCTCCTGTCCAGAACAGCAGAGACATATCCACATGGCAACATCCTGTCTGCTTCCGATCCACACACACACACACACACACACACACACACACACACACACACACACACACGCACGTCTTCCTTTCATTTATGGTTGTACGTTTCCGACATGAGTTTCCAATACACAAACAAACTGCCTTTTGTATGTTCTCTTAGAACATTATACTCTCTGGTTTTATTTCTCTCTCTTTCTCTCTCTAGCATGTCCACATATAAACACTTGTCTTAAATAAAACTACTAATTACTACAGAAAAAAACACTATAATACTAAATTAATCTTAAGTAAGAAAAATACCTTTTCAGCTTTACTTATGCTCAGTGCTGTATGGCCTCAGTGTACAGCTGCTCAGTGACTGCCTCCAAACACTCTCTCTCTCTCTTTCTCTCTCTCTCTCTTACACACACACACATACACACACACACACACACAAACAGCTATTTTGGTCATTAATTTCACTCTTATCCGAAAACGCACGCAATACCTGCACAAACACAAAAAGCATCAATCTCCACTGAGTTACCCTTTTAGTCCCTCCCTCTCTCCCTCCCAGCCTGGCAATAACAGCCCACCCAGGCCCTGAGCTAAGCGTTGTCTATGTGTGTGTGTGTTTGTGTGTGTATTCGTGCAAGTGTGAGTGTGAGTGTGTGTATGTGTATGTGTATGTGTGTGTGTATCTGTGTGTGCGTGTGTGTGTATTTGTGCATATCTGCACGTATCTGTGTGTGTGTCTGTGTGTGTATTCATGCAAGTGTGAGTGTGAGTGTGTGTGTATCTGTGTGTGCATTTGTGTGTTGTATTTGTGTATGTGTGTGTATCTGCACGTACCTGTGTGTGTGTGTGTGTGTGTTTGTGTGTGTTGGGCTAATAGCTAGCTAGGCTAGCTGAGCTTGTTTAGTGACAGTCAGTCAAGTCTGGGTCCCCATGGTGAGCATGTGGGAATACTCTATGGGGAGTGGCTGGAGTTAGTGATAGCTGTCTGCAGGGTTGCTGGATTTTTCCATGGAGGGCACATAATCATTAGCATTCCACTTTAAGTGTATTCCATGGAAACAGCGCAACCCCCCTCTCCTCTGCTCTCGCCTCATCCCTGTCAAGGGCCCAAAATAGCGTTTTATTTGGTGAAATTATTTCTGCACTGCAATTCAGCCAGTGGGTGGAGGGTGTCTGACACCAACCATTAACCCAAACAACACACACATGTACACATGCACACACACACAAATTAAGGTTGATATGTTACCTACAAAAACACACACAAACACACTTGTGTGTTACTGAGAAATCGTGCGCACTCACGTGGACACAAATACACACACTCTCATACACGATACACACTCTCAAACACACACACACACACTAAAGGACTACATTTTCAGAGAAAATAAAATCACCTGTAGGTACAGTCTTCTGAAAGTTTGGTCTATTTCCTTTACTAATGTGTGTATACATGCTGAATTCAGCCAAAGCGGTTGAAAACTAAGGGGATTTTCTGTGTATTCCTAACAGCAAGTGATTCAGCATTGAATGACCACTAGCAGGTGACTGCCGAGGCCTGCTGCTCATGCAGGGCAGTTAATGTGGTTAAGGATTTCTATGGTTAGTTAGCCCGCTAACCAATTCAATAGACTTCTCTCGGCAGCTTAAACAATCCACTGAAAGCAGCCTACAAATGTCTGGGGACCTAAAGATACACATCATAAAAGCAAACAAACTAACTAACAATTAAACAAACTAAACAAACGACAAATCACGAACACACACTAAACAAAACAATACAACCCAAAAAAGCTGTCAATCATTTCTACGCTGCATTGAAGAGAGCTGTGTTTTCTAGAAGAGTGGCCACTGCGCTGTCTAGTTCTATTAGAGGTGGCCAGAGAAAGAGAGATGGAATATGGTGTCCTACTGCCACGAGGGCAGGATGAGTAAACAATGGCCTGAGTTTTCATTTTGGGGTGAACTTTCCCTTTAAGCTGACCAGAGCGAGACAGAAAGAGAGTGAGAGGGAGAGAGAAAAAGAGAGAGAGAGGCTTTAAAGACGCTGGGGGAGGGGAGGGGAGGGGAGCAGTCTCAGTCAGTGCATTTGGTAGATACACACGAGGCTCCTGAGGAGCCTGTGACTGGCCGGATATAAAGGGCAGCATGTGTAAGACGGGAGTGTGTGTGCAGAGACAGGCCTAAGACATTACAGGGCTTTGAACACACACACACAGCTCCTAGCTTCTATTAAAGGATACGTTTTGTAATTCAAAGTCCAGTAAAAAGTAAACACATTAGCATCACTCAGCACTTATACACACACACACACACACCACTCCACTCCACTCCACTCCATCTCTCTCTCTCTCTCTCACACACACACACACACACACCACACTAACGTCACTCGGCGCGTCCACGGATGGCTGCATTCACAGACAGTGACTCATCAGCAGAGTAATGAGAAACGGAGGAGGCTGGCAAGAGGGGCCTACTAGCTCACCCCATGAACAACACGCACACACACAATACAAACACTGTAAAACACCCCCATGCAGCACACACATACAGTACAAACACAAACAATCACATACTGTAAAACGAACCACACACACACCCACCAAATACACAAACACACACACACACACACACAAACTTATAAATGAGGAAATCATAAAATGTGGGGAAAAAAACATCTGACACAAACAACCCTGGTGACGCATTTTTTGTCTTTAAAAAAAAAAAAAAGATGAAGTCAATCCCTCAGACAGTACCTCACACACCTTTGATCTCAGGATCACGTCGACCTTGTCCTGCCTGACCTCACAAATGATGCTTTTTTATAACACAGAACGGTGACGGTATGTGTGTGTGTGTGAGTGCTTGTGTGTGTGTGTTTGTGTGTGTGTGTGTGAGTGCTTGTGTGTGTGTGTTTGTGTGTGTGTGTGTGTGTTTTGAGGGAGAAGTTACATAGTGAGTAGAGCAACAAAGGCTCAGTACCATCCTCATCACCGTCATCACTAGCAGCGGCAGATGCAGGAACAGTAGTGGCTCTCAAGCATGGCAGCCTCCGCCTCTCGAGGTCCCACACTCCACACTCTTGCCTGCTCACAAACACCCCCCCCCCTAGTGTGTGAGACCCACGGCTGCTCGGGGTGACCCCGGGTGAGGCCAAACTCACACACAAACACCCCCCTCCTCCTCAAAACCCCCTCCACACACACATACACACACACACATGCCCAAATCTGTCTCAGCTCAGCTTGGCCCAGCTCTGCACTGCTACCCAAACAACACTCGGCTGGAGAGGTGTTGAAAAAACAAACACAGCCATTTATACAGAAAGGGATGGGATGGGATGGGGGGGGGCAATTTCCCTCAAACAGGGAGATTTCAAAACAACACCAACAAGCAGAAGAAGGCAAAATTAGGAAAAAAGAACAAGAAAAACACACTTGACCCAGCTTCTCTTTTTGCAGGTGGATCATGTGTGTGTGAGTGAGTGTGTGTGTGTGTGTGTGTGTGTGTGTAGGGGGGAGCGGGGTTAGGGGAGGTGGTTGGGTCTGCCCAGGCCCGTCAGTGGAATATTCTGCTCAAGTCTGCTGTGCGCCTGTCCACAAGTGCCATATTATCACTCATAATAATGGGCTTACTGTGTTGAGCCACAGTGCCGATTCCATGACATGCATAAGTAAACAGGAGAGCAGTGGAGTCATGCCTCTCCTCTCTCTCCTTACCCTCCCCCCCTTCCCTCTTCTTCTTTTCTCCTCTCTCTCTCTCCTCTCCACAGAACTAAAAATACCAGCACTGCCCGCCAACAGCCCAGAGCTGGCACTGTGTGGATGGCAGGCAGATGGCAGAGAGCTCGCAGGGGCAGGCGAGAGCAGGGTGGGCATCGCTCAACGGCAGGCCAGCCACTACAGTCAGTCTCACATACACACACTATATATAAACATATGCACGCACACAGTATATGCACACATACACTACTTACATATGAACACACAGAGGTGCAAGCTCATATCTTCTATACACACACACAAACTTGCATGCCACACACAGACATCCATCCCAACAGGGAGGCCCACATATGCATGCATGCATGCAAACGCCTATACACGCAAGGACACAGGAAATACATGCACACACACACACACACACACAAATACACTTACATGCACATACACAAATACAATACCACACAAAAAGGTCTCATGCTCCACTACACAGCCCCCCCTCCTCCCCACCCATCCACACACACGTATACACACACACACACACACACACACACACATACACACACACAAACACACACACAGTGATTCATACTGACTAAAGAACAGCTTCTATTGTCCCTGAAAAGCTGGAAGGAGTGAAAGACTGAAAAGTGAAGTGCATCAAAGTGTGTGTGTGTGTGTGTTTTTGAGTGAGAGAGTTATTGAGAGACGCTGGGTATTTCAGGCTGTAGAGAGAGTTATTATTTGCTTAGTATATGGGGCCTGTAACCTAGCACACTACATGCATGCGGGGGGTTGAAGACTGAACATTTTAGACAGGCTTCTAGTTGGACACCTAACACTAAAGATGGCAGCAACAAGGAGGGGGGGTTTGCCACAGTGATGAAAACTGCAGGAAAGACAAGCCCACTGTTGACGAAGTGTAAGTAGATCTTGTATAAACAGAGCCCAATGACAGAGTATACAGGCCAATGTGTTTGTTCATAGTGTCTGTGTGTGTGTGTCTGTGTATGGACTACAAAGAGAGAACAAAAACTAGCAGTCTCGTTTGTGGGTGAAAATGAGAATCTGTGTATACAAGAGGTTGTGTGGTGTGTGTGTGTGTGTGCACGAGTTGCTGGGGATGTGCATCCGCTTGTTGTGAATCAACGCAAGACAGCCAGCCTTCCAGAAGAAACTTGATCCCAAACACCCACAACCCACCCACCCTTCGCCATTCACCTCCCATCCAGCCCACCCAAGGAGACACACACACAGTTGTACACACACACACACGCATGCCACAAAACACACAAAGGAAGTATTCAAAAACACAACTTAACACAGGATCAGACACCCACATCAAACCTCGACTGAGTGCCCCGTGCCTCTGCACGCCTTTCATAAAGCACAGAGTGGGATAATCACCTTTACTGTCTCCCGTGCCAGAAGCGCACACACACACACACACACACACACACACTCACACTCACAGCCCTTACATGCAGACCTGCTTAGTTGTGCATTATATCACACATGGGACATGGTGGTCTGTGGATACGTCACAGCAAGCTATGCGATGCTATGAGATGCTCCATACAGTGGTCTGTGTATGGGGCAGAAGTGCAGGGGGAAATATTTGTGAGGGGGATGGTGGGGGATTTGAGTGTGTGTGTGTGTGTGTGTGTGTGTGTGTGTGAGAGAGAGAGAGAGAGAGAGAGTGTGAATGCAAGAGGGAGCATGTGAGCAAGAAAGAGACAATATTTGTATGTAAGTGTGTGTGTGTGTGTGTGTATGTGTGTGTGTGTATGAATTTCAGTTGTGTGTGCATATGTATGTGTGTGAGAGGGTGTGTGTGTATGTGTATGAATTTCAGTCGTGTGTGTGTATGTATGTATGTATGTGTGTGAGTGTGTGTGTGTGCGTGCGTGTGTGCTGGCGGGGCAGGGGGCAGGAGGTCGAGGGGGTGACAGATCCGCTGTCAGCAGTGTGCTGGTCGGCCCGGGAAGACGGATGGTCCGGCTGCTCGGCCTGCTGGGATAGATGATCGTCTGGATTCCAGGAGGAGTCCTCTGCCTCAACACCCCCACCCCCAATACCCCTCAAGACCCCCACATCCCCATACTCCCAGTGGGGGGGGCCTCCCGCACCCCTCACTGGAGGCCAGCCCTGGACACCCAGCCCCTCCCCCCCAAGCCACTCAACCCCACTCCCTGTCCGCCATCCAAACCCCCTCAGCACACAAAGAGCCCCAATGGGCTCGCTTATCCCTTTATCAATTACCAACATGCTTAACCACCCTCGTCAATCAAACACTGCTTTGGACCAAGCCACAGCCAATACAGAGAACCGTTAGATCAAGTAACGCCAGGCTATTTTAAACCGCATAAGGAACAGCGCTTAGCTTCTATGTTTGGGTTTAACGGTATTAGGAGGACGGTATCTGGAAACGAAGATCTATTTTCCAGTTTCTTCATTTTGGACTACATCATCTCCAAAAAAGAAAAGTTATCAAATATCATAGAGCACTAGCTAGGCTACACTGTGAAAGATCAGCAGTTAGCATTTATATTTCTAGTGGTGCTGTATAATAGATTATGACTGATTTGCCTGTTTGTTCAGTTTGGACATCACAGCAAGGAGAAAAGTGAGATCAAATAACACAAGCCGCTCCACATTGTGAAAGAAGAGCATTTAGCAGAGACATTTGGGAGCACCATGCTAATTTTGGGGGGGGAAACGAAGACTGATTTTCCAGTTTGTTCAGTTTGGCTGGTGGTCTACTGAAGCAGAGCCCTGGGAGAGTTCACTTCCCTTCTCCTGCAAAGCTTCTGCTGGAGAGTCTGTGTGTGTGCGTGTGTCTGTGTGAGTTTGTTTGTGTGTTTGTGTGTGTGTAGCCTAGAAATGAGAGACACGGGGGGAAGGGGGGGGGGTCTAGACCGACAGGCAGGCAGGCAGGCAACACGAGAGCACCCGGCCGTTACCGAGGCCCGACGCTTCAGCTGCAGTCTCATCAATCCTACTGCACAGCGCCAGATGGGCCTCAGCCTCGCAACAAATAAATCGGCAACATCATCGGCAACAACAGCAACAAAGCCTGCACAAACCCCAACATAGAAGCTTACAAAAATCTGAGATCTGTTTCACTCTCTACTTCTGTTACTCTCTCTTGTTGCTGGGGTCTAAGGGGGTTTTGTCAAGGGTGGGGTTTTTTTTGGAGAGTGGAATGAGGGATGGCCGTGATCCCCAAGATGACCAGACAATGACCCAGGTCTGCCTTGGGAATGACCCCAGTCTGGGTAGGGCCTGACCTTTGCCTGGCCTAAGAATGACTGGGGGTTAACCCTTTGTTTGCCTTGGAGCGAGACGAGAAGCCCTAATGGCTATTCAGAGGAGGCTCACTCGAAGCGGTCAGCTGGGATAATAAATCCCAATAGAATTCATTGCAAGCAATTCACACACACACACACTGACACACATATTTTATAAATATATGTACACCCTCCCCTCCATCAAACGCTCCAACCAACATATAAATAAACAAGAGACTCAAAGACACTCACTCCCTCCAACAGAGACACACAGACGCGCGCACAAGCACAGAGACACACACACACACACACAGAGGCACACACTCATACATGCTGTCATCCATCCATACATGTCCACTCCCATCATGGTCTGCCCTTTGGCAGGAGCTTCTGAATGACATAAGATTACCTCAGTGCCAGTCTGAGACAGCTGTACCATCTACGACCTGACACCACAAGTACTACACACACACACACACACACACACACACACACACCACACCCTTGCCCCTCCACACATGCACGTGCACACACATATGCACACATAACACAACAACCAGCACTACACACACACATGGACACAAACATACATATGCTTACTGAACTCAGCAGTGTGGCTTCTGAAGGCCTTGAGTGTATATGCACACATGCACATGTGTGGAAGCCTTTGTGTGTGTGTGTGTGTGTGTGTGTGTGTGTGTGTGAGTGTGTGTGTGTGTATGTGTTTGAGAAAGAAGAGAGAGGGAGACATAGTCGAAGACAGAGAGAGAGAGAGAGAGAGAGAGATGGAAGAGGTGTGTGTGTGTGTGGGGGGGTGTAGTTCAGTGTTACCTGCTTGTACCCAGCCTCACCCTCCCCCACAACAACCTAAAGCGCCACCCCCACCCCGCAATTGTGTTCTGAATGCCTTCACAAACAAAAGGCTGTTTCACAGGGCTGCCAACCCTCTCGCCTGCCTCCCTCCCTCTCTCTCTCCGTCTCTCTCTCTCCCTCTCTCCCTCTCCCTCCCTCTCACTGGTAAATATCCTCTTGTCGTGTTAGAAACAGGGGGTTATAATTAACTGTGTGAGACGCCAGTCGGGTAAGGCTGGCACCATGCCAGCGGATCAGCCCTAATTACAGTATTCATTCTGTCAGGACTTCTCCTCGCTGCCCCGCCAACCAACCCACACACACACACACACACACACAAAAACACACACACAAACTGTATTCACAGCCAGACGTCAGCTAACTCGTCTTTAGCTTACAGCCCAAATAAACGCTTCGTTGGATAGAAAAGCTCACACTTCATAGCAAAAACACAAACACTTGAGAGCCGTCTATGTATTTTCTAAAAGAACCTGGTGCACTCACACACACACACTCTCTCTCTCTCTCTCTCTCTGTCTCTTTTGCTCGCTCTCTGTGCTTAGGTTACACAACGCTCCCCACTTTCAATACTCCACTTTTCCCCTGCTTGATAAGGGAACATAAAATAAGCAAGGGTAGAAAACACACACACACACACATATAAATAAATAAATAAACAAATAAATATATAACTCTGGCCCGGTTGGAAAACACTTCCCCTGAATAGGCCTCATTGTCATTCAAAATGTCCACTCAACGTACTTAAAATGACGCAAAACAAAGAGCTCATTTTTTACAGGTTTGTAAACACCCACTTTAATATGCATTGGTTTCTGACCACTGTGAAATATCTTGGAGTGCAGTTCAAAGGCCAGCTTCACCGGGGCAGCCGGGGTTTTTTATGTGTGCTTGCAGGCACCTATGGGCAGCTGCCTGAAAAGTGCAAGGCTATCAATGGTCCTTCTAATCCGTAAAGGCATACACACTCTCTCTGTCACACACACACACACACACAGACGCACACATACATACACTCAACTGGATAGAGATAGAGAAAGAGGATTGAGAGAGAGATAGAGAGAGTGTGTTCAGGAGCTGAAGGGTCTCCTCGGAGAAGGACCTCGACTGAATGGCGCTGAATGGCATGGGTCCGGCAAACACTCCAGGGACTGATTATCAAACTAAGACTTCATTCACACACCACACACACACAAACACATGCCACACACACACACACAACCACATGCCACACACACAAACGCACATACACAAACACATGCCACACATCCACACACACTGATTCGATACTGCTGTGGAAACAGCAGCTGTTGTTGTACTGATGGCTACAGTCAAGTTAAGAGGGTCCAGAGAGCCTGGGGGACTGGAAAGAAGTTAGCTTAGCAGGGGGGCGATCCACTCTACAGTTAAAAGTTTCTTTTTTTTTGTTAGGGGTTTTTCTTTCCTGTCGCAAAGTTACAGCTCAGGTCTGAGAAATAAAACCCATGAAAAACAAACAGCGTTCAACGGTGTGGCGTTCTAGCTCTGTATCTCCTGCTAGCGTAGCGAGAAAAAGTGCACAAAAAGGCAGAAAAAATAAATAAAAAACGAGCGGCTAAGATCTATGAGGTCTAGTTGAAGAGGTTGAGTCACTGCAAAACGGCTATGTTTTTACAGATCAACACAGCCTTATAAGTACAAGACCTCTCTGTAGAAATCCAGTTTGCTCTCATTTTCATTTCGAAATATTAGTAGGTATTAAAAACAACGAAACCACAAACCAAGGCCTCGTTAAAATGTAAAAAGCTGTTGATTTGCGCAGTGTTTTTGACAGTCTTCTCTTCAACTTAACTTAACTTAATACCCTGGCTTATGAAATGGCAAGCTTAAAGTCTAAATATAGCAAATTATTTTAACCAGTAATCAGATTCAAGAAACATGTAGGCTATTGCACAAGCACCTCAGAGACATTCTGTTCCACACACACACACACGCACATACTCTTTTACACACACACACACACACCAGTTTTATTCATTATACTTGGCATGATATTCCCATGTAGCGGTAAAGAACATGTATAGATGCAAATTAGAATCTGTGTGGTGAGACAGACTACAGACTACATAGACACTGACCAATCAGCTCTGATTAAAAGCACACAGCAACCAATCAGGCTGAACTGAAAAAAATTAAGCAACGTCTTCCAACACTATTCAGTATAATAGTCTTCCTTAAAAACATATAGTGACAGTGCAGCGAACTTCAATGCAACTATCACACCATCACCCCACCCCAGCCAACCCACACCCCCTTTCGCACAGTAATTAAGGTAACTTTCCAGCGCGGCAGCAGCATCAAGGGATGAGGTGCCCCCCCCCCGGTCCCATGGCGGAAGGAGCCCTTGATGTTTTGTACCTAAGGTACCAGGACTGAGTCAGGAGTATCATTTTTCTCCCTGCTCAGAGCGAGTGGAGGAGCGGGGCCTCTCAGCCAAAACCCCCAGCACGATTCATTTAGTAACGGCTTATTAAGCGCAGACATAAATTGCAGGCCTGGACGTTTTAAATGGAAAAGAAGCCTGATTTATTAGAGTGCCGGAGACAAAACAGGTTTCTATTTTCCATTTATTCATCAACACTCTATAGGAGGGGCAGCTCACAAGGAATTTGAACAGACAAAAAGAGGGATCAGGGAACGCGCAGAGGGGGGGGGGGAAGAGGGAGGGAGGGAGGAAGGGAAAGAGGGAGAGGTAGAAGGAAAGAAGAGGAAGAGTGAGAGAGAGAGAGAGAGGAGTAAAAAGGGGAAGAAGAGAACGGCAGCTTTGTGGCAGCGTGATCTTTAGATAGCCCTGGAAGAGGAGCTAGCACAACACTTCAGTTTTCCTCCACAATAACCTGCAAAGAAATACTTTTAGAGCGGGAAAGACTGTGTGCCGAAAGAAAAAAAAGTTTTTTTGTGCACACCACACCATTCAGAGAGCTGAAATTAAATTAGGCCCAAGATCCTGTGGTGGCTGATGAGGTCAGATAATAAAAATACTCTGAAAAGTACAATTCAGTACAGTAGGGAGAAAAGAAACAGAAACTGCAGCAGTGACAAATAAGGATCCTTTCAATCTAGATCACTGATGTGACTAGCACGGCTGGTGAGGCCTGTCAGATGCTTATCATCAGATATGGCAATACGACTAAATCGGATCTGTAAGCGCTTTTGGGTAAACAGAAAAGGTGTCTCGGCTTTAACGGTTCTGTGCGCATCGGCAGGCTTCTGTGCGCGCGGACCGTGACCTCCGAGACAGACGCGATCCGGTCGGCACTGGACAGAGCAGACTCGGCCAGTCATGCAGGAAGAACATTCCCTAAAAGGACAGAGCGTTCGGACAGGACAGCCGACCGCCGCTGGCCTCCCTTGGACCCCCCCACCCAGCCCCCATCTCTCTCGCTCTCGTCCATAAAATCAGCTTGGAGACAATCATTGACTAAATTGGGCAGAAATAATAGACAAGGGAAACTCCACAACCGAGGAGTGGGGAGATGGGAGGAGGGGACTGGTGCAGGTTGATGACCTTGTGGAAAGAAAAGGCCCGGTCCAAAATGACACCTCAAGGAACCAGCTGTTGAGCTAAACCACACACATACACATAATACACAGAGAGATGTGTGCACGCACACACACACACGCTCACACACACTAAAAAAATGCAGACAACCCATGTCTAATGAAAAGGGTTGGGGGGGGGGGTTAGTGAAGAGAAGGAGAAAAAAAAAAAACGAGCTGTCTTGTAAACGAACAACCGCCTAAATTTATTAACGGCGCGGCTCAAACTTAATTTATTAAAAATGGCAGCGACTGCGGAATGAGATCACAGAAATACAGGCTCCCTTCAAGAGACAGGACACCCACCCTCCCCCACCCCCACCTCTTCTCCCCCGACCATACCCACGTGGCCCAAAGCATTTCCTCTCACAGCGACAGGGTTCAAGCTATCCTCAGTCTGCCCCCCTTCTCCTCCCTCCCTCTGCAACTCCCTCCCGTCATCTCCTATCCTCGGCCCTCTCGTCTTCTCCCCTCCTCCTCCTCCTGTCTCCAGGCCCCTGGGTCTGCCGTGGAAATGGAGGGAGTCTTCTCTCACCTCTGGAGTGTTTTTCTTGAACTCTCGGCTCTGGTCGATGAGCTTTTTCCTGGACTGCTCGCTCTCATCCTGTCGGTTGGCCAGCGCTGCGGCGGTGGCATCCAGTTCTTTCTGTAATCAGACAGACAGGCAGAGACACAGGAGAAGAGAAGAAAGAGACAGAGAGAGAAAGACAGAGAAAGAGAGAGTAAGAGAGTAAAAGAGGTATTAGAAAACAGTAGCTGGCTTCTCTACAGTATCTCAATCTGACCTACACAAAAAAAGAATAAAAAAACACTTACAAACTCCCTTGACTTATGGTGCAAACACACACACACACACACACACACACACACACACACACACACACAAATAAGATTTCCACTGAGAAACTACACAGCACAAACCAAAATAGGAAAGTTACCCAATCGGGGCCACACACACTATTGTTGCCACGCCATTTGTCACAAAACTTTCCATATTACTTCACATCGGTTAAATACTACAAAGGATTAAAGACATTTAGTTCATTATGCAAAGCGACCTGAACAGAGTGGCTGCAACTTCAACATTTTTCTCTGATTTATTCAACACTGTCATTTATAATTCATCTTTTCTATCACGCCATTATCTTGACACCGAGACAGCTGGGGACCATGTTACACTAAAATAATCTAGCACGCTTGCCCTACAGAAGATACCAGAACAGTTCTTTTTTTGTTTTTTACTGAAATATATCATACTAGTGAGAATTAACAGTCTAAAATATAAGAGAATAGAGACAAATACATAATTACAATGACGGCATATTTCAGAGCATAGTATTCCATATTTAGACTTAAGTGTGGAAAAAAGTTGTGAAACTGGAGACAAATCAGCTATTGCACTGACAAAGACATCATACTGCTATTTTCAGACTCGCACTAACTAGCCAGAGCTTCTGCTCAGAGAGAAACCCCAGACGGAGCATGGGCCAGGACTGGCCCGGATCCTGCCATGGGATCAGGCACTCTCTGGAGAGGAGTTGTGTTCGCATCGGCCGACCTCAGACGTGGGGAGAGATAAAAGGGCTCTTCAATGCCGTGTCCACAACAGAGAGCTTCTGGTAAACATGTTCACAGCCAAGCTGGCTTTCTGAAAATGGGAATCTTATTCTGAGGCACTGATGGTTTTGTGGTGATGTGCTATTTGCACTTCTGTTTGGATGCTAAACTGTATTTCGTTACTCTAGATTCATACATGTGTAATGACAATAAAGTTGAATCTAATCTAATCTAATGTGGAGGATAGAGAAAGACAGAGACAGACAGAGATAGAGAGAGAGAAAAAGAGAGGGGGGGGTCAACTATGCTCCACTGTAAAGTACAGGCAACTGGTTAGGCGTTCTCAAAGCTGAAGTGACAGCAGCTGAGACACACACTCAAGTTGCGTTACCAAGGACACCAATACAACCTAGAGACGGACCAGGCCAGTCTCTGTCTTAACATGAAGGGAGGAAAAGCCTCAACCTGCTTTTCCTCCAAACTACATGAGTGTGTGTGTGTGTATGTATGTTAGTGTGTGCAGGAGCATGTCTGTGTGTGTCTGTGTGAGCGCGTGTTGACATCTGGGAACCAGATGCAAAGAACAAATCAAGTTAATTAGGTTGGAGCTCAGCCTGCCAGACTCCCCAAACCTCTAGCTCAGTAAGTGAGGGCCCTGCTAGTGAGTGAACCGCCACCACAGGCCAGTCCAGCTTTCATCTCTCTGTCTCTGTCTGTCTGTCTGACTGTCTTTCTGCCTGCCTGCCTTGCAATGGCTGAATCCCAATGTCCCCACTAAGCACTCAGCCCTGAGCCCTCAATGACTTAACTGGCATGAATCAGCCAATGATGAGACAGATTGATGCTAGTTAAGTCTTTGAGGGCTCGAGGCTTAGGGTTTAATTTGGACATTGGGATTCACTCACTCTCCCTCTCAATCTTCACTCAATCTTCCTCTATCGCTCCCACTCTCCCCTATTTTTTTTTTACTTGCCTCTCCCCACCTCTTTCTCTTACTTTTTGTACCTCTGTCTGTCTCTTTCTCTCTGTGTCTCTATCCCTCCGTCATGCAGTCTCTCTCTCTCTTCCTGCTTTCCACCCCCCTCTGATTACTGCTCTTCTACTCGTTCCTCAGCCACAGCCAGTTGATCTGTCCTCCCTCCGATCCTAAAATGTCTCTGCCTGATATGTACGCACACACACACAAACACACACACACACACACACACACAAACACAAAAGAGAGGAAAGACAGAGTGTGTCTGGAACTCACATTCTGTTGAACAACAGACAAAAAAACTCA
This sequence comes from Tenualosa thibaudeaui, assembly GCA_027481765.1. Classification (NCBI taxonomy): domain Eukaryota; kingdom Metazoa; phylum Chordata; class Actinopteri; order Clupeiformes; family Clupeidae; genus Tenualosa; species Tenualosa thibaudeaui. Next base: position 22,905,576 of record JAIFZK010000009.1, read on the forward strand.
ACAAATATAAAAAAAAAAAAAAACGAAACAAATAAAAACAGCCACAGCCCAAGTGGACAGTTTTTAGCTTTATGATGCGATGACAGACTGTTGTGGTAGTATCTGTGTCCAGGCATCCTGCAGCGCCATGTGTTCCCCCATAAAAAAAAAACACTCTGGCTCTACTCAGTTAGCTCAGCAGGACGAAGGCACGCATCAGGGGGAGGGAGGGAGAGGGAGGAAGAGAGGTAGAGAGAGGGAGAGAGAGAGAAAGAGAGAAAGAGAGGGGAGGATCTTTGCCAGTCTACAGCACTGGGTGAATGCTTCAAACACTCAAACAAACACAAACACAACACACACAGTACTCAATTTAAGCCTGCCAAAGGCGAGACACGAATATCTGATAATGGCAATCCTGTATTTGGCAAAATGATTGGTGATAATTGTATGAAAATGGTTTCTTATTTCCCTGATTACTGTTTACTACAGAGGGCCGTGGCTGAAATAGGCATCTATTGTGTCTTCCTTGTGAGTGTCTCATTTAGACACACTCTCAGTGCCAAATGTGACTAATGAGCCAGTTTTGGTGAGCAATCCTGAAAAAAAAAGATATCATAGATCTCACAATCTGTCAAGCTGATGTGGTCGATTAAAGTATTCAGTTAATCTCAATTTGCTAATTCCACTCCCATTTCGCCATTTTCACCAATGTAGGCAAGTTATATTTCATAATCTTGACAGTTCTATTATTGACAAGTAGCCTAACTGTGAAGATCATTGACAAATTTACATAAATTATTCTTTCCAACTGATCGGCTGATTACACCTAAGTATTTAATTGCCTGGCATTAAGTGCCTTAATTTCAAATGCACATCCTATCCAGCTAACAGGCCCACTGCCTGAACGCGTGTCCAGAGTTTAGCATGGCTGCCGACACACATTTCAGCCTCTCTCTCTCCATGACATGGGAGCTGTTCACACACACAAACACACACACACACACACAGGCCCCGAGCCCCTCACAAGTTAACACTCTTGACACTGATTAGCAGATGCTGCTGTTATAAGCCCATTAAAGCCTGTGATTTGGCTAATCACCTCTTTGATTAGCCAAGAGAGGCTCGTGAATCCTGAATGACTGAAACTCGAAGAAACCCCTGCTGTCTGCACACCCATTGGCTGGGGGGGGGGGGGGATGTCTGGATCAAAAGATTTCACATGCAACCCACCAGCAGTCCTTAAGCCACCACTCTCTGTCACCCCCCAACCCCAACCCCAAACCTCCTCCCCACCAACATCTCACCTCTGCCCTCTCAGCTCATTTTCCATTCCCACTCAATCACTTCATCCCAATAAACAGACGGCTTTGTGCAGGCGGCTTTTCAACAGCAGATGGGAAAGAAGCCTTTGGTCTCTGGCATTGCTGGCTGTTGGTGCTGATACTGATAGCCAAGAGTTTTTCCTGGTTCCTCAGCTACTGTGACTGAAGGCCACTTTGTAGGTTACCACTTAGTGTGACATTTATGCAAATACTTTTATGCAAAAAGCCTGGTATCTTATGCCTCTCCTCTTTCTCAAGACATAAAACTGTTACACTGGCTCAGCGTCATGGTAATACATTTCTCTACTCCACAGTTTGTGAAAACTCTAACATGTCTTGCTAAAAGTTGCTAGACTTTTCATGGATGCTATGGACTGTTTTCTTCCCTCCAGTTACGCAAAGCTAGAATACAGTTAAATATTACAAACATCTATATATTATGAAGTACACAGTATATAAGTACACAGTAATTTTTTCTTCCTCCACCATCATGTTTCAAGTCTACTTGAGGCTGCAATATTTGCAAAGCTATTATTGGACAATTCTCTCCCAGATTACTTCTGTTGACACTTTTGATGGTGTACATATCTAATTATGGACTATCACTGAAGGAGTGCTGTCTAAACTGGGTCCTGGGTCCACACTGCATCTTCACAGATGGAGAATGAATGACTGCTTTGAGGGTCTCGGATGGATCTGTGGAGCAGAAGCATTCATTTGCTCAACTTGGACATTTTCCACCTTGGATCATTTTTACTCAACCTAAACTTACCCTTTCACTGTTTGGGATGTAAACCTGTATAGTTTTTATTTTCATCACACAGCATTTAATTCGTCAGCAATAATGCCGTGGCCATCTTAAGTTCCCACAACAGCAAACTCACCAGCACAAATATCCCCACCATGGTAAAGGGAGAGACAACCCAGACCTTATTAGAAAAAGGAAGTCAGGCTTATTTATAGAGAACCACTCCCCAAACGAACAGCCTTATCACCATTAATACATCCACCAATAGCTCACCTCCTGTGTCTGGCATTTGGGTTAAGAATATTAACAGAGACCATGTGACTTGTCTTCAGACAGGTACGTCACCAGAGCCCAGAGTCACAGTACCCAAAAACACTGAAGTGCACCTCCTCCTGCTCCTCCTTCTCCTGTGTGTTATTTCAATTACAGATGCACTAATCAGTTGACTCACACCCGGGAGCACGTGAACGCAATTCACCCCTGTGCCTGTTCCCACAATGCCACAGTCTGTCCCCATCAACTGTGAGACACCCTGGTTTGCCACCCTACACACACCCACACACACTACGTAGTCAGTAACAGAAAGAGAGAGAAACATTGAAAGAACGAGTGTGTGTATGAGAGAGAGAGAGAGGGAGTCATTTGGATGAAGGAGCAAATTGTTCTCCATAATGGCTTTATAATTTTCCTAATGGAAGAATTCTGCTGGCTCAGGCCACGGCGCTTGTCTTAGTTAATTTCTTCAGTAGTAAACGCTGATGGAACAGATTACGGCGCTCCCTTGAGAGGGGGCCGTGCCAGATGCTATCAGCTGCATATGTAGAGAGGGGAGGGCGGGCAGGCGGGGGGGGGAGGAGGAGAGGGAGTTCGGAGAGGGGCGGGGGGTACTGAGGGAGCTGTTTCTCCACGCCTGCCTTAGCAGATCTGTCTGCATCTCTACCCGCCACTAGAGGAAAAAGGAAAAAAAGAAGCAGAAGAAGAACTAGAAGAAGAAAGGCGAGGAAGAAAACAGAAAAAATAAAAACACCTTAATGTCCGCGTCCCCCCTCACAGGTTCAAGCTTGAGGGGGAGAGGATAGGGAGGCGACTGAGCAGCAGGGCAAAGCACAAATATTTTTGCAGACTCAGAGAGGTGTAAATTATTTACAGAATTGGAGCTACATCACGGACATGATTAAATTTTGGAACAGGGCGTAGAGCGAGAAAAGGCTTCAAGACTAAGGTCCCATTGTTCCAGGCCAAGAGCTGGCCAGCCACTGTCTGGTGCCCTGCTGGTCCATTTCATTTCTTCAGAGATCATGTACATTTCACCATACTGGGTACAAACTCAAAACATTGCTATACAAGTTAGCCAAACTTTTTTTTCTTCAATTTTTTTGGACTAACCTCAACTTGAAAACTAGCAAGCCAAAGTAGTAGCATCATTATTACAAAGCAGTAGACTCACTGCTCAGTTCACTCAGAGAAAACCTCTTAGCCACTTGACCCCTGTGCGTATTGATTTGACATCAGCACTACATGAAACTGATTTGTTCTTTCGCACCGATTGGAGGAACAAGGACCTAGTCAGCCTAAGGGAGCAAAAAGGGTAGGAGGCAAAAAAAAAAAATCCTCAATGCAGACACTTTCAAATGTGCTACAGATGCTTAAAACCGAACTGGGCTCTGAGTGTACTAATCTATTTTGCATTCGAAGAGAACAGCTACCAAAAGCCTTATCAGCACGCTCTCCAGATAATGGGCTACTGGCATTTAGAACAAACTCGCTCACTCACTCTCTCTCTCTCTTTTTTTTTTTTTGGGACCCAGACTAATCTCACCGAACACTCGATTATGACTCTGAGTTTACACAAGATCGTGGCGTACAGATAGCCCGATAAACACCTCATAGGACGATGAAAAAGGGGCATGGCTTTACGAGCAAACTTCGCTGTGCTGTCCCCATTAATACTAGGTGACCTTTACCTCAGACGTGGGCTGGCGACCCCAGAGTGCCTGGGCTAATACTCAAGGCTTGGGCCCTGAAAAGATGCTCTGGGCCTGGGCTGGAGAGGAGAAAGGGGGGTGGAGGGGGGAAGTGGGGTGGGCTCTTGGCTTGTTTGGCTCCCTGGCGCTTGGCTGCGTAAGCTGGCTGGCATAAATCAGGGCGGCAGTTTAACATATGCTGCGAGGGGGAATCACATTATCAACGCTCTCTAATAAGCCTGCTGATGTCCCGGGCCAGCCTGTGAGTGACAGCCTAATAGACAAATGAATCACATGCCAGAGAGAGAAATGGAGAGAGAGAGAGCACAGCAGCAGAGCAGAGAGGAAGACAAGAGCAGACAAGGAGCGAGAGACAGAGAGGAGAGGATCGGATAAGAGAAGGAAGAAAGGGACAGGAAATAAGGTGAGGGGGCAGAGAGGAAACAAAAGGAGAAGTAGAAAGAAAAGAAAAGAGAGTAACTGAGGATATGCCAAGATCGAAAACAACAACAACAACAACAAAAAGTAGACCAGAGGCGCGACAGTGACGCAAGCAAGGAGAACACAGGGAAGCAGACAGCCATGCATCTGTCGTTCACCCACTCTTCCTCCGTCTGCAGTTACGCACCCACACTATAGTTTGCATTCATTGACTTTTCAAAATCTTACATTTTTCTCCCTCTCTCTCTCTCTGAGTTCAGTAAGCTCTGTGTTTGTTCAGTTCTCACGAATGAATGAACAGAAAAGCCAAAACCAGACATCAGTTCATTCCAATTATGCCGCATGCAATTATGATGCATGTGTATGGTAATGCAAGCAATGGGTCATTGACAGACAACAATGTTGGAGTTGTTGACAGTGGAAACCACTCCCTTTCAGTGGTGGGAATAAAAGGTTGGTCTTTATGGAGGTGAATTCCCACATAATACTAATTCAAATGCGTGCAGAGTGGGCAACAGAGAGGAAAAAAATAAACACTAACACACACACACACACACATATACACAAGCTATGAAACATTTCAACATAACAACTGCCTATCAGATTTCCGCTGTGCCGATAAGGTTAAAGATTAAACCATTCCAATAGATGCAAGATAACAAACAGCAAAAAACTACAAAAAAAGACAACTTAAAATGAACAAATAGAGTCGCTGAGTTGTGATGTGTCATGGGCATTAAAGCACTATCAAGGTTCTGATGTAGCAAGTTCTAGATCTATGCTATGCTCAGAAACAGACAGACTGACTGTCTTTCCAGTGGAGGAGCTGAGGCCTACTCAGTAGTGACGACACAACATCGCTGACAGTCAGCGCTATCTTCATCGAAAGACAGATCCTCTCCCGTTGGAAGCAAACGTGCTGTACGCGATCTGGGGTGTCTGCAACGTTCGACAGTGCGCTGTCGTGACAGCCCGTCGAGAGGCTTCTAGCTCTCTTCAGAGGAGGTAGTGCGCCAGCCGCCCGCTTGACTGACTAACGGCAGGCAGCCAGAAGACGAGCTTCGTCATTAGAGCGAATTAGAAAAAATACGCTCTTTTCTCTCTCTCTTTCTTCCCTCTCTCCCAGTCCCAGAGGCGTGCAACAGGGACCAGTCCACTGGGACTGCTGCAGAGAGTTCAACTCATCATGTGGCACAGTAGTGCAATCGCTGTGGCTGTGACTCCCTCTTTTTACTGTAAGCAATGGCTTGGCTTCAAAAGCTTCCTGCAAAAACAAAGGTACTACTCCCACTGAGTAGGTCTTTTTTTGTTTTTTTTTGTCACACTGATGTTTAAGGGAGACTGAAAAGGGAGGTTTTTTTAACACTTTTTTCTCTCCTACTACTTAAACAGTACTGGGGACTTGTAAGATCTCATCAAGATTGGAAAGCTACACAGCTTCCACTAAAACTGATGATGCAATGTGCTGAAAAGAAGCCTGTCTACTGATGCAAATTCCAAAACACAAATCTTAAGTGGGATTTTATGTTTTTAAGGGGAGTTTTTTTTCTTCTTCTGTAAGCTCTATCTTTTTTGTTTCTTCTCTGGTGAGTAGTAAGAGACATTCTTCCACACTGTCCGCATGTAGAGACAGCATTCCCTAGAGACAGTTAGGCAACTACCAAATAAAATATGGCATGACCCACAGTGGCCCTTCAGTGGCACCCACAGTAACAGTCGGAGGCTTCGTGACAGTAACAGATGGGTGTAGAAGACATTCTGTACTCATCTTACAGTTCAATATCTGAACACAAACACTGAAAGCCAGTAGGAGTTGACCGCCTCCCCCATCGATATCTGCATTCCTCAAATAGTTTCCGAGCTTTACTGCGACTAATTAGAGAGTCGAGACGGTGCAGCCCTCAGAGAAAGAACTGAGGGAGTGTGTGAACCTTCAGTGGATCCTCTGTCAGACAGCGAAGGGAGACAGCAAAGGAATTATATTTGTTAATCTATAAACACGTTTCCTACTTATTTTTCACATACTAACATTCTCACACTACTACTATGACTGTTAGTAGTATTTTAATTGCTAGTAGTTTTAGTATTAGTATTAGGAGTAGTATGTCTGTTTCATATTTCATCATTCTGAAGGGTACTGAAATCTAACTTGACATTGAAGAAGATTGGTTAAAAAAAAGTCAAATCTACTAAAAAATTCAAATGTGCTGCTTGAGACATTTTATGAGATACCATAAGGACCTTGTGTGCACAAATCAGGAGGCCATATTGCTAAGGAAACTTCTGTCATCTGAGCCCCAGTATCAATGACCCGCTTATTTAAAGGAGTAGTGTTCAGTGAACAGCACAATTTGATTACGCTGACTAACACGTTGTGAAATGAAAAGCACGTCACCGGTTCGCCTCTCTGTAGGGAACAGAGACAGCAGTATTGAGACGGCCATCATCTCAGGGTCGAACTGGCCCGGCGAACTGCCGCCCGTGCTTGGGCCTCACAAAAACTAGGATTCAGCGCCAGGGCCCATGCGGAACAAGCCTGGCATTATTCAGAGGAATATTATGACGGTATCTGATTCATCGCCGCTGCTAACCCTGACGCCCTATTTGCATTTTTAGCCCTAAGGGGATGAGAAGCTGTTTATTCAGAAGTCTGAGTTCTACGAGGCATTAATTAGAATTCAGAATTCTAATTGAATATTAGCATAACGGAGCACAATGAATTAAAACAGCAGGGTTGTTTTTTTTTGTGTGTGTGGGAACAACAAGCGGTTAATTGTTTTAGGGTCCAGACGCAACCATACAGTAATGCGCTGCGTGACCTGGTTTGGGCCATGTGGGCTGTGCCTCTCTCACGTAGACCTTCTGCCCTTCCTCCATTCACTCTCAGTGGGGTAGAATCATCGAAGCCCCTTCAGTGCCCTATTTTCTCCCTAAACAAAGGAGACTGCATGCGTGCAGGCAGAGAAGCCACTATACACAAATCTCACCTTTGTAAGATTTTTTCTTTTTTACATAAGACAAACAGTGACCAAATTATTGGAGATATTGGAGATAAAAGGGACTTGAGGCCTTGTAAGGTTGTCTATTAGTGATCGGGTGGTGACAAACACGAACACATCCCTGACAGAATAACGTGGCTGTATCATTTCACCTCATCTGTTTTAGTTTTGGTTGTTCGGTCTGATCTCTCAGCTCAGGATGAAAATCCCTCTGTTTCAAAGTGTTCTGCGGCACAGCGCTCGAAAAGCTGATTTAGTTTTAACTTGTCGAGCGGCCTTATTGTGTACAGAGCTGGGTGGATTGGGAGAGCTGAGCCTTATCGTGCATGCGGGCAAGGCTACCCAACGCTCACTAGACGCATGGTAGCCCGGGCTTTCACCCGGCATGGAAAAGACCTGCTGAGCCAGTTGTGAATCCTCTAATAACTTTCCACTGATGCCGTGAGGGAAATCCCAGTCTTACGGCCCAGACGGATGATAATCCCCCTGAGACGCGCACAAGCATGCTTTTAAGTCATTATGGAAAATGGCGGTGTGAGGTTCTAAAATGGCATACTGGTGGCTTTTCTTGTGCCTGCGTGTGATACTGACTCACAAGTGTGCGAGCTCCATCACGCTTGCACTCAATGCACACGTTCATTACGGGATCAAAGTGCTACTCTGAGTCAGAGAGACAAAGCGAGCCTCTCCCTTATCGTCTAGCTGTTAATGCCGTAGAGGTGTTGTTTATCAACAAGCTGGGAGTGTTTCCTGTAAACGATACAAATCCGCTGATCGTGGCTTCGGTTCATCTCTCTCAGCGTTAGGGTCGTGGCCAAAAAAAATCCTCAAACATGTCAGGTAACACAACAAAAGAAGATGACTTTACGTGGGCCTACATGAAGATGAGCGTGGAGAATAGAACACCAAAGGAGCAGTGTCTCATAAAATGCAGGAAGCAATGCTGGACATGAGGGTGAGAACAGGTGAGGGCAGAGGACACAGCAAGAGAGATATCAAGCTGTTAACTTAATCATGAGCATTTGGCCTGCAGAGAGGTGTTGAAACATTTCTGAAATGTTCTGGCATTTGCAAGGTAATTAACGTCACAAGCAGTGTATCTGCAATTCATGCCTGCATGTCATCTGAAAAGACTTGCCAGTTAATTTGAGAGATGCACATGTCCGAACAGGCACACAAAGCAAACCATGCAGATGACAGTACCGCTGGAAAATATACTAAACATGACAAGCATTTTCAGTGGTTACAACATGTCTACCATTCTGCATTTTGGACTGGTAAGAGATGAAGAAGCCTCATAACAACCCCACCCAAACACACACAAACAGGACATCAGTTTAAGCAAATACACTTCTTCAAACTCAACACGCACATCAGTTATCAGCCAAGATGATTTACTGCTTTCTTCACCCTCTCTGACCAGGCAAGAGCCTTGGCCAGGGTGGGTTGTACTGGGGAGATAACACACTGGCAGGGCAGGCCATTGGCCGATGGCCATATTCCTTTGTGCTTTTAAAACAGGTTTGGTTAAGCCCGGTGACCTTCACGGCAGCAGGCATGAATATAAGCATCAAAAAAAAAGAGAGGGAGAGAGAGAGAGGGAGAGAGAGAGAGGAAGAGAGGGAGAGAAAGAAACAGTGGTCGCCTTCAGCATGGGGCTGTCATACGCAGGCCACAAGGCAGCCCTTTTCCGTACGAAAACACACCTCTGACTCCCTCGCACATTTTCAAACACATCGTTCTTATCTACTGAAACAAACACAGACCAGTCAAGGTTACACAGACACACACACACACACCGCAAAAAGATACACACATTCACACACACACACACACACACACAACTACCCCCACGTACAAAACACACATAATTGCACACAAATCTTGATAGCCAACAACACACCAAACTTCCCCCCATCTACAGCCTTGTCTCTGTAATCTCCAAAGGCCTCCTCTCTTCATGATGCCCTGCCTACATGCAGTGAGCACAAACCTTGCAAGACCTGAAAAGGTAAAAGCAAGATGGCAGCTGAGGGACTCCCTCAGCACTTTGTTGCATTTAGGCCTGCAGTTACAGATAGTCTGTGCATATGTGAGATATTCTCTCTGTGTATGCGTGTGCGCATGTGTGTGTGTGTGTGTGTGTGCGTGCGTGTGTTTTTCTGTGCCGGTGGTTTCAGGAAAGAGAGTTGTGAGCGCATTCTTGGTGTGGACGCAGCCTAAGTGTACTCCATACGCTTGTTGTAATTTCATTAGCCTACCATGTGGTCGTTTTTCAAAGAGCCTGTGAATAAAATGTAGCGTAAAAAAACAGGAACACAAACAGAGACTGGTTCAGACAGAAAGGCACACGAGGGGAACGAGGAGGGAGCCTCAGAGGAGAAGAAAAATACAGAGACGAGAGCTGAGTGACTGTATGTGTGTGTGTATAGGGATTATGTCTGCAACCCCCCCCCCCCCACACACACACAACACACACACACACACACACACACACACACCTCTCCACCCCAAAAAACCCAACTCATGCCCCTCTCTGATTGGCGCTGTGCTTCAAAGACGGCGCTCGGCCTCCGACGTGTCAGCACATCACAGGTAATCACCCTCAACACCTTCAGACCACACTGCACTGCACTGCACTGTCAGGTCACAGGCATGGGAGACAGAGCCTCAGCACGGAGGAGTGGAGGAGACCACACTGCACTGTCAGGTCACAGGCATGGGAGACAGAGCCTCAGCACGGAGGAGTGGAGGAGACCACACTGCACTGTCAGGTCACAGGCATGGGAGACAGAGCCTCAGCACGGAGGAGTGGAGGAGACCACACTGCACTGTCAGGTCACAGGCATGGGAGACAGAGCCTCAGCACGGAGGAGTGGAGGAGACCACACTGCACTGTCAGGTCACAGGCATGGGAGACAGAGCCTCAGCACGGAGGAGTGGAGGAGACCACACTGCACTGTCAGGTCACAGGCATGGGAGACAGAGCCTCAGCACGGAGGAGTGGAGGAGACCACACTGCACTGTCAGGTCACAGGCATGGGAGACAGAGCCTCAGCACGGATGAGTGAAGGAGACCAAAGTGCAATGTCACCACACAGGCAAGGGAGACAGAGCCTCAGCACGGAGGAGTGGAGGATACCACACTGCACTGTCAGGTCACAGGCATGGTAGACAGAGCCTCAGCACGGAGGAGTGGAGGAGACCACACTGCACTGTCAGGTCACAGGCATGGGAGACAGAGCCTCAGCACGGAGGAGTGGAGGAGAACACACTGCACTGTCAGGACACACGCATGGGAGACAGAGACTCAGCACGGAGGAGTGGAGGAGACCACACTGCACTGTCAGGTCCCAGGCATGGGAGACAGAGCCTCAGCACGGAGGAGTGGAGGAGACCACACTGCACTGTCAGGTCCCAGGCATGGGAGACAGAGCCTCAGCACGGAGGAGTGGAGGAGACCACACTGCACTGTCAGGTCACAGGCATGGGAGACAGAGCCTCAGCACGGAGGAGTGGAGGAGACCACACTGCACTGTCAGGTCACAGGCATGGGAGACAGAGCCTCAGCACGGAGGAGTGGAGGAGACCACACTGCACTGTCAGGTCACAGGCATGGGAGACAGAGCCTCAGCACGGAGGAGTGGAGGAGACCACACTGCACTGTCAGGTCACAGGCATGGGAGACAGAGCCTCAGCACGGAGGAGTGGAGGAGACCACACTGCACTGTCAGGTCACAGGCATGGGAGACAGAGCCTCAGCACGGAGGAGTGGAGGAGATCACAGAGAAAGGGAGAGGGAGAAAGAGAAGAATAGACAGAAGAGGGCAAGAAAGAAAGAGAAAGAAAGAAAGAATAGAAATATAGCAGCAAAAGGAAAGAGACAATTGTTAAAGAATAGGATAATTGACACAGGGAGGTAGAGAGACAGCAAGCGAGCGAGTGAGACGGAGAGAAAGAAAAAGTGAGACAGAGGAGAGAAAAAGCTCAGCCAGCAGAAAGCCTTCAGTCCTGAGTGGAAACTGGTAGAGCCTTGTGCTGATTCAGGCTTTGGCTGCTAAGTTTAGCCCTGTGTGCCCTCACTCAAACAGGCCCACCATAATTCAGCACGATCATGTTATGTGCCATATTTTGATTCTGAATTCCCTTCTCTTGCAGATTAAATCACCCTCCACCCCACCTCCAACCGCCACTCAAAAACAAAGCAGTGGGTATTTCCCTGACTAAGGAGGGCAGAGAAAAAGAAAGCAGAGAAAAGCTACACAAAGCTGGCTAAAGAAAACAGTTGCAGGCGTGTATGATCCATTCAGACATGTGCCTTTGGATGGCGGCACGAACAATAAACCCAAAACGCCGGCATGGAAACGAGAGAAAGAGGAAGGAATCAGAGAGCTGCTGCGCGAGGATTTCTCACTGGGGTTCTCGTCAGGGACCGCGTGCATCAGCTTTCCATAAAATATTATCTACCAACCAGCCTCCATGGGAATATGTACTCATAGTCCTCGTTTGTGGATGCACCATTTTTTTCCTTTGTTTTTCTCTTTTTTCCCCACTTTACAAGACTCGGGGAGGAGAGAAAGAGATGGAGAGAGGTAGGTAGACAGAGGGCAAAGGAGGTGTAGAGCGAGAGAGGAGAGAAATATAGGGGGAAAAAAGAAAAGGGAAGAGGGAAGAGACCTGAGCGAGATGTGGAATTACAGGATCTTTTGTCTTCTTCCTCCAGCCTCGCAGGAACACCTCGCCTCTCATTAGCTTAATAATGCATGAAATGTGCTTCAGCCCTGGCTGCCGCGGCCTCCCCCCCACGCTTAAAGTATTTATCGCTGACAGAACGCCGCCGAGGCCATCTCTGCCGCCCGCCCGCCCGCCCGCCCGCAGTTAGCCAGCCAGTCAGCCAGTCAGCTACTGCATCCGTGGTCCTGCTGCTGCATCACATCGCCCTGCCTGCTCAATTTTTCAGAGCTTTGGAGAGAGATGGGGAAAGAGAGAGGGAGAGAGGGAGGAGGGGGCGGGTGGGGGGTTCTGCCACTCCTTTCTGCACTGGGGAGACTTGGCTCACGTGTCTCCACCCCTTTAAAAAAACCTATGAAAGGGGAGCAGTGGCAGCACACACATACACACAGACACACACACACACACACACACAGATACTCTAGATCAGAAGCACACACACACACACACACACACACACACACACACACACACACACACACAAACACACTAGAAAATGTGACTCACAAGTCCCAGTGCACCCTTCCCTCAAGTACACACACACACACACACACAGTGTTAAAAACTGGAGGATGTTCAGATATGACACATTTGGCAAAGCTCAAAGCCCCGGCTGAAATGCACTCTGGGCTCCAACCATGACTCTGCCCTCGTGTGTGTGCGTGTGTGGGGTGTGTGCCGGCGGTGGGGAGAGAGAGAGGTGGATAGGAGAGGAGTGTGTGTGTGTGTGTGTGTGTGAGTGTGTGCTGGGGGGGCTGAGAGAGTCCACTTCAAAAAGCCAAAGCTTAAGCCTGTAGTTCAACAGTGCTGGAGAGGCAACAACATGGTGAGAGAAAAAAAAAAGAGCAGAAGCCGAATTTATATAATCACGAACGTGGTCAAGGTGGAAACGGCAGCGTCAAGCTGCCAATCAGGGTTCCACGAAGCAGTTAAGCTCACATGTGATCCTATTCCTTCACAGACTGAACTGTTGGACCTTTAATCGGTCACTGATGAGTTCCGTTTCGCTTGCAAGGGAGCTTAAAGACGAGTCCCACGAGGCCATCCTCGGCGCAAAGATCTTTACCCTTGCGCATACACACACACACACACACACACACACACACACACACATTCTGATCTGGCATCAGATCTGGCCACTCACTTGGAATATCAATCCTGAGCCTACTGTCTGTCTGAGAAAAGCAAGGCCTTCCAATATGTTGTCTTAATTACCTTAATTCCGTCTTAGCCAACAGCTAGCAGCCAGAGAGGCAGGGGTGGTGATAATGCGGTGAAAGCACAATCGTATGTGGGCCGTATGTGAGCCGTATGTGAGCCGCATGTGAGCCAGAGATGGCTGGCTGACATCACTGGGAGGCAGGGAGAACCTCTGTCTGCTCATCTCCCTCCTACTCAGCTCTTCCCTGTGCCATCATAACAGCACATCCTGGTGTGTGTGTGTGTGTATCTGTGTGTGTGTATCTGAGTGTTCATATGAGTGTGTATGTATGTGTTTGTGTGCATATATATATGTGTGTGTGTGTGTGTGTATCTGTGTGTGTGTGTGTGTATCTGAGTGTTTATATGAGTGTGTATGCATATATATATGTGTGTGTGTGTGTGTGTGTGTGTGTGTGCATCAGGCCTCGATGAGTCAGCCCTGTCTGAGCTGATCCAGCTCTCTCATTCCCACTTCCACTCCCACCGTGCACTCTGTGTTGGAGCTGCATCAGGCTGGGCTAGGCCAGGCTGGGCTATGCTATGCTCTGCTATGCTGGGCTAAGTTAAGCTATACACTGGCTCTGACTCTGACTGGAGCTCTGCTGAAGGCAGCGCAGGAAGTGAACTCCAAGGGGAAGTCAGCCCGCCTGTCAGCACCACTGGCTCTCCCACTGTCAGGCAGGCGGGCCAGGAGAGGCTGAATTGGGGGGTGGGGGTGGGGGTGGAGGTGTTGGCGGAAGAGAAGAGTTTGGGGGTGGGCTGGGGGAGAAGGAGAGGGGGGTTGGGGGGTGTTGTAGAGGGTGCAGGGGAATCCACGTTCAGTTTATTTTCTCAAATTTGTTTTCCATTTCAAAAGCTTGCCCTGCCATTTCAGCAGCCGTCTTGCTTAATCAGCGTGGTCTGAATGGAAGGAGGAGGAAAGCAGGGTGTGTGTGTGTGTTTCTCTGTGTGTATTTCTATCTGAGTGTGTGCGTGGTGGGGGTGGGGATGGGGGTGGGGGGGCGGCGGGGGGGAAGGGAGGGGAGGGGTTCCCCCGCAGGGTTGGCCGGCCTCCAGTGAAAGCTGCTCCGAACACGAGAAACATGGGGAGTGTGTGTGTCGGAACAGCGCGGAATGGGCTCGTCTGGCTTGTGGTTTTCCCAGCGCGTTCTGTCACGAGCGCCCGCCTTCGTTCCAGAGCGCTCCCCTTTTTACTACAATGCCTCCAGGGAGCAACGGTCGCTGCCAAATCACACTACTACACACACACACACATACACACACTACACATACTTCACCACACATGCACATGCAGGCATCCTCCATCCAGTTTCCTCAGCTCCACATACTTGCTGGTGTTGAGATTACGCAGCAGTGTTCAAACTCACACTACTACAACACACACATATACACACACACACAGGCGTTGAGATTACGCAGCAGTGCTGAGTCTCACACTCGCTCTCTTCCAGCTGACTACAGTGGAAGGCAGTGGCCACAGAAACCAACAAGAAACACAAAGAGCCATCAAGGAGCTCCTGCTTAGCCATAACCTGTACAAACACACACACACACACACACACACACACACACACACACACACACACACACACACACACACACACACACACACAGATTTAAGCACTCATGCTATACCCATAGGGTCCCATTCTCTCTCTATAATGAAAAAAGTAAACTTGAAACAGGATGTGACACTATTTTACAGCACTTTTGTGTGACAGGTTTGAAAAAGACAAGCAACACTTGGTATAGAGCACCACAAAACGATTCCGCCATCTTGATTTGGAGACATTTTGTTTTGTCTTTTTTTTTTGGCAGCTCATAAGCTTGATGATGATGGCCACTGTAAATGTAGCCACTGTGCTGAAGAAGAAGGGAGGTGTGTGTGTGTGTGGGGGGGGGCAGGAATGCTACATAAGCAATAATACCTACCGGGCCTGATGGATGTTCCTGCATTTACAACAACTAATCCTGCCCCTGATGGGCCTAACTGAGTTAATACTGAGCATGACACAGTGTAAGTAACGTTTGGGATTAAAATAAATCTAAACTATCTGATTATCCCCCCCCCCCCACCTCAAGATAAAAAAATGCTTTAATGAGGGATTGCAGTGGTTTAGATGGGCTGATCTTAAAATCACATAATACCCCCTCCTCCACCCACTCCACTTTCTGGCTTGATTCTGCTTTGTTCTGTTTTTTCAGTGTTAGGAGATCAACGAGACACATGTGTGTGAGAGAAAGGTTTCCGAATGGATGGACAGACCGTGCTCTCCGAGGTCAAGCCCTGGAACAATATGTGCCCGAGAGGGCAGGCACTTCCAAAAAGATGCAAAGGTTTAGATTCGCAGAAGTGTAGAGCACACATGTAACACACACACACACACACACATTCCACATGGTTCCATCGCAGCAGTCTACAAGATCAAAGCCCACCATCACCTTTGTCAATATCAATAGCGGCCAGTGGCGGCTGAGCACCGACAGGCCACTTCATTATGCGGTGATGATTCCCCGGGATGAAGGGGCGCCCGCTGAAGAGAAAGCGTTTAAAGTGCAACCTGGCCTGCCGCCAGTGAAGCCATCACGGCCTCTGCCCAGTGATGCTATCCAGCCCCCATAAAATCCAAACAATCCCAACCACTCCCCTCTGTTAGTTGGCTAACTGATGGATGAGTGTCTTCCTCTTTTTAAAAACAAAAAATAATACTGCACATCGTCCATTAGTACAGATGTGGTTTTGCCTACCAATACCTACCAAGATGGGACAACATGAAAGTAGATACACACTATTATCCTAAAATATCATACCGAAATTTAGGTATCCTAGAGCATCCAAGATATGACATACACAAGCAAAGTAGCATATTGCAAAAGTAGCAGATCTTTGTTTGGACAGCAGTTTACTGCTATTCCCATTCAAAGTTATATTGTGTTAGCAAGAGCAAAGGTGGTGGGAGTGGCTCTTAAGAGAAAGTGCCAGAAAAGTGTGGCACTGTGGTGCGACTGAGACGCCTTTGAGATTAATGACAGTCTATGATAAAATCTGCCTCTGGCAGCACACAGACGCTGCCAAGCTTTAGGGTCTCTGTTTGAGGCTTTCTTTATGATGAAGGGCAGTATAAAGCATCTGTTCGTTGCATAATCAGGGCAACATGAACACCCAGGCCTGGTTAATATGAGTGACTACAAGATACTAGTTTGCAGTGCACTGCAAATTATGTGTGTGTGTGTGTGTGAATACATGTTCCTCACCTTGGTTTCATACACACACACACGCACACACTTCTTGACACGACACACACACACACACACACACACGTGTTCCGCAAACTGCCACAATGAGTGCAGTCTCTCTCTGCGTAATTGCTCTCTTAGCGACTGCATCGCACCATTCGGGCAGACTCCAGGGAACCTTCCGGAGACGACTCCTCCCCCTCTTCCTCCTTCTCCTCATCCCCACCATAACATGGCTGGGTTAGCAGGCCTGAGCCACCTTCATTACGCTAACTTGCAGACCGCGATGACAGTCTGACGCTCTGCCTCTTCTTCTTCCTCCTCCTCCTCATCTCTCATCCCTTCATCCCTCCCTCCCTCCAGCCAGTAAATGAGGCCCCCGCTCCGTGGAGCGGCAGGTCTCTACGGCCTCCCAGTCAGACGGTTGGCTGGAGTCCGGGGGTGAAGGACCACCTTTAACGAGCCTCCATTAGGCCCCTGCAAAATACGTCTCTGTTAACAAGGTGAGCCGGCCATTATTCCAGATATGGGAATTCACGGAGGAGAGGGCCAGCAAGAGGATTTGCCCGTTTTGACACAGCAAACGTATTAAAAAACCCAGGGATAAACTTTTTTATACACTCACGGAGAGAGGAGAGAGGAGAGAGGGGGGTGGGGGCTAAACTGCTGGCTGTTTCCACTTCTCAGCCTGAGAGTGTGGAAAAGATACAACACACATATACACACATACACACTCACTAAGAAATACACAGACTTGAGATTGAACAGCAAACACAAAAACCTGAGTCCTTGTCATGAGTGAGGTGGTCTTCCAGTAGCCAAGAGGCGGCCCCGGGCTGTGGTTGTAGAGGTGTGAGCCTCAGGGAAAACTAACCGCCCCCCCCCCCACAGCCCACTACGTCTCCAAACCAACCCCAACCCCCACCCCCACCCTCGCCTCCATCCTCCGACACCATCCCACCTCCCCGGGCTCGCCCCACGGCCCCCTGACACGGAAAAACATGTCAGGCCCTCTCCCTGCAGGCTCCATCTGAACCCTTAATATCATTTTCCATTCCCCTCCTCACAGCATCTGGCTTTCATTTCCAGGGCTCCTGTAGATTTTCAGGTCACTAATAATAACTATTTCAGGCTAAATCGAGAGTTCAGCCAGAGTCTACGCCTGAGCCAGATCCACCCCAACACCACCATCACCGCTGCATCACCCCCACCCCCACCC
Organism: Tenualosa thibaudeaui; assembly: GCA_027481765.1. Taxonomy (NCBI): domain Eukaryota; kingdom Metazoa; phylum Chordata; class Actinopteri; order Clupeiformes; family Clupeidae; genus Tenualosa; species Tenualosa thibaudeaui. The sequence goes on from JAIFZK010000009.1 coordinate 22,923,419, forward strand.
CCGTGCTCCTGCTGACGGCAGACCAGGCAGACCAAGGGAAGCACACTGGCCCTCTCTCCCCAGCACCCCTGTTGAGGGTTTGTTTTGCTTCGCTCTGTTGCGGTGGAGCTTTGGGTGGGGGTGTGGGGGGTGCTGGGGAACGGTGGGGGTGGGGTAAGGGGGTCAACACCGACTGACCCATGTCTGGCTGCGGTTCAGCTTGGGTGTGAGGTACTGGAGCTGGTGGAGCAGAAGGGGAAGAGTAAGACTGGGACTGTGCATGGAGGGGGGACTGGGGGGGGGGGCTTCCTACTGACAACTTTCAACATTCAGGAGAAGCCATTTGGCCAGAGCACTTGTGGTGATCATAAGTGGAAAGGGGGGGGGGGGGCAAGGGTGACAGGAGGAGCAAGGTTTGGGGTGGGGGGTTTGTTTAAAACTTGTCTGGGATTCCCAAGGAGGCCCATTTCCCTGATGACATCACCGGGCACTGTGTGGTGATCTAAGCCTGCACATTGCACAGATGCCTGAGAATAGCTAAGCCAGCCTATTCCAGACAAGCATGGAGTTCAGAGACCTCAACCCTCTGTAAATATGCTTTTCACTTCGCCAGGTATAATATGCTGTCCAAAAGTGATTCTTTTGGGAGGGGGGTTGGGGGACTTATTCCCTGTTAAAGATTAAGGAAAGCCACCCCACAGCCTGCAGCTGTGCGAACGTGTTGATAAGATGTGAAAACTCATAAGTGGCAACCAGCACTGTTCGCTTAAGCGCCCCTCATTCACCCTCCCCTGCATCCATCCCTCTCTGTCTCTGTCTGTCCAGGCTGAGCCCTGGACACCTATAGAGGACATGTTATCTGGGCAGCTGGAGACACAGGCCATCCATTTATTTCCACTCCCCGGCCCTACAATAGGGCCTTTGGCAGGAAGAGAGGGCCTGATTTATGGCCCTGTCCGACGCGCTCTTCCCCGCAACCACCCCCCCGCCTCCCCCAACCCCCATCTCATCACAAAGCGCTTTCAGCAGGGTGACTTTCCAGCCAACTGGGCTTTTCAGAACATCCAGATGAGAACGCACACAATTGGCCATTTCTACACCGGCGGCTGGTCCCAGGTCAGCAGGGTTTCGCAAAGCGTGCGTGTAAACGCGGGGCAATTCTCTGGGGAGTGCCGGTGTTACTGATGTTATCGCTTCCGAGAGAGCCCCCTGACTTTGCCTTGAATGGCTATTTTTGTTTGGTGTGTCGGTGCATGAGGCTTACAAATTGCTTCGACTCTGGCAAACGATGATTTACGGTGCAATTTTGCATGGGCTTCTGCAACAATGTTGAGGAATGACGCCGGAACACCCAAAGCACATCCCGCTCCTTGAAAGTCTGGTGCGACAGTGACACTTTCTGGCTTGGCCATCAAAACGAGAATGACTGCCAAGGAGGGAAAGTGTGTGTGTGCTCTGTGCATATGTGTGTGTGTGTGTGTGACTTTGAGTGGCTGACATTTTGCGTAACCTAACACAAACCTGATTCATCATTGATGCGATCACCTGATGGGTGAGCCAGACCTGTTTCTGAGGTGTACAAGGGGCTAGATGAGGTCACACAAACACAATGAGCTCCCATTCTGCCATCATACAAATACAACAACCAGGGCCCACAAAGCTTGAAGTACACCAAAGGACTGCTCTGTATCTGATGAGCACAGCTCAATATCTGAAAATAACTGAAGATTTAGGGCACTGAATTACTCTGATTCTCAGAACTAAGAACCTAAAACCTCTATTTGGTACCTGTCCACTACAACACTACTTAATGGGAGAGCCACAATGCCAGTGTATTTTTTAAAACAAGGAGAAATGTAAACGGGTTCATATTACATTTAACTATCAGCTTCCAAATTAATTTTCTACCAGATGAGCATATTAAAATATTAGCAAGCTCATTAGTCTAGCAGCTGAGTCTGGCCACTCCAGCTAAATGGCTAAAAGGTGATCTGTTGGCCCACATGGTCCACAGTTCACACAGGAAAAAAAAAAAAAACATTGGTTCCACTCTTCCACTTTTGGGATGTTTTCTTGCTGAAATAACACCAAACCACTTGATTTAACACTTGAACAGTGAAAAATCCTGTTTTAACACTTGGAAGTTGTTGTGAGAAAATGTGTTTATCTACGCGATCATATCTGTGAAGTTATTTGCACAAACACACACCCTCTTGTGTTTGATCAAACATATATAATTTACTCCAGGTAAAAATTTTCCAACCCCCCCTTTCCCTTCACTTGATTAAAAGTGAGACTCTAAAAACAATGAATGCTTACAACCAACTTGCTGATTTTAGTCTGACCTCAAGATAAAAAAAGATCACCCAGAAAGGAGTAGGCCTTGCATTTATAAAAATCTATTACTGTGCAATAACAGTGTACCTTCTTCACACTCTCACCACTTTACAGAGATTACAAACCGACAGCAGTACATTTAAGAGAATGAAAAACGCTGTGCTCAACAGGAAAAGGTTATTGACTCTATATCTTATTTTACCATAAAGTCAGCACAAAAAGTCCTGACCTAAAACCCAACTCTGACGTCCGCCTCACCTGCATGGAGTCACCACCGGAGCGTCTTGGGCCAGCTGAAGTGTGATTTTTCTAATATTTATTTTAGGCCACCTTTTTTTTTTTTTTTTTTACAGCCAAGTAATCTGTATGCAAGATGGCACCATATTAAAATACACCCCCCGCCTCATCCACCAAAAAAAACTGCTTACAACATGAATCTCTGTTTGTTAAGAGTAAGAATCCAGACCAGTGAGAACAAGAGGGCATCTGCTGAAGATTGGGGGATTTCAGGGAGATGAGAGAGAGGCTTGCTCCAGAGAGAGAGAGAGAGGGGTGACGGAGGGAGAGAGAGAGAGAGAGAGAGGGAAGAGAGAGAGGCATCATTAGCTTCAGCAGCAACAAACCTACTGGTGTCTGGGAGACTTTGATCTCTCTGCTTACTTCTTCTAGTAAATGAGAAAGGCACAGAGTCTTCTATCCACCACAACACTGAACTAAAAAAGAAAAAAAAAACTCCCTTTCCCTCCCTTTCATCACGGGCTAACTGGAATATCAGGCTAAATATTGGCTTCCACAGTGGCGTCTCAGAAAAAGTAAATAAGATGTAGGTTAGACCATGTTAAAGGAGTGACATGGCCTGAGGATGGTCTGCCCTTTCAATGAAGACTTAAGATCCCTTTGGTTCCAAGCGAGGGAGGGAGGTGACAGCGAACACCTGTTTTAGGAGCGTCGGCCATCTCAGAGGCCGCGGTCCCGTCTTCCTGCATTATCTATACTCTGTAGGGGGGAGGGGATGGGAGTCCGGTTCTTTCCCATGGCTCCTAATTCACAAGCACTTCCCTCAAACACTTTCCAGATGTTTCTGCACAGAAGCAAATAAATTGCTGCTCTCTTTTTTTCCTCTCTTTTTCTCTTGCTCTCTCTGCCTGCTTTTTTGCCGGTTAACTGCACCCGAGCCCTTTGTTTTAAAAGCACATCTATATATAAATATTTATTCATAAACGCTGTTATTTTGATTCAGCATATCATGCCCGGGCTTTTGGTATCATGTACAAATATAACACTCAGAACTAATGATTTGGAGGACATCAGCTGTTTCAATGTTATCCCAAGGTTAACAGACAATGGAAAAAAAAACTTTCACAGCACTTGGACTCGAAATTCGACACCCCAGAGTGTGAAAGCGAAAATACTGACAAAGCATTTTTGAGCCCTTTTTAAATGTATTGACATTATTGCTTTCTGACAAAAGTCAGCAAGAACATGAAATTAAACAAAGAAAAGGCAGCTGTAACCCCCACAGTAAACATAAAAAACTGTTCAGTGTGAGCTACTGAAATCCTCCTGGGTTTCACCCTGCCCATTTTAAGTTTGCTTTTACAACCTTGATGGTGACTCACCGAGTTTAAAACAGAATCCTTCTCTCATCCTGTGCAGTTTTACGGTAACTAACTGTGTCATTTGCCTCAAACTAACAGTAAATATTTGAATTTACAAGCAATGGTTTTCTTTATAATGTTCAACATGACATGTCTGGTTAGATCATCCCATGAGAAAAATCCCCATAAAAAATAAATAAAAAAATGTTTAACCAAAATGTTTAAATCACATAATCAAGTATATTGAAACTATATAAGTATATGAACTTTGCCGATAGTGAGCACACTGAGAGCAAAAGTTTGAACAAACTTAAAGGCAAAACAACCAAAAAAAAAAGAAAGGAAAGAGGGAAGAAAAGGCAGGCCAATGGGGGCATTCTCTCAGTGCGTGGGCATGCTCACAGGAATGAGCACAACGTCTGATCGAGGGATAAAAGAGAAAAGAGGGGGAGACAGAGACACAGAGAGAGAGGGAGAGTGGAAGAGAGAGAGAGAGAGAGAGGGAGAGTGGAAGAGAGAGAGAGAGAGGGAGGGAGAGTGGGAGTGAGAGAGAGAGAGAGGGAGGGAGAGTGGGAGAGAGAGAGAGAGGGAAAGAGAGAGGGAGGGAGAGTGGGAGAGAGAGAGAGAGAGAGAGAAAGAGAGAGCGGGAGGGAGGGGGAGGGGGAGTCCGTCTCCCCTCTACCCTCCTGCATTCTCACTCATCTGAAACGGACAGCTAATTATGCAGCTGGCGTCGGGGGTTCGGTTGAACTGTGTGAGGCCCCTTGTGAAAGTCCAGCCAGACAGGGAGAGGGAGAGGGAGAGAGAGAAAGAAGTAAAAGATAAAGTCAAATGGAGAGTGAGAGGAAAAGAGAGAAGGAAGGAGAGAAAGAAAGAGAAAAAAAATGCAGTCACAGAGTGTTAAGGGGGGGAGAGAGATAGAGACAAAGCAAAAAAGAGAGACAGTGAGAGAGATGAAAGAATGTAGGCCTATGTTAGGCTGTGTGTGTGTGGAGGGAGAGTTAGCAGACAGAGAGAAAGTGAGTTGGGGTGGCAGGGTGGGGATGGGTGCTGGTGGTGCGGATTGCTGGCTGGGGGCCTGACCTCTCTCCCCATTCCCATGGCTAAACAAGTGGCTCCTCCTGCTCGCCGTGTCGGCCAGAAGGTCTCGGCTATGGGCATACCAACACTCAGACACTCAACACACTCCTGAGAGACAGGCAGACACACACACACTCACACACAAGCATACAGACAAGCAGCAGCGCCATGCCGCACCCCAACAACAATACTCTCGACGGCAAAGCCATGGCGGACAAAACTGCCCTACCGGTTTTTCCTCTTCTCTGACAGCAACAACGATTCAAGATTTTTTTCTGGTATTGCGGGATTACCCTTGTCTGGGCGCATTTGGCTGAGGAACCAAGTCTGTTGTAGTGACTAACCTTTCCCGACGTCTTGGCACAGTTTTTCAAAAAAAAGAAAAGTTGACTCGGGGCTAAGCTGCCATTGATTTGCTAAACCAGTAGCAGCAGTTCAGATTCCAGAGTAAATTTATGAATATGTCACATCAGCACGGCAAATCCAGACAGAATGCTATCCAAACTCCCCAACACAAAGATATTAATGGACATTTTACAAGCTGAGACAAAATAGATAGAGCTGATATTTTTATCCAGGATGACATCTGACTCAAGCTGGAACTTCTCACTGCGCCTCTGACTGACAAAGAATTCAGAGAGGCAGCACGAACTGAAGAAGGGGGGAAAATTGATTGCAAATTCAAGTTCTTCAAACCAAGAACAGAATGTAAACAGTGTTTCCCATCCAGTCGGCAGCAATTACAAAATCCATGGGGAGTTCATATTGAAAAAAACAAAAAAGGTTTGGAATGCCAGAAGCTAAATCTGGATGGAGACATGCAAATGTTGATCTTTTTTTTTTCTTTAGGGCCTTGTTTACAAGTTGGTTTGGGTTTGAAGTGGTGTGAATGTGATTTGGGAATTTACTGCATGTATAGATGTGTGTTTGTGTGTGTGTGGTAAGAAACAGGACTGCTGTTGTTTAAGGCATCTTTCATTTCGACATTAAAGGGTCTTCTAAAAGTAGCGCAGACTGCAGACCCCGCTTTATCGTACCCTCGTCGAGGAACACGTCAGGGACTTCCTGTCTCTGCTCCAGGAAGGCCTCTGCCACCATGAGCAAGCCTTTCTACAGGATGTGAAGAGAAATGCCATGCATTTGTGTCTATAAATACCCACTTCATACGACAGGCTTTAACATGGCGGCCAAAAATGATCACTGTGTACTACACTGTGTTTAAAAAAGACACTTGTGAAAATTTAGGCTATAACACTGACAGTACACTGACAGTACACTTTCATTGTGTAATAACACTAATTTTAGTAATTGCCTTGGTATGGGAGAGATTAGCTTATCAACTCTGACCTGCTCAGAGTACACTATGCATTCCTGATGCAACGAAGCTCAATGCAGAAGACAAACTTCACGCGTTAAATGAAGGCAGACGACTTGAACAAGCCCAGACAGGGAGAGATAGAGTCCAGATTACACTACGTACTCTCACAACACAGAATCTCATCTTCTGTTCTCTTCTAATCTTCCTCTCCTCTGAAACAACTCATGCAGGACCACACACACCTCCTTCCCCCACCATACACACTTACACACGCAACAACTGTCCTCATACCTGTCAACAGTGTCTTACCTGTGGTATTACATTTTGCAGGTGATAGGTATCAAGACACACCCAGCCACATTCATACACAGAAAAAATGAGAAAAAATAGTCTGTTGGGAACTGGCCAATCCAAACACAACAAAAACATGTAGTGTGGCTTTCTGGCGACATAATAATTTAATCGTTTCAATTGATCGTTTAATGACTTTTAGGGATCAAATGAGTTTTTAAAAAGTTAAGGTGAACTTTAAAAGCAAAAGTAAGATCAAGAGTGAATGTGAAAAGCTGAATAATCCACTAGGACACATGCCATTTAAAAAAAACGCCTCACACACAATCTGTTTGCTGTTAATGCTGTTCTGCAAATTGACATTTAAATGGATTTCAGTTCCAGGTGGTGGTCTTCGTGTTTTTCGTAAGGTCTGAGTTTACACCCCTCCCCCTGAACATGCCCCAGGAAAACTTACTAACAACCTATTTTTTTTTTTCAATCTACTGTTCTCAGTGCTAGTCTCAAGATAAAGCTGGTACATTCCAGTCATTTCAGTTGATTGCACAACAAAAACAACAACTGAAAGAGTGGCTCTGACCTTCTGGGAGAACCGTGAGGACAACACCAAGCTCATTGCTCTATGGTTACAGACAGCCATGTTTTGACCATTACAAAAGCAATATAGCATGAGATCACTTCTGTAATGTTAAGGACAGATAACGCACTGCTGTGGTATTAGCGGAAAGCACCATTCACTTGCATCAAACAGAATACTAACAGCATGCTGCATCGTAAAACAGATAGAAGATTTGATGATTGTAAAAATAAAACAAGAGCAATGGTGGCATAGTATGATGAAAGAAAGGAATAAAGAAAGAAAGAAAGAAAGGAAGAAAGGAAGAAAGGAAGAAAAAGAAATGCCATATGTGAGCTCAGAGGGTTCTGTGTGTGTGGCCATTCTGCTCCGAACAGACATGGCATCTGATGGCTTAAACAGCCATGCACAGGGTCACTAACCATCATCCCAGACATGCAAACAGGAATGGCGTCTGTAACGCAGCGACACCTGCCCTTCACCTGAGCTCCAGGAGCCTGCGTCCAGCTCCCACCAGTGTGTTCTGTCCAGCAGACAAGTGCAAACAAGACCTCCAGATCCACACACACAAAAACACACTATTGATTGCTGAGCTGAGACATCAGGACTGTGCCTGCAGTCTCCGATGCCTCACGGTCTGGTATGTTCATTCACCGATAGGCGTCCCAACAGAGGAAGGAAATGGGTTTTTGCGTGTTTAGGATGAGCACTCTCATTTTTAGCAGACATCTCTGCACTCTCTCTTTGTTACTGTAATGGGTTTTACATATGGATGGCACTAATAAGAGAGACGTATTAAACAGAAACAATGTACTGGTTTATTACTTGTTCCATACATATGGAAGGAATATTTACTGTTGTAGCAAGTGGCCAATTAAATTCAGCTATTGCATGTAACTACAAAAGGAGCCATGTTACGGGGGATACAGTCTGAAAATGTTGAAAAGCATATTCTTCAGAATAATCTTCAAAGTCCATGAAAGAAAATTATAAATAAATTAATATCAAATGAGAAATTAATGGAGGGCCATTTCAAGTAAGCCGTGGAATCCCAACATGGCAATCCATGCAGGCTCCAGTCTTAAGTGTTATCAGACAGGCTGTCTGCACTAATAACATCTGATGGCTTGCATTTACTATGGGCCTTTTATCACATCCGTATGTGACGCATAGTGATGTTGACGCTGGGGCCCGCAGTAAACACATGTGAAGATGATTAGGGCAGAGAAGTCTTTTAGCAGAAATCGTATGGTCTATAGTGCATACTGCGCACAACAGCTTTAAAAGTCATTTTATACGGCCACTGCCACACAAACGTTACAGATATTAAACCGTTTTAATAAGACAATTCAGATTTCTTGATAATTAATATTTATCATATTATATCTACAGTGCACTGACAACCAAATGGTTGGCATGATATTTGTGAGTCTTACAGTGGGCAAAGCATCTGCTTGAACATCATAATTATCAAATCATCGATTTCCCCTCTATTTAATATTTGAGTAGGCGAATCGATCACCAGTTCACAAAGACTACGCAGCTCCGCAGTTTACTGACACTGACACTCTAGTCACCTTGGTAAAGATCCTAGACAACAAATATATGATTGGTTAGGTATATTTTTTTCGTAGGCTAATAGACGAAGAGCAGGCTGATACCGGAAGGAAAAAACAGCCATGACCTAAACAAATCACCCAGGTGTGTATTTGAAACGGTAATCTAGTTCGAGACAAAAAACAAAACAAATGTTTTCTGCAGTAGCATGCTGGATGAAATGCTGGGCAAAATGTCGGTAGAGCAGATGATACGTTAAAATGCTAATTATCCCCGTGTGATTAATGAAACTAACCTGTTCTCAGACCACTGATGGATGAGAAGCTAGTGCGCACATTCGATAGCGAGATATGTTCTTATTGTTGAGAACAGAAAGGTTTTAGACGCGAACAATAACCCACATTTGGACATTGGTTACTTTAAGGCAGGCGGACGTACACAAAATGGGCAACACTATAGAGCTATGACGTGTGAACTTGAACCACATTCTTATGCTCATCGTATACAAATAGGTCATCTAAAAAAACACTGAAAGACTGCACTGGTATGTGCACAACTATAGCGTTTAAAATGAAAAAGATAAAGAGGAAGATAAAAGCCGTTTACCAACACTATTTTTTAATAAATGCCCGGACTGAAGCAACTAAAACGCGAGGAAGTGAAAGAGATACAGATCCCATCTTAATTTACGGAATCACTATTAAAGTATAAAAATACTTAGTATCAACACTAACTGTAACATTTTATGTAAAGTCGCGACTGAAGAGCTTCTCAAGTTACAAAGTAGCAATGATGTATTGTCTCCTACGCTGATCAAATAGACCAACATGTTACCATGAAATCGCTCGCACAGCACATAAAGAAATACACAATCTTTATATTATCAACTTAACTCTATGACAGACTACATTAGGCTACTTCATCTTTCCTAGAACAACTAGCCTATGACATTTATCTCGCTTCGTCATTACCTTTCAGCAGCTCACAGTAACGTTAGATGCAAGTTCAAAATCTTTGGAATATTCATTTATAAATCCATTAGCACATGAAATATGAAACAACTAATTATGCAGCTCAACCAAAGATTTAGTCCTATATTTTCAAATAATATTTTTAGTTGTCGAGTCGACATTTCAGAACTTCTAAGCCAATCGTCCAAGAGTATCGCAGGCTAAGAAATGTGGGGTAATGTTCATTGAATAAGCTACACAGACAGAGCATAAAATGTCTGAGGTAACAATATAGCCTGGTTCATATAAAGCAATTCGGTCCATTTGGACAGGCTACTGTCTAATTAGTTTAACATATTACTTTGTTGTATTGAAACCAAAGCAGCCAATTTCCACACAAAAGCGCCACAAACCTGAACTTGAACCTCAGCCAGCTAGAAGGCTATTAAGACACCTCTATCGAGCTCTTCTCATGTTTGAGCCATGAACGGACTATGTTACGTAAAGGTACATTTTTGCACGGCATTTCTGCCTGGCTTAAAAAAATAAAATATGTTTCATGCCTTAATGTAACCTAGGTTATGTAAGCTATTACAGCAAAGTTCACTTGACTGCATCCCTAGCATTTGTGAGGTAGAACACCCAACTGGTAAAACTTAGCCTAAGCAATAACTTCATCTTTCAAACATTTTCTACATGATCTGAATCAAATACTATCATCGTATTTTGATATACGCGTTTAAAATCTATTTTTAAATAGGTAAGACTTTCTGTACTGTGCAGTGCCATTCCCTACAGCGCCACCCGCCAGAGTACATGACCACATAGGCTACGCACTTGTACTCTAAAACAAAATTATTCAAACAAAACACACCACCAAGATAGTTCAACCAAAGTAGTTTCCCGAGAAAGTGACACCTCGCGACTCTCCAAAATGAATACGGAATTCATTATTGTCCAATTACCAGGGTGGCCGCGTCTTTGTAGCCATGATGGCTGATCGATGGGAATTGAACAAAGAGGATCAATTTCTGATCAACGAGAGAGCCGCTTTAATCAATGGGAGAACGGAGCTCCAAAAGCGGCCACATAACACCGGTAAACTAGGGCTCCAGAGCGTAGCCGCAACTAGACGACGACTTTCCACACACAACCCCAAAACAACTCCCAGTAACTAAAAGGAAAAGAGCTGACCTGGAGCTGTTGTAAATCAAAGCGCTTCCAATATTGAAACATCGATCCCGCATTGGCCGCCATCTTGAGACATATTGAGACGGAATGAGAGGCTGATAGAGAGAGCGCGAGGGGCTGGAGTTCAGTGGAAAGGAGGGGGAGCGCGCGTAAAACACGGAGCGGAGCAATTCAATAGGGCCATCGTTTATTGAACAGGGGCGCGGAATGGAGTTATTGAACAGGAACCTGTGATATTGAATGGACTTAACGGAATAGAATTATTGAACGGAAGGTGGCAATTTCTTAAACTGCTAAAACGTGGGATGGAATTTTACCCAGATCACACGCCACCAAGTAAGGAAGGGCACTGTATATTCCAGAATTTATCTTCAGTTCTTCTGATATAATAAGTAGCTATGGAATCGGATATTTTCATCAACTGTGGAAAACACACATGCTGGTTCGGGACACAAATTATTGGTGTGCTGAAATATTCCGTTAATTACAACGTTTCCATCTCTCCCATGTGTTAAATCTTTGTTTTGAGTTTGTGGATATAGCCATTGATCTTGATCGATTGGATCAATAATCGAATCGAATATATTGCTATTAACTATAGCTTCTCATGGGCCCCATAAAATGTCAAAAGTTATACTGAGCAAAATGCATTATTCAGTTTACAGTATTATTAGCGCTTATCAATTGATGGAAGTAATCGGTTTAGTGTGATTTTTGTATAACTAGGTATAAATAATACAGACATTTTATCCATTGTGTACATTATAAAATAGCCTACAAAATGCCTTTGCAATTCACAATAAGTCTGTGAAGTGAAGTAGCATCAAAATTATTGTTTTAACAATTTAGGCCTATAGCCTATCTCAAAAAGCAGGAGTCAGCCCTTCACAATGTTCCCCGTATGTTATTCAGACTCTACCTGCTCCTCGACTTGAACTTGAACTTGGCAAATAGTGCCTCTACTGGCCAGATCCATGCCAAGAATACGGCTGCCTACATAATAAGGCGCTCTGCGCGTTGCTCGCAGCTGAGAGGGTGGACCGATGTAGGCGAAGATACGTGCTCGGCTACGAGATGTAATCTTCAAACTAAGCTTCACTTTTAAACATGACTTAATAAGTCGACGATGGAGTCATTGAAATCACATTTTAAAGCATCAAACTGTATTGCGCTGGCAGCAGTAAAACAGTAGCCTAAGCTATACCCCACAGTGTCCATTTAGTGCATGGCCACAGATCTAATCGACAGAACAGGTAGGTTATGTTAACCTACAGCGCAGCGCAGACATTACGTTGCGATTCTTCACGTTTGTAGACTATATGTAAAGGCTTTCATATTCAGCAAGTTAATAATTTGGCAATAGGCTATTCTTCGCTGAAATGGTCACACTCGACTAACATTTGCACAGATAACCATGTCACATAGGCTATGGTTTTAAGCACATGCATAGATGCGGGGCAAACAAGCGATTTAAAATACAGAATATGCTTGTAGGCTATAGCCTACAATTCAGGTTGAAAGCAAAACTACTCCCTGGCTTTAATCTTTTAGACTGAAAATAAAGAAAAAAGTTGCAACACACAATATTACTACACTATGCACCAAATTCAGCGTTATGTTATGTGTTATTGGTGTTAATAACTAGACACCTCTTAGTCCATGGGTCTGTCTGGTTTTGACTGATGGGAACTGGTCTACAACTGACTGAAATGAATGTTGTGTGAGTGTGTGTGTGTATGTGTGTGTGTGTTTGTGTGTGTCTGTGTAGAGGAGTTAACTGTTCATCTTTTCATCTGGTTGCCATTGAGCCAACTCTCATCACTGAGGCAATGGCCCCTAATTTGCTTGGCCCCTGCACTTACAGAAAAAGGCTAATAGTCTATAGACAGGATTCTAGTCTGTGATGTGGTTTCAGTGTGATATAACAAGACCTTACCACAGACCTTACATAATGTAAACTAACTGTAAATGCAAGCTCTTTTAACATGCCATATAACATTTCATGCTGTAAGTTACATTACACACGTTACAACATGCCTGACAAACACATTATATTGAGTATTACATTATTGTTCCAAAAAGAGGCTTCATAACAAGCACCTTGCTAAAAACATTTCACCATGCTCCACAGTGTTCAGTGGTCTGCACACACTAATATGAATGAGGAGGCATAATGTTATGTAAGTGAATGGAGAGAGCTACCAAAGAGAGAGATAAAGAGAGCTACCAAAGAGAGAGACAGTACCAGGGAGAGAAAGAGAAGAGAGATGGCAAAGAGAGAGAGAGATCAAGCAGCAGCCAGGCAATAAGACTGAAGGCAGAAAAGAGGATGTAAGTTAACCCCAGGAAATAGCCATCAGATTCTAACTCACAGAGAGAGATAGAGAGAGATCTAGGCAGTGCGTGTAACTATGCATATATACACACATGGCAACTTACAAACATGCTGTTTTAGACATATTCCCTGATATGACCACAAACATATATTTTTTCCTTGGTACACACTTCTACACCCCCTCTGCATATAGACACATCGACCTATATGCTCTCTCTCAGACTCACACACTCTCTCTTACACATACACATGCGCATGTACAGAACATATGCTAATATATATGCCCCCTCACTCATTCATTTGTGCACATACCATACAGTACATACTCTCTCTCACAAATTTACTTACCAACACGCACACACACAAAGACATTGCATCATATCACATGCTCACCCTTGCACTACTCATACACATTCATGCCCTCTCCTCTATCTTCCTCTCTTTCTCTCTGTCACATACACACACACACTCATACTCTCACCCACAGACACACACACACACACACACTCATACTCTTACCCACAGACACACACACACATACACATACACACACTCATACTCTCTCTCACACACAAAGACACACACACACACACACTCATACTCTCACCCACAGACACACATACACATACACACACTCATACTCTCTCTCACACACAAAGACACACACACACACTCATACTCACGCTCACACACACATTCTTCCCTCTATGCCCCTGCAGCCCATGCCAGCGCATCATCATTCTCAACGAGGGGTTGGGAATCGTGCAGCGCTCCGCTCCCACTGGCAGTTTGTTTATCAGACCCACAGGAGACCCTAACCCCCCGCCCCCCCCAAAACCACCACCTCCACCATCACCATTCTGCACCCCTCTCCTCTCTCCCTGCTCCGCCAGGCCCAGATCTCATGGGGGCCTAATTAGGAGCCGGCCGCTCATCACGCTAATATGCAGAGGGTTCCCTCTTCTCCTCAACACATTTTTTAAATCAGATAATCGTCCTCCAGAGAACAAGCCTCATTTACAGGGACGACATGCTGGATTACATTTTAATTATGCAAATGCAAAGGCAATCAGAAAAGAAGAGAGTGTGGACGTCGGCAAAGTTGCCCAGAAATGCACTATGATGTGTGTGTGTGTGAGTGTGTGTGTGTGTGTTTGGGGAGTGTTGGTGTTTAGTAGTGTGCACGCATTACATGTGAATATGTGGAATTGTGTCTGGTTTCATTACTCTCTGTGGCTACTTCCAGATATGAGGAGAGGTCAGGCAGACATTTATGCAGTTGCATAAAGGTTTGGAGGGCGGCCTTGGGCAGATTTATCATGAGGAGGGTTTGTTTGTATCTTTAGCACCACCTACTGGAGAGTCTTCAGCACATCTTCCCCATATCACACTAGCTGTCACTCCAAATATGCCATAGAGAGAATTCACTACGCTGCTGTTGGCAAAAAGCCCTCTGATACAATGGCATCAATGGCATGCGTTGATGGCTGTGCTGGGATGTCGGTTGCGATTTATAGGTCTCTGAGAGTCTCTCGTTCTCCATTTTGGATTATCTCGTGTCTTTCATGTTTCTCAGTCAGTGAACGGCATGCATCGCACTCCTCAGGTGCCACTGGCTTCTTTTTTCATAGGAGATACACTGATAGTCATTTTTATATATCTGTCTAGAATTTTCCAGGAACCTTATTTCCATGTTACGAAAAAAAAAACACTTTTGATGGCCATTGAACATCTTTTTGGGCCTATACTGCCTCTACACATACTGTGAGTTTGATAAAAACACTTAATTGTGTAATATCTCTTGATAATATCTTCTTTACCTTTGCTAGTGTCAAAGGTGACAGCAGCAGCATGAGGCCATGCCGTAGGGTTATACACATGTTTCACTGGTTTATATAAGGCTGTACAAGGTAGTCAGTGGGGATATTACCGTTTGTTTATGTGTAATATTAAATATGTGTTTATGTGTTATATATTAAATAAATTGAATTTATTTATTTACTTTCTTATTTTGCTGTGTGGGTGGAGGATGTCAACTCCCATAATAAACATATACAATATAAAAATCACGCTAAAAAACAGTGCATGTACTGTGATAAGATTCATAAGATGAAATTACATTATAGACGATATACAAAACAATATGTTAATGCATATAAACTATAGAACCAATAAAAATGTTATAAATGTTCCCAGTATAAGAGGAGTGGTTGAAAGACATAATAGCTAAAGTTAATTTAATATTCACACATAAATATTTCATTTTACTGAGGTAAGCACTGAGGTAATTGAGGTAAACCTGATGGTAAATATCACGGTCATTAGATACTGCTTTAAAAAGGCAGTATTGACAACATACCTTATTTTTGGACAGGGCAAAATAATGACTTCATATTATGAAAAGTGAACTTGAAAATATCATAGTATAAGAGTTAGCTTAAGGTACGAACAGTCATGCATAATAACCAAAAAGCACTTCTGTGATTGAGTGCTATGGTGAATAAAAGACATAGCCCACGGGGGCAATAATAAGTGACTGAAGCCAGTGAAAGAAAAACACAACTTGTATGTCTTCTGGGCAGAACTTACGCAACAAGCTTCTGTTTCATGTCTTTTTTTAGACCTCTTGTGTCTGATAATGACAAAGAGTCCTGAGGCCCGCACACTGCACTACTCATCATGGGTCTTATTGAGGATTCAACAGAAGACATATTGGCTATTTCTTTTAACAGCAAATGGACAATTAGAGAATTTCATTTAGGTGTCTCTCTCTCTCTCTCTCTCTCTCTCTCTCTCTCTCTCTCTCTCTGTGTGTGAAAGAGATTGTAGAAACATAGCTGGTATGTCTGTGTTTGATGGTTATTTGAAAGCTTAATAACATTAATTCACCAACATTGCTGGTATTTCTCTTGTTGGATTCCATACGCTTTATTGCTAGAAGACAAACAGCTACTTTAATATTATTAGTTAACCTCCTTACGCCATGATCACCCAGAGTGGAAATACAATAAGGCTAAATAATCCTGTTGTAGCACCAGTGTAGACAAACCCATGGGCTAGTACATGGATATTAAAACAAAAAAGAAGAGATTTGCAGAGCGTTGAGTAAAAAAGAATGGTTGCTTCAGAAGTTTTCTTAATAAGCAAACAGAATATCAACAAAAAAAAGAAAAGGCCATGGGAGAATGTGGCCTGACAGACAACGGGGGGGCCAATAAAGGGAGAAACAAAAGGAATGAGTAATGTGCACACAATGCAGAGGGCATAGTGGGGACAAAAGGAAGAGACTGTGCAGGGCGGTTCCAAACACGCTCACCGGGGTTGTTATTGGCTGGGGTGTAAAGGCAGTGATTGACATTTACAGTGAGCGTGTCAACACTTCGCAGCTATCAAGGTGAAGCTCCCAGAGCACAAGGGAGGCTCCTGGCTCTGACTGATGGGCCACACAGCTGTAGGAAGCCATCAGCTAGTTGACAGGGGGAGATTGGCTTTGTCATTGTAAGAATGTGGCGGTCAGACCTTGACTTGTAATGGCCCCACTTGCTTTACACACACCTAACATGGGCACAGTGTGTGTGGCCAGCTTTGGAGACACATCTCATGGACACATGCAGACAGTTAAAACACACACACACACACTCACACATTGTGCTTGAGAGCCCATCTGTATTCTCCCCCCCCCCCCCGAATCAATCTTCTACTGCTGCACAACTGGTTCATCTTTAAATGATCTACAAGGTCTGGGCTAAACTGGGCTTTCTGCCAACCCTGCTGGTACCTCCGCTGCCTTTCCCGGGCCACTGGCTGTGACCGTCAGACGCGACTGATCCACTGCCAGACGCAACTGATCCACTGCCAGACGGGTCTGAACTTGGGTGCTTGGAATTGCTCGTTTAAATTAAGAAACATGAAAACATTTCAGACTTGTGTGTCAGCGAGAGTGTGGGCCTTGGTGGTAGCCTTCATTGTTAGCAGCCTGACAATGGAGGACAAATATGGGACACTGGGGGCAGTGGTATGAGATTATAGGTGGGACGGTGTTTGGAGTTGGGTTTGGGGTGTAATATTAAACCCTCATTAACATTTTAGCCCCCACCACCACCACACCCCTCACAAACCTGTCTCCCAGTATGAACTGATGCTGAAAGCCAATCTGAAATGAACTCCCCCCTGTAGGTTAAATCCTCTGGCTCCAAATTCATCACTGATAGCATAACCTTGGTTTGACTCAGCTGTGCTGCAGACCTGGTGATTGTTTTCTGGCCTTGAGACCCTTTTCCTTGTCTCCTCCTCCTCCCCGACCAGCTACGTCCCGCCGGGCAGCACCAGCACCAGCAGCTGTCCAAGCGGTCCTCTCTCTATCTCTACGGTTTCGGACATAATGAGGTGCATCAGGCAATTTGTGGCCATAATCCTTACGGTCGAGACCTGGCGTCGACATCTTTGGCGTAAACGGCCTGATGTGTGAAGCTGGCAGGCTTTGCACCCCTGAGTTTGACGACAGAGCTCATGAGACAGGGCCCACCAAGTCCCTGTGTTTGCCTAGCTTTGTTCTATAGCAATGAGCCTAAGATAGTTGAGCCTTTGGACTGAGCCTTATCTCAGATTAAACAGCATCTGTCAATAACAATGGAATTGGGTGTGCATATGTAAGGGGTGTGGGGGTGTGGGGGGGTTTCCTCTATATGGCATGCGATGAGACCCCCTACCCCTACCCCACTGAGTCTAAACTTAGCGCAGGTGTTCCTCTGTGGCAGTATATAAGTCTGACAGAGACTGGTCCAGTGTGCGCCTCGCTCAGGCATCATCTCTCATCAGGAGCGCAAAGAGGAACACTTCAAAGATGGTAGGATGCCTCTTCTTTTCCCCTCATCTTTCTCGATGCATTATTTCTCGCTCTTTCTTTCTTTGCCAGAGCTCACACTGGGTCTGCGCTCACTGATTGTACGATAGGCTGTGCCTCCACAGAAGATGCTGTTCAGTTGAACCTGTTTGAGCAGAGACACAGATCAGAGATTGTCAACTATTAGTACTGATTTGGAATTTTTTACTCAAGCTTGCTGTTGTTAGTCTTTGTTCTCTGTCTTCAACGCCATAGGAAGAATTCAGATGCAAAACCCTTTAATCCATTTAATCCATTTTCAGAAATGTGGAAAAATTTGTTTGTTGTTTTTATAATAATTTCCAATTCAAACTGCAATTTGAATGTTATCATCAATCCAATCCAACTCCAATACATTGGAGTGAGACTGATAATGAGGTTTATCAAAATTATATAATCATATTTGTAAATTCATCGAATTGTAAATTCATCAAATTGACTTGGTTTTGCGTCTGGACTCTTCCTATAGATATGGATAGCCACAGATTATAGGAGGGAGGATAGCTACAGACACAAGTACTAAATTACTAAGTACTAAATTATTTTTTTTTCATTATTGCAAAATGATTAAAGCACATACATACAATTGCATCTCAGTTAACAGCTAAAAATATACCTCTGTGAAATCTTTTACTTGTTGTTCACCTTGATGACAGGCCTAATTTAAGTGCAGTTTAAGATATACTTGGCAGCAGTCCAATTGCATTGGACTGTGTCGAGGTGACTAAATGAAAGAACCCTAGAGAGCCAGAAAACTTTAAAAATTTGACCTAAATGTGATCAAACACGTGTGCCTGTGTCATTTTTTTTTTGTTACAGTCTTAGTTGTGGTCTATTGCTCTTACGTGTCACTGTGTGAAGCTTGAAATGGCACAGTTCTGATTGTGCTGTTATGGTAGCTCCTCAAAACAGACGAACATTTTATTATGTTTTAGTACAGTCTATGAAGTCAAAAAGTGTACCACTCTGGCAAGCACTGCCTTACACTTTCAGCTGTATTGTGGTGAAAAGCCATGTATATTTTGGTCACTGCAGTTTCATTATTATAATGTGAAAAAAGAAAAAGCCATCTTACCACCCTGGCTGGACATGGCTGGAAACCCCTTGTTTATGGAAACCACTTGTTGACCTTAAAAACGTGTGGGCAGTGCTCTGGACAAATGTGTAATATGAGAAGACTATTCTCTCAGCAGTTTTACAAGGTGTTAAAAAAATCTTCAAAGATTTATAGTTTTTTTCTTGACGTATATAAATATAACACATCGTTTTAAAGCCTGTTTCTCTCTCTCTCTCTGCCCCAGGCACCTAAGAGGGCCAAGAAGAAGGCAACAGAAGGCAACTCCAATGTGTTCAGCATGTTTGAGCAGTCCCAGATCCAGGAGTTCAAGGAGGTTGGTCTGTTAAAGAGGACATTCATCAAACAAAACTGGATTTGCATACAGAGAAGAGTAACTGTGACATATGCACAGAATTACCCACAATGACTGCTGACATCGTAGTAACTCAGTAATTGTCCGGTAATGGTTGCTTTGTGGTTTAGTGGTTGGTGGTACTTTTTTAGATTCAGTAAACTGTGTGTGTGTGAGACTCCAGGCCTGATGCAATTGTGCCGTGGATAAGGATCTGTTGGGCAGTGAGTCACAAGCCTTTGGCTATGCTTGTTTGTTCAGGCCTTCACCATCATGGACCAGAACAGAGATGGCTTCATTGACAAGAATGACCTGAGAGACACTTTCGCCGCTCTTGGTAAACAACTGTTCACAGACACACATGTACACACAAACAAACACTAAAAGAATATTTTAACTTAGTTAAGTATGTGTACACTTTATGATGAGGTAGCATTCAGATTCAGATGGACAGAAAGTACATTCTGTACTTTAGCCTTTGTTGGAAATCACTCCCGGTAGTTCCACAGCTAATTTAATCACAACCACAGTTGTTGCCTCTGACTGATTGATTTCTTCGGCAGGCCGTCTGAATGTGGGCAATGACGAGCTGGACGAGATGGTTAAAGAAGCGTCAGGACCCATCAACTTCACTGTGTTCCTCACTATGTTTGGAGAGAAGTTAAAAGGTGAAGGCCTAGTAACACTGCCCTCATAACTAATCTATTTCACTGACTAGGCCAAACTACTATAATGCTAGCAGACAATAGTTATGATGGAAGAGAGAGACAGAGAGAGAGAGAGAGAGCGGGTGAGAGGGTGGAACAGAGAGATTGAATAAATAGGAGATAGAGAGAGGAAATATAAATAAGTGTGTCAGAAAGGAAACGGAAAGCAACAGACATCTGCTTGACTCACCCAAACAACCAGCTCCATACAGTGAATCTGCTGCCTCATATCTAAGAGGGTTAGTTGGGGTTTTCTGATGTTCAATTCTTACAGGCACAGACCCTGAAGAGACCATTCTCAATGCATTTAAGATCTTTGATCCAGAGGGCACAGGTATTCTGAAAGGAGATGAGTAAGTATTTCATGACTGGAAACTTAAAAGTAATTGCTAACTCAGTATGAAGTTATTTATTTAGTTTCTGTGTTTGTAAAAAAAAAAAAATTGTTTCTCTACTTCAATAGAATCAAGTATCATCTGATGTCTCAAGCTGACAAGTTCACAGAAGCTGAGGTATGACTCTCTACAGGACACAGAGGACACAGTTTTGAATGAGTGATGAATATGATGAGGTGACCAGGGCTCTGAGATGATAATCGGGGTCATTTCCCTACATTTGCCTTGGGAACCTGGGACTTAAGTAATGTTTTAGTATTGGGGACAAAGTGGGTTTTACTGGTATTTTACCAGGGATAGGCCACCAAAAACAGAGACTGTCCCTGGAAATTTGGGTCATCTGGTCACCCTAGAATATGAGTGGATTGTTACATTAAACTACATACAGTTGATTTATGATGTTTGCTGAGTTTGATGAACCTTAACCTTGTCTGATATTTCACATAATATAAATTTTTCAGAAGGAAGGGAAATGCATGTTTTACTGCATGTTAAACATTCATAAGTGGATTGTTTCTCACAGGTAGCTCAAATGCTTGAAAACTTCCCCCTGGATGTCGCTGGAAATCTGGACTACAAGAACTTGTGCTACGTCATCACCCATGGAGAGGACAAGGAGCAAGAGTAAACTCCCCTGGACCGCCACAACCTCCGCTCCCCCTCATCATCCCAGTTCCCTCACAATAAAACTGGTATTTAAAACAAATGGTCAGAGACATTGTTACTAATAACAAATGACCACCTAATTTATCAGAGTACAACTCCGGAAAGATAATCTTTACAGAAACCTTGCATGGGTTGGGGACAGTATGGCACGCTTTCTGTCAAGACACATCCATTTGAATTGAGTGATATAAAACCTTTGCTTTGCCTTGCCAGTCAATGGCTCTAATTCAACACAAACAGTTAAAGAAAAACACAAACGCTGTGTGTGTATTTGTGTATGTGTGTGAGTGCTGGTGTGTTCTTGTGTGTGTATTTGAGTGTGTGTATGTGCGTGTGTGTGTTTGAGGTTACATATGTGTGTGTGTGTATGTGTGCGTGTTTGAGTGTGTGTATGTGTGTGTGTGTCTTTGAGGTTACATATGTGTGTGTGTGTGTGTGCGTGTTTGAGTGTGTGTGTGTATGTGTGCGTTAGCGTGGTGATGGCAGAGTGGGTGAGGAAGGTGTGCTGCTGTGCAGAGGTTTAACAGCTCGCCTGCAATAATAAACACAACAGTCTGACTGCTGGCAGAGGTCCAACCTCAACATAACACACACGGCTACAGCAGAGCTGACATCCACAGAGCAGGAGAAAGAGAGGGAGAACGACAGAGAGAGCAAAAGAGTAGAAGAAAGGAGAGAGGGAAGGAAAGAAAAGAAAGAAATTCTTCCGGCCGCACTTCATCTCAGCCTGACTATTTATAGCGAAACAGGGTGCTGCAACACGTCGGTTTGGTTTTTCAGCAGGTGCAGGAAAATAATTATGGTATGTCCGCTTATCTGTGCGGGAGGGAGCGGTGATGCCAAGGTCACAACGACTCCAACACCAGGATTATCTTACCTAAGAAAAACAAACGACAACATACTGTTTAGTTGACACAAGTAGTGCCAAGTTCAAGGGGTGCTTTAGGGACAGAGTGGTTAGGTGTGTCTGCCTTAAGGGTACAAATGAGGGTCCTTTCTGTGGGGATGGCCAAGAGAAACATTATTATTCTGCCGGCTTTAAAACAACACAAGACTCACAGACCAAAGCTATGAAGAGAATAAGTCAAACACAGCCTGTACACACTCTATATTAAGTGCTGAGGTTAATGTTATTGCAGAAATACTGACACCTTATTACAGTTTCAGATTTAGAGAGCTTTATTTGTGAGGGCTCCTTATTTGACAGGAAAAAACTACCCCTTACTCAAAAGCGCCTATGTCACACTCAGTTTGCTTCCACAGAAATTTCTGGAAGCTTGGTGAGAGTATTCATAACAAGGTGAGCAAACAAATAAGGAGTGAGTGAGTGAGTGGGTGTGTCAATTTTGATTTTAGGAATTCCATCCATAGGTAATGTTTAGTTTCGTGCAAAAATAAATAAACATCACACTTTATACACAACTGTTTATTTTTTGTGCATATTTATCAGACAGAGAAACCTGAAACTTGATTCCATCTAAACATCAGTAAACAGGATAGAATGTGAAAGTACCTCCTTCAGCACAAAACATCTCCCCACTTTGTAAACAGTGTTGGCAAAGCACTTGAGATTCCTCAGACAAAACCTTAGTGCTTTGGACAAATCTTAGGGGTTTGTCAACATGGTATATTTCATCACCACTAAACATCATTGCAACACTTATAAAAAAAGTACAAGTAATAATAATTACAAAAATAAACAACCAGATTAAAATTATTGTCACAGAATATAAGTCCTTCATGGGTCACCCCCAGTTAGTATCCATTTTGGGACCCTCCAAGATGCCCCATGCCCAGTGTCAGGGTTGATCCCAAACCCACTGTGACTTGGGGGGGGGGTCAGCGTTTCCCTCCCCTCCTGACTCTCTCCTCTCTGATTGGTCGCTCCTCCTCTTCTGTGGCCCGATGGAACAGCAAGTCTGCAAGGCCTCCATTACTCCTGAGTGTCTCTACGGTTGGCATGAGGTTGGACAGAAGATCAAGGCCAGAGCCCAGCTCTGTCAGGCCATCTTAGCAGTAGAGAGAGAGGGACAGAGAGAGAGAAGTAGAGAGAGAGGGAGGGGGAGGGGAAAAGAGGACATGAAAAGAGAGAGTGAGTGGGAAAGAGAGAGGGAATGAAAAAGGTGGGGATAGAGAGAGGGAATGATAGAAAGAGAGAGAGGGAAGGAAAGAATTAGAAAGGGAGAGAGAGACAGTTACACAAATAGGGAGAGAATGGGGAGTGAAAAGCAGTTCAACATTTGGCAATGGGAGATCAGTTCCCTCCTTTTCCAAATAGTTCTTGTAAATCTCCCTGTTTGTAAACCATATTGGCAAAGCACAGTAACATCTTTTAGAACAAAACAACCTAATTCTTTGCACAAATATTACAGATCAGACTCTAAAGAGTTGCCACTACAGGGTTCAGACTCAAGGCAGGCTACATGAAAAATCGCATAATCAAAGCCAGGATTTTTTTTTTTTTTAAATCTTCTTTTTTTTTCTTTGTGGCCTACTACTTATTAATCTCTGATTGCAGCCCATACTCTGCTCCTGCAGGTAATCAGTGCAGATTATTTGGTGCTTAGCACCAAGAGCCAGTCCTCACCATGGATGCCAATCATGTGTTCCAGAATCAGAACCCGCTCTGCCAGAATCTTCAGAGCTTCCCTAAGCTGCTGCATCCCCTCAGCCTAAGGACACACACACACACACAGACACAGACAAGCAGAGAGAGAGAGAGAGAGAGAGGGAAGAATCAGACATTTTTATAAATTACACTTACACTTTAGAGTAATATCCACTACAGAGAGAACACAGGGCCAACACTGCTAAGATATTGGAGAAACTGTAGTTGTAGTTAGTATCTATGTGAGTGGTTCAGACCTCTGGATGAGGGTCTCCTGGTTCTCCTTTAGACCCTGGAGGACCCTATAACACACACACAGAGAGAGATCAATCAATCAATGGATCTCTCATTAGGTATTATTGTCTGTGTGAACTGGGGTGAAATCAACTACTCACCGGTAGACCCGGCTTTCCGCTGAATCCAGGAAAACCCTACAAAGAAAAAAGGGTCACGCAAACATCAGCTTTTAGCTGTGTTTTATAATTATGCATACATTAATAGCATACATGCATAATATAAATAAATAAAGTATTACTATGTTAATACAATGACCCTTGAGGTAAACAAGCAAGGACTTGCCACTCTTCATAGATATCACAAGGAGGGCATAAACGAAAAGGAAAAGAAAATTTCTCCATTATACTGTAGATACCCATTGCATACATGCATACATCCTTTTTGTAATTAAAGGGAAAATCTACTGTGAATCAATCCATAGCCATTTGGTCAAGGTCACCAAGTGCTGTCAGTAGGAAAAACAACAGGAATATTTGATACAACACAGACCAAATAGTAAACCGGCAACATTAACTGAATGGGGCACAGTAACTTACTTTCAGTTAACTTACAGTCATTTTCCTATGCCCCATTTTGTTAATGTTAGCTGCTGGTACGTTAATTGATCTATGTTGTATCAAATATTCTGGTCTTTTTTCTTATAGACAGCACTCATTCACCTGGAACAACAGGGCTATGGATTGATTCACACCGGATTTCCCCTTTAACACACAGAAAAAAATGGCCTGACTGTGAGGTTTGTGGTTTAGAACACCTGGGGTGTCCTCCTGAAAGGTAATTCGAACTGTAAGACTGTGTTGAGCTCCCCACTTACTCCTATGGCATGTCTGTGGTGAAGTACCTCCTTGAAACGAGTGTGCTCGAGGCAACACACTTTGAACACACCTCTGCTTACTGCTCAGGTGAAGTGTGTTCATGTGTGTGTGTATGTGTGTGTTCTTATTCACCCTCTCGCCAGGATCTCCCTTTGGTCCTTCCACCCCCGGTTTCCCAGCCGGCCCTGCTTCAGCCTGAAACAGGAAATGACAGGCATATGACAGTTGAGTAGCTTAGGAGACACACTCAAGAGAGAGTTTCCACAAGAGAATAAACTAAACTGAACAGTGTGTCTGATGCAGTGTTGTGCATGAACTAGTTCAAAAGAACTAGTTCAATTTTCTGTGCACTGTGAACTGAACTTAACACATTCATAACATAAGAACTGTTCAGTTCAGACTCAGAAACACTTTAGGTTCAGTAAAAAGTAGACCGTTGAGCAGCTTGAGGGACAAACTCAGGAAAGAGAGAGAGAGAGAGAGACTCTGGAACATGATGTCTGTAAAATAAAGGATTTGTGCCACTCAAGGTCATGGCAACCAATTCAGAAATAACCCTCCATTGATCCGCTCTCAATCATGTCAACAGTAAATCAAGCTCAGGACACATGCCAAACAATGCCTAGGAGACTCTACTGCATTATACTCAGTCGTCTCTGTAGGAGGTGGCCTACAGCTGCTGAAAGAGTGACCCCTATGTTCAAAACCTCACCCCTGTGATTCATAGACTTGCTTGGAATCTGGACAGAGGACAAGAGGAGAAGGGGGGGGGGGGTCTCTCTGCACCCTCCTTGTCAACCCTCTGCCCTGTGCCCTTCAGCAAGCTACTTAACCAATCAGTCTACTGAAACTGCTAAGTGGTTTTCAGCTGGAGACTGGGGCTGTGCTGCAACACCTCCAGGTATGCAGTGGTGAGATGGCCGTGTGTTGGCCCTTACAAGTGGAGGAGAAAATTAAAACCTGAGGGGTCAAGTGACTTTGTGGTTCATTGTGTCAGCGGTATGTTCTATGGAACCTTCTAGAATGAAACAGAACATTCCTGATGAAGCAGCTGAAACAGCAGATAGGTGTGGAAAGCTGAAAGCCAAAAGAATGCTACAAATTAATATCTTATTCACTTTGTTTCTGTTTTTGGTTTTGTTTTGTTTTGTTTGCTTTGCCTTAATTCTTTGTAGCTGGGGAATATTTAGATTACACAGACATGCCAAGCAACGTGTTTTCCATTTGCTTGTTTGTGTGTGTGTGTGTGTGTGTGTGTGTGTGTGTGTGTGTGTGTGTGTGTGTGTGAGAGAGAGTATGTGAGTGCTTAAAGCAGTGGTTCCTAAACTTTAAACTGTCATGTACCCCTTGAGACATCAGGTACCCCCTGCATCACAGACCTCCTGCTATAATAATCAATATTTTGCATAAGGATTGCAGCATAAACAAAAGGTGAACATATTATATTGTTATATGGAGTATAATATTTTCCTACGTTATCTTTATGCTGGTGAAAGCTGAGAACCCATTCACAGATTTATTTTGTGTACCCCCTAGAATTGATCCAAGTAGTGTACCAAGTGATCCAAGTACATGTACCCCAGTTTGACAACCACTGGCTTAAAGTAACCAAGGGACATGGCAGAGGCACTCACATTCAGACCTGGAAGTCCTGGTGATCCAGGTGGCCCGACTGGGCCTGGCCGACCTGTGGATGTGAAAGACAGAGATATATGATAGCTTCTTAGGCACATCAATATAGCCATGTATCATATACAAGCTGTTTGGTTTTGTTTAGTTTAGGTTAGTTTGTAGGCCATGTACAAAACACATTATTCACTTGGAAACAGAGGAGATGCTTTGTACCAGATTTAGCAACTAGCTAATTCTTATCTGCAGTCAGACAGTTAGGAAGATATTCAATGTGCAGAGTAGAGAATGGCTGCAAAGGTCATACTACACTCTATTAGTACTGATCTTTACTGTGATGAACTAGCTACATTTCAAGATCAAGACTAATATGCAGGCAGTTGTACTCAGATAGAATAGGATTTGGGAAACAGCAAATGACAGACAATGCTTTATATCCCAGAGACTTGGGTCATGACAACATTCCCAAATTTAAACTCCTTAAATATAAATGGACTAAGAATTACAGCTATAACCTCAAAGGAGGCTCACAAATACAAAGCCTGTGCAAGCTGTAATTAAATGATGACTTATATTTAAATTTTAATGACCTCATTTGGTAGATGCACCTATCTAAAGTGACTCTCACATTTTAAAAGCATAAATTCTTCATTACTTTTTATCTCAGGAAATTAAATTTATGATCACAGTAAGCACCATCTTTAAAACAGTGAGCACAACAGAAGCATTCACTGAGTTGCAGCCCTATCAGTGTGGACCTGCCCATACAGAAATGTTTATCTGGATTATTCAATTTATATATGGTCCTTACATTGTTCTATAATTCTAGGACTATATTTAAATATGTATGCCATTTTTGTTTGTTATAATCCATCCCACAGCACAACACTCCTCCCTAATGTCAGCCTGCCTAAAAACTAAAATTTTAAGATGTATGTAACTGCTGCAATTAATGCAGAAACTGAATCACAATTCAATAAAGTGGAGGTTCCTTTGGGGCCAGAGACAGAATGTTCACAACACAGGAACACTCCATAACCGTCTACAAGATTGATAGGGATCATACATGTTTGAAACAGGACCCTTCAGTATGGGTCCTGTTGCTGTGTGTTGGAGGTGCACAAGGTGAGAAGAGACTAATGGGGATCTCTCTCACCTGGTGGGCCAGGAGGGCCGGGACGGCCTGGTGTGACCCTGAGGTTTTGAAAGGAAGACAGTGGAGAGTCCTCATCTATCCCAAACAGAACATGAGGAACATAAATTATTAATATCACACAAAAATATGGGCAGTGAATAATAACAACGTTGAGAAGAACAGACCCATGCTACATTAGAGTTGTACTTTACCAGTAGACACAGCAGTAGCCTATATCTCACATTTCAACATCAATTTCCCACAAATAATAGATCAGATGGGTCATGTGCTTAGCGTAACAATAAGGCTGCACATCTCATGAAAAGCTCACGATATGCCCAATCATCATTTGTATGACCAAGAAGGATCAACATGGGGAGGGAGCAGGGAATGGTTGTCTAATATTGTCAGGGCTTCTTCATCAGGGTAGTTTAGATAACAACACTTAGGTCTCAGTGCATCGAAAACGCGGAAATTTATCAACTATATATAACTATATTACCCAAAAGACAGTCAAACATTTGGTGAGTTTTAAAGAGGATATTTGTGGTTTGAGAGTGATTACAGGACAAGTGCATTCTGGGATTCTGGGTGCATTCATTTTTTTTTGTCACAACAGCTGTTCATTCATGAGGCAGTGAGCAGGTTTTACTAATCACACTGAAGTTTCAGTTCAATCAGTGCATCTGGAATTGGAACCTTAATTAATGTCATTAGTTAAGCCTATGCATGTCATACTACTTAAAGCCAAGATGGCTGCTGTGAAAAAGTCCACTGATTAGAAACTGAAGCTAAATAAACTGGTTCAGTCCCAGCATATATTTATTGGTTGTGATGGTGTTCACATGGTCACTGGTAATTCAGTGCCTGTCCTTTCTAAAATGTGACACAAAGAATGTCTGAGTCCTGAACCTAGGCCAGTCTACATTTGACACTTCTGTTGTCTGACCTTGCAGTGAGGAGGGCCACAGTGGGGGAAACTATAAAGTGGTTATAGCCTAACTTGGGTAACTTAAATCAGTAACTGCTGGGGCCTATACTACAAAGCAAGGTTACTAGTTAACCGGAGTAACTTTGGGAGTAACAACTGATCTCTAAAAGGACACTTCAGTGAGCATGTTATCTCTGAAGTGACATGTTGTTTGGAGATCAGCAATTACACCTGAAGTTACTTGGCTTAGCCAGTAACCTTGCTTTGTAGTATACCCCCCTGATCTCTTGAAGAGCACTACATTGGGCATCTACATACTGTTTTGAGATCAGTGGTTACTCCTGAGGCTACCTGGGTCAGTAAGTCAGTAATCTCTCCTACCCACCCTATTCTCTGTGGTTACCAGGAGGGCACTATGTTTTCTGTTCGAACTTCCGGTTATCATTAGCAAGAGATTAATCTCCGGTGAGGGGTCAACACAGGAAGTTCGAAGACTCAGCGGAAGGGAGAAAAACAATTAGAATGGGTGGGGCAGAATAAGGTGGAAACCCTCTGGCACTAACCAAAAATAAAAGGTTACATATTTCACTTTAATCCCCCAGAGTAATTTAGAATATCAAACATTATCAATAGCCACTAAAGTGATTCAAAGCAATAATACAGTGTAAATCAACTCCAAAATATACAAATGTGCTTCTGAACACATGAAAGTGTTTGAGAGATCAATGCTGCCTTTGTGTGCTTTGGTTCAGTCCAGTCTAGTGTGAGATTCAGGTTGAGCTCAACCCTCCTGTAGTTCAGTAGGCCAGAGTCCAGTCTTCATTGGGTTCAGTTCAGGCTTTTTCCACTAGGAGGAACCAGAGTGCAGTGAGCAAGCACCCCCTCCCCCCCTTCCCCCTTCCCTCTGCCTTCTCTGGAGTCTCTGCCTGAGACCACCCTGTCTGTCAGCATCCAATTGTGATGTGAGCCTTTCGATTTGGGAAAGTTTTTATTTGAGGCTCGCTCTTTGGTCATTGGCGTTCAGCAGGTTCTTGGCACGCGGTGATGGCGGCGGCGGCAGCAACAGTGGCGGGGGCTCGTGCCGAACAGCTCCAGCCCACCGCGCAGACAGCTGACAAATTGGGCCTGATGTAGAGCAGAGAGCCAGGGGCCCGGGCCCAGCTCTTAAACAAAACCAGCCTGACGGAGCCGTTTAAACAAAACCAGCCCACGGAAGCCTAGAGAACAGAAGTCATTACGTGCTGCTCCATTGAGTTGCCAAGACTCTGCAGACTTGAGGGTTTGCTACCACCTAGTGGTACGAGATGGGTAGTGTACACAAAAGGTTGATGGAACACCTATGTAATGGAATGACGGATCAGTCCGTTCCATTGATTCTTTTTATGATCCAGGCCTTGTTTTACCAAAGGTCTTATTACACCATGTGTATACACAGAATCATGTTTAATAATCTCATGCGTCTAGTCAGCCTGATGTGAATGGTCCAGCTTATTTTTAATTTTTTTTCCCCCCTTTGCTGAAAAGTAATTAAAACCAAAAACATGGGCAGTGCACGTAAACTGTAGACACAACTAAAAGCATTCATGAAGTTATTGAGTAAATGTATTTAGAGGGAGATCAAAGGGAATCAGTGTGTCAGTGTGGAGCATGTGTGTGCTGTTTCCCCTGAACTCTTCACCTCCTGCTGTGTGAATATCTGATTATCCATTCAGATCGGGAGTGGTGTGTGTATGTGTGTGTGTGTGTGTGTGTGTGTGTGTGCGTGCGTGCGTGCGCGTGTGGTGGGAAGCTGAGTCAGGTAGGGCTGGCCTCAGCCCATGACTGAGTTTTGGCACAGTGGTGATGGCCACAGCTGTAGCCGTCTCTGCTGAGGGATCATCTGCTACATGAGAGAGAGAGGGAGAGCGAGAGAGAGAGGGAGTGAGAGAGGGAGAGCGAGAGAGAGAGAGAGAGAGGGAGGGAGAGAGAGAGCGAGAGAGAGAGTGCCAGGCAAACTGAGACGGTGAAACAGAGAGACAGACAGGAAGAGAGAGATTGAGAAAGAGACAGAGAGAGATGTAAAGAGAAAGATGGAAGATGAGAGATCAACAGAGACATTGAGGGAGAAAAAAAAAGGAAAAAGAGGCTTCGCAGAGGAACAGCAGGATCAATGTGTGTGTGTGTGATTGTGTGTGTGTGTGTGTGTGTGTGTGTGTGTGTGTGTGTGTGTGTGTGTGTGTGTGTGTGTGTGTGTGTGTGTGTGTGTGTGTGTGTGTGTGTGTGTGTGTGTGTGTGTGTGTGTGTGTGTGTGTGTGTGTGTGTGTGTGTGTGTGTGTGTGTGTGTGTGTGTGTGTGTGTGTGAGTGAGTGAGTGTGTGTGTGTGTGTGTGTGTGTGTGTGTGTGTGTTTGTGTGACCCCACTCCTGCCAGTCCTGAGCTGCGGCCAAGGCACAGCAAACAAGACCGCTGGGAGAGTGAACAGATGGGGAGGAGGGAGGGAATGAACTCGTTTCCCGGTTTCCATATGTAATCCCCCTGCTTTGAAATTCTTGTGTCTATGTGTGTGTGTGTGTGTGCGCGCGTGTGTATGAGTGTGTGTGTGTGTGTGAGCATAACATAGAGTGCATGTGTGTGTGCATACGTGTGTGTGTGTGTGTGTGTGTGTGTGTGTGTGTGTGTGTGTGTGTGTGTGTGAGCATATGTGTGTGCGTGTGTGTGTGAGCACAACATACAGTGCATGTGTGTGTGTGCGCACGTGTGTGTGTGTGTGTGTGTACGTGTGTTTTTATCTTGATGAATGTTTAATGATCCTCAGCTTTTAGTCCATTAGAGTCAGGCAGCCTGCCGGTGAGGGCTGTAGGAAGGGGAAGACGAAGCAGGAGGACAAGCTGCTTCATTAAGCAGGAAGGGTTGACTGGGGACGCTGGCTCCCAGAGAAGCTTTCCATATGGACGTCCGTCCGAGGGTATTTTTGTCTCATTGTTTGCACTCGGGTTTTTTACTAAATGAAAGATTGCACGTTTAACATTTTGTCAGCGGCAGAGCTAATGTGTGTCTGATTTCGAATCCAGATTATAGTGAAAAACACCTCTTGTGCTTTAACTCGCCATTACAGTCTTCCAGCTGCGGATGCATACAATATGGCACAGGGAGGTTTTTAGCCTTCAAAATGGCACATGAGGAAATCAATGTGTTAACAGCAGATCTGGCAACGTTACTTGCCCTTTTCACCCTGGGTCTGTCTTGACTGAAGTCAACTGGAAAATGATCACAAAACCAGAACATAAGCTGTGTCTGTGGTGATGATAAATTCATGTGATGGGCAATTGAAGAACAAATTTAGAATCAGACATAGACACACAGGGCAGTGTGTGTGTGTGTGTCTGTGTCTGTGTCTGATTCTACTCAGAGTGTGTGTGTGTGTGTGTGTGTGTGTGTGTGAGAGAGAGAGAGACAGAGAGACAGAGACAGAGAGAGACAGACAGAGAGAGAGAAAGAGAAACAGAGAGAGAGAGAGAGCGACAGAGATAGATAGAGAGAGAGACAGACACAGAGAGAGAGAGAGAGACAGACAGACAGAGAGAGAGAGAGCAAGAGAGACAGAGAGGGGAAGCTTTGGGTGTCCACTCACATTCCTCCCTGGTGCTGAGGGTGAACACATCACCCCGTAGCTGTGGAGTGGCTGGGGCAGGACCTGGAGGCCCTGGTGGCCCAGGAAGGCCTCTCTCACCCGGGTAACCACGTGGGCCCTGAGCCCCTGAGGAATAACAAAGACAGCCGAGATTGTGGTACACCTTCAAAGGCTGGACAGGAATACCATTCTCCTGACAGATAATTTGTTTATATTAAGTCATCTGGCAAACACTTGCCTCACATTACTGAGTACAGACATGTCATCAGTTCTGCTGGGGTCTGGAAAATCAACCTATTTACCTTGGAACTGAATCCTTACAAAAAATGTACACTAAGTAATGAACTTGCAAAGAGATGTGAAACAGGACTTGGGCTACGGCTGTGTGTGGGGCTGTGAATGTCCCTACCTGGAGGTCCCATTGGGCCAGGGTGCCCTGCGAGCCCCAACTCTCCCGGGGGCCCTACAGCCCCTGGGGGCCCAGCTGGGCCCGGAGCCCCACGGGGACCTGGAGGAACACAGCACCAGGGAGAAAAGGTAATGCTTCATGCCAAAGTTGTGAGCAACAGAATTAGCTACAGCTGTCTGTCTGCCTAGACAGTCAGAGACAATCGAATTGTTGTGTTAGTCCAGTTAAAACCAGACTTTTAAAATGCACAAATTTGTACTAAATCAGATTTCTCGTAGTTAGACTAAATCAACCAGACAATATGATTAGGAGTCGACTTCCAAACAAATCCTTCTGTGCTTTGTAGCCCAACTTAATGGCCTGGTAGAGGTATAACTGTAATATAACTTGACTGTGCATGTAATAGTGTGCATGCCCTGGGCCAACAGTCGGATGTCTGCTAGTGTTGGACCTGCTGATGAGTGTCTGTGGCCCAGACATGAGGTGTATGCACAGCTCTACCAAGGGCCTACAGCTGATCCAACATTCAGCATAAGCAACAGAGCGGGCCTGGCGGTGGCCTGTCATATCATAGTCAGTATCGTAGTCATGTCTGCATGGTGTCCGCACGCATACTGACTGGTGTCATAGTGCTAGAACTAAATCATATTCATCATCAACGTCTTCATCATCATCACCATCATCTTCAGCTTCAGGACCTGAAAGCCCGCAGTGCAGACTCACCTGGCAGGCCTCTGTAGAGAGGGAGGAGGGTGGGGTTGAGGGAGCCCACCTCATTTCCCGATGAGACTTCTGGGGAGAGGGGAAGGGGACGTTCTGGGGAGGGTCCCTGTTCCTCGAGCAATAAGACCTGCAGGGAGGCACATAAACAAACATTTCCCCACACAGAACGATCCAAGTCAATCCACCACAGACATGGCACTCAGTAAAAGATGATGCAGAGTCCCCACAAGGAACACTTGGACAGCAGAGTCACACAACTGACTCAGAAAGTCCCCACAGTTGATACTTTTACAGCAAAACACATATCAACCCAGCATAACACAAACAGTTACTCAGATTATCCTCACACAGAGAACAAGACATCACATCACTGAATAACACATCAATCAATCAGTAACAGTTACACCCAACTCAGAGTTCAGGCTTAGTCATCACAAACACCCCAGGCCTCCTTCACAGCTGCTGGAGTCAACAACTCAAAACAGATTGCGTCTCTCCTACCTTATTCTCAATCAGCCTCAGTCTGTCATTGATGGCAGCATAGCTAGTGCAGTTCAGGCACTCTGCAAGTGAAAAAAGACAAATCAGTTCAGAAATAGACTTGTGTGGTTATAATAGAAACCACTCAACTCTCTGTGAAACTCTCCACCTTTCTGTCAAGTGTCAGATAGTCTCAGACACTGTCAAAAATTGCTATGAGATGTGGGGACTTGCTTTCTTGCAATCAGGAATGTTCTAGACTTCTGTGATCTTAAGGAGGGGGGTTGGGTGCATGTGCTCAGGTCGCCATGAGGGGGCACTCTCCTGTGTACCAGTGAGTGCTAATTACATTCAGTGAAGCTTTACAGTAAAGCACAGGCATAGTGACACAGGCTTTTCAGTTTTGTGCACAATGGCCCACAGTGACATAAGCGTGAGGGGTGGGGGGGGTCATGAAACCATGGCTACCATCCACTGACATGTTCACTCTGTGTGTCGCTGGGAATGTCAACCTCATGCTGGGAAACTGCTGAGACACTCCATTCCCATCCCCACACAGACATGAAATATATGTTCCTTTTGTGAAGGGCTTCTCTTAAGTGGTTTTTTTCTCTTTTGAGGCGACTTGTTGTGACTCTCTTGGTGGGATGACACCCTTGTATTCCATCCATCTTAGGAAATTATCACTTCACCACTCTGTCCACAACCCCAAACTTTTGTCAGTCTCATGCTCCCATATTTCGAGCTCCTTCTGTCACACAAGAGTGTGTGTAAAAAGGGTGTGTGTATGTGTGTCCATGCCTGTGCGTAAGCATGTGTATATACTGTATGTGTATTTTTAAAGTATTAGCCCCTTTAGTTGTGGATCTGCCCAAGGTTTCTTCCTAGACTAGTTGCTCTTGGGTGCTTCTTCTGTGAAGCGCCTGAGACAATACTATTGTAAAAGGTGCTGTATAAATAAAACTGAATTGAATTGAAGTATTTAGATTTATGCTTTTAGCAGACACTTTTATACAAAGCAACCTACAAAAAGAGGATAAACCTTCAAGCTACAGCACAATTCAAAACTAACTAAGAGTGCATATTGCTAACATGAAATTTACTGTATTTTGAAATGAAAGTGCACTAAGAATGGAGGTAAGGTAAGGAAGGAGGTAAGTATGTGTGAGCTTGTATCTGTGTGTGTGTCTGTGTGGTTGTGTGTGTCTGTTTATATATGTGTTTGTGTGGGTGTACATATGTGTGTGTGTGTGTGTGTGTGTGTGCATGTGTATGTGCATATGTGTTCGTTCTACTTGTGCATCCCAGACAAGGGTCACTGTAACTGCACCATAACTAGCTGACCCTGCTCTCATACTCAGACATTAATGGCCATTAAATAGCCAGAAAAGTCATGGATGCAGTGAAACAGACCAGTTTTAACTCAGCTATGTGATTACGCTGGTTGGGGACTAAGTCAAAGTCAAAGTCGCTTTTAATTAACTAGTTATTGGAACGGAATTAGAATTGGAATCGGAATCCTATCAGCTATAAAAGGAAAAAAGGTGGACGGAAAGTAAAACAGGAATACTGATTCCAGACCATCTGTCCACGGAGCGCTTTTAGCAAAAGGGCCGTCTAGGGCCCGGACCGTCGTCCTTGAGTGCACCGCACGGAACAAGAAGAGCCCGGCCGTCTCCCGTGGCCCTGGGGCAGGATGTGGGAGGCCGAGGTATGATAAACACAGGCCTGGGAAGCAGACGCTCCACTGCCCCCCCCCCCACACACACACACACACACATCCACCTCCACCTCCTCAACCTCTGCCCGTCCTGGCCGCCCCACCGCAGAGGAGCTGGGTCAGAGGAGCGCAGTGTGGCGAGCGGCTGAGATGCTGGACTGGTTGTTGAGGCTGAGCCACAGACCTGCGGCCCAACGGGCAGCGATGGCTCGCTGGCTGGCTTGTTGGCTGGCTTGCTCGTTCTCTCGGTATGCTGCGTCCCTCTTCGCCACAGACGGGATTACAAAACATGGGTGGAGTGCGGACTTCAGGAATGTATAGAGTGGAGGGAAAGGGCGTCAGGGTGACAGGGTGAGAGAGAGAGCAAAGACTGGTGATAAGTGGACCAGACTAAAGATTTAGGGGCAGCAGGGACCTACTGGTTATGGCTTAGGGCTTGAAACCGAAGGGTTGAATCCCAATGTCCCCCCCTAACCCTAAACTCTGAATCGTTAAACACTATGGTGTGACTCCAATCATGAAGTTGATTCATGCCAGTTAAGTGTTTGTGGGTTAAGGGCTTATAGGACAGACAGTGACGAATCAGGCCTCCAAGATTCATGATTCATTTTCTGCACTCATTAAACTTAAGTCATTACGTTAAGTTAATGAACAACAGGATATTCCCTGTCAGAGAGGAATCAGAGTGTCAAAATAGCGGTTTGGTGCATGCTCAGATGGACCCTTGGTCATGGTATCTGCGCAGAACCGAGAACAAAAAAAAAAAAATGTTTTTGCTGAAGATCATCATACAGAGGATTTACTGATGGATGGGCGGGACAACACTTGAGTCAGTCTGAACAAAGATAAATAAAAACATGAAACACAACAAATGTCAAATCTCCTAACGATGTGTTTACACAACGAAGGAACTGGAAGGGAGGAAAGAAGGAGGGAGAGAGAGAGAGAGAGAGAGAGAGAGAGAGAAATCTTTCCTTCACATTCCAACCACGACCATGATGCTGAGAAAGTTTAGGAGGGCTTGCTGGGTGTGTGGGAGTGAGGAAGGTGGATCTCTACCTAAACATAGGCTGATTATGGTCCACCAGATGCCTGCATGCCAACATTAGAGAATGTGTGGGATATCTAAGAGGCTCAGCATGAGCTGGTCGTCAATCAGGCATCATCCAAATTCCAGGTACTCCACACTATCACTCTTTATCAGTCTACACTGACTGCCAGCCTCTGTCTATCAGATATGGGCCAAGGATTGACCAGGAGAACTGAAGGTGAATTGGTCTTAATGTGCATGCATGTTTGCGTGTGTGTGTGTGTGTGTGTGTGTATGTGTATGTATGTGTGTTTGTGTGTGTGTGTGTGTGTGTGTGTGTGTGTGTGTGTGTGTGTGTATCTGTGTCTGTGAGTGTATGTATATGAGTATTTCACAATGAAATGTGTGTGTGTGTGTTTATTTCCAGTGTGTCATTCCAGTGTAAACATTCATATCCAAATGTGCACAAATAGTCCCCCTAGCACCCAGCGGTACGTGCACAACCTGTGTGTTTTAACACATGCATTTGTTTGCATTTGTTTCCATGTGTCAGCTTGTATGTCCATGGGGACATATACTTCATTCTGCCTGTGAGTCTCCCTTCATAAGCATAGTGTCCCACTGGGTTGCCAGGTTAGGAAGCGGATCCTTAGATATCTGCACCCGAGGGAGGCTGGAAACTTGCAGACGCTCCCTTGGGTGGGCAGCCGGGATTGAGCCCTTTGGCTGTCTAGTGTAGAATGGGAAAGGCAGACCTGCGGTGCGATACCACTATGGTTTTTCCAGATGCTTGTGTTTTAAGGCAGACCCATTTCCCTGCTCTGCCAGGGACCACACGCTTACAGCTTACAGGAGGTGCAGAGGCCATTTGGAACAGGTCTGTATTTTTTTTTAAACTGTGCACCATGCATTTTCAGACAGACAGGAAAAAATATGTACACTAACATACATGCACACTGTTATAAAATAGACATTAATCCATATCTAATCCATCCACAAAATGAAATAGTCCATCCACCTATGAAATATATTCGCGCTGAAAACACAGACAGCCAAACACACACACACACATATGCACAAAAATACAAGGAATTTGAAAAGGGAAATAAATAGACTGAGGTTAGCCTGGGTGAAAGCTGACAGTTCCCTGCACAGTGATACATTAAAATGCTCAGCTATTCTAGGTTTAGAATTGTCAGGAATTCCTTCCACTGAGGGCGTTACAGCTAAAACAGTCTGTAGAACAGACAACACTGTCCCTCTCAGACACACAACACACTGGAACAAGCCAGACCCAACCTCATCCCCCCACCCCCTGCCTTCCATCCAAGTCAACCCAGATTCTGGTCCCACATATCCATTTCCACCTCATGGTTACGGTCAAAGTCGATTGATGACCGCTTTGATCAGTTCAGACCCCTTCCTGTCTGTGCCCCAGTCACGGTGCAGACTGGTTTACATTAAAGCACGAGGGGTTAGATTCTGATCCTTAGGATTGGGTGTGTGACAGCGATTATCAGGAGGCCACTGCTTATGGGGGGCATGACGACATATATACATTTCAGAAATATTGGCTGAATTTACCTTAAAGGAAAGTTAGTTTTTTTACACTTAAAGCCTTGTTTTCTGATCGTTTATGAGAAAACACAATTATTAAGATTAAATTACTGTTATTACTGTTCCCAAAATTTTCAGTTGTTGCGGGCAGCACCCCCCCTTCCCCCCCCCCCCCCCATTGTGTTTCATCATAAAAAATTATAAAATAAGGCTTCAAGTTTAAAAAAACGAAACGGTCCTTTAACAATGATCCTTATCAATCAATTATGATGTCAAAAAATCAAGGAGCAGTGCACAGCTGTACATAACTTTGTCGACATTTATGTAAAAAGTGCTTGAGAGACAACAGACAATGGACATATCAGTATTATCATTTCTTACATTATTTTAACATGCGTGAGTGTTTCCTAATAATTATTAATAAATCAATCAATCAATAAATAAATTCTATATTTTTATTGCATACATTTCATTTTGTGCTTCTGTCTCATTTAAATGCCTAAATTGTGTAACATTGCCAGCTAAGTCCATTAACGCAGGGGTTCTCAAACTTTAATCGGCTGGGGACCCCTCATGGAGCAGATTTTTTTTCAAGGACCTTTCATAATCGCAAAAAAATTTACTTTATAAGATTATAACTTTTTTTTTCAGATGCTATTGAGCTTTTATTCTAGAAACATATTGTGTTAATACCACAGTTAGGCATGTTGACAATGTAGCAGCAGCTTTAAAAAGATGCGGACCCCTGGGGGTCCCCGGACCCCAGTTTGAGAACTAGTGCATTAACAGCCAGACCTCTTTCCTTTAGTTGTTGTTACAGTGTGACCGAGGCCTCATAAACCTCAGACTCTGACTGTCAATTCAATTCAATTTGGCCAAGACTAGACATGGACGAGAACTGTGGTGTGTGTGCATGTGTTTGTGTGGGTGTCTGTATGTATGTGAGTACATGTATGTAAATGTGCCCAACTTTAATTACCCTTACTCCTTAAGAACAGGTGAACCATAGTGATGGCTACCTGTGGCTAATTGGGTAAAAGCACAACTGTCTACTAACCAACACACCCGTCTACCATTCAACCATCAGTTGGGTGTTGTGACGCTGACACTCTGCCAGCTTGACAAGCACAGACCCTCATCCACACACACACACACACACACACACACACACACCAGATCTACTTTGAAAGTATTGTACATTACATTACATGGCGATTGGACTTGACCATAGCAACCGATCCATTTAGAACTAGTAACGGCAGTTTTTCTTGGTAAGTTTTGGAAGAGTCGATATGTGGCAGAAAGAAGTAGTTCTGCAAACAAGCCTGTCTTAGCTCTCAAAACGTGTACATTGTGAGCAGAACCACACAGAGCAGATGTGGCAACAGTGCTATAAGGGGGATAATGAACTGCATGGCATATATATATGTGTCGTTCATTACCCTTTACTTAACTCTATAGAAACTATAGCCTTCATCAAGCTATCACGCTATCACTCTAGTTTTAGCCTAGTATTCTTGTGTGTGTTACTACAGGGACATGTTGTATGTACATGTGTACCCCACTTTAAACCTTTTCTTCATCTTTAACAGCTCTGCAAGGCTTTCATGTAAATCACCCTTGAAGAAGAGGAGAAAAAAATCAATAAATAAGCGGTCCAAAAAAGAGATGAATGCTCTACATTAGGAGTGACTAGACGAGAGCGCACTCCAGTGCTGGGCAGCTCATTAATCTGAGGGTCTGGCGAAGACTCCCCCATTCGTTGCTATTTTTTTCTCTCTCTCTCTCATTCTCTCCCACGCTAACCACCCTCGCACCAGCAGATTGTTTTCTCCATGGGAGGGAAAGAGCGAGAGGTGGGAGAGAGGAAGGGATGAAAGGATGGGGGGGGGGTTGAGTTGGGATGGGAAGTCCGTTGTCTGAAGGGCTCCCTCAGCACAAAGGAATGCTGGGAGAACAGGTGAGCGGTGGTCGGAGTTGGCGCCAGGCCCCTGGCAAGCATGCCAGCCTTCCAGCACCTGCCTCCGTCATAAATATCTGTACTGTACCAGGCATGCTGCCCCAGCCCCACACTGCGCACCCCCCCTGCCCCCCTACCCCCTTTAGAGCGCTCTTCACTGATGAGGTAACGTTTTTTTCATGCTATGATGCTGGTGAATGGAGCAGCTGGACTACAGGGGCTAGCAGCTGTAGACAGGGTGTGTAATTAGCCTACTGTGCTGACTGTGCTAATGTAAGTCACAAAACTTACATTTCAGTTGGTGTACACAAGACAGCCTTAATTGTTTGCTTGCTTTCTTGTTTGTTGCTCGCTCGTTAGGCTGTTTATTTCTTTCCACCTGTCCTGCATTATGGGCTCTAATTAGTCTGACATGGCATTCGCACGCATGGCAATGTCTTTAATACTGACATGCACAAATGAATGCTAAATTGATTAAACATTTAGCTAATTTCATAGCGTGCAACACAACACTACACTACTACACGCAAGAACCAGGAGCAGTTCAGAGTTGAGCACGCTAGCAAGTGAGCTAAAACTCAATAGGGTTCCAGCTTCATTTACTAGCAGGTAACTGTGAGAATTGTTACGATTTTATCAGTATCATTGTTGATTCTGCTTATCGGTCCAATTAATTATCAATTCTCTTATCAATTTCTTACTGTTAAGAAGGTATTCTACGCAGGCTTTTAGTATCAGCAGGTAGTCCTATAATAAAGTCTACACTACTAAGGACCTTGCAGCTTATTGAGGAACACCATATGGAACTGTGTTACATATTTCAATTCTATTCAAATTTTGGATTCAGAAAGACTCATTGACCATGGTAAAACATGGTGGCAAGAGGAATTGATAATGTCAGAGGGGTACAATTCCAGTAAACTGAAGCATTAGATTGTTGGATCTACTCCATTCCCACCCCTACAAGCAAGTCTCTTCAGGCATCAGATGGAAGCATTTACTAACACGCATAGGCTACTGCACGGCTATTGACCAGCTGTCTATATGTATGTCTGTATGTATACAAGTCTGTATGCATTTGCCCTGTATAAACGATGACTGTCTCTTCATCTGTCTGGTTTTATAGTCTATTCCAGTGAGGTTGCAAACATGCCAAGTTTATGCTAAATCAATCTATCAGACTGTAAACACCATGAAGGCAGCCGACAAATGATAGACTAATGGCAAACCCTGGACAGACAAATGCTTGATACATGGTTCATATGTCAAGAGCCAGAAAGAGAGAGAAAGAGCAAGCTTGCCAGCAAAGAGCATACTTAAAAGAAAGAACAAGCTTGCCAGAATCCCATGGAGAAACATTTTTCCATCAGCCGTGATGAACTTCGCAGTTTCGCACCCATAATTCCCAGAAACCCAGACGTCACTCCGTGGCATAATTCACACAATGAAATTTATATCTTAATTTACAGGCCTGTACATACAGTGCAAGGAGACAAGGGGCAGACACAGCGACACGTACGTATAGCATGACCTGAGATAATCTTCCTCTTACAGACGCTGGCGTCAAACATTTATCAAACCTACAAACTCCATGTGGTAGGAAAGTGAAAGATTCACATTCTTAATAAAGAGAGAGGGGGCTTTGTTCCTCAAACACACATAAAACGCCAGAAAATGAGGTGTGCAGTACTTCTATCATGCGTAAGCACTGGGTACAATGGGTTCAATAGGCATAATGCGAATCTCAATTAAAAATTGCCATCCAAATGGCCGGATAATCCCTGTGTAATTATCTATGCATAATCCTGGGTGCAAGGTTTCATGGTGCCAACCAATGTGCTTGACAGCTTAGTTGCCAAAGGAGCTTAGGAGCTGAGATGTGTTTAGCTAACAATACAGTGTTTTATTATTAGGGAAAAATTTTGTTGGTAAGTGCAAAGATATGACGGGACAATGCCTTGAAGCCACCACTGCCTGTTCCAGAGTGTGCTCTTACCCATAAGCCCCTCATACTGTCCCCCTGTAAATGCTTCCCAGCTAGCTGCCATTAAACCACCATCAGGGAATACATACAAGAAGAGCTCCCAGCCAAATGAGGGCATGTTGTTTTCTGCTAATTAAAGCGCTTAAGTAGAAGTAATTAAATAATGATCAGGCTGTCAGGCATGCCTTTATTGGAAAAGGGATACAATACTGAGAGTCTGTAATGAGGCATTCAGTGCATCACACTGTGTCTGAGGCACAGATGTGAAGAGGGAGAACACAAGATTTTGTTCTCATGAAAAACACAGTGGTAGATAGTGCATGACACTGAGAAAGGATGATG
Organism: Tenualosa thibaudeaui; assembly: GCA_027481765.1. Lineage (NCBI taxonomy): Eukaryota > Metazoa > Chordata > Actinopteri > Clupeiformes > Clupeidae > Tenualosa > Tenualosa thibaudeaui. Next base: position 22,965,920 of record JAIFZK010000009.1, read on the forward strand.
AAGTGTTTAGGAGAGTGAAGAAATGAAGAAAGAAGGGGATCAGGGAACAGAGAAAGGAAGAAGTAAAGAGGAAATGAGAAGGAGGGTGAGGAAAACAGAGAGAGAGAAAGAGAGAGAGAGCGTTAATGTATGTTATTGTTTATCCTGTTCCCTCCCTCTCTCTTTGTATTCTGTTACTTTATTTCCTGTGTGACGCTCACATTAACCAAACTAAACACTCTGGACAATAATGTTGCCATGACTGAGAAATCAGAACTCAGAAAACTGAAGAGAGAAAAGAGAGAAACCAAGGGAGAGAGAAAACGAGAGAGGGAGAGAGAAAGAGACAGAGGGAGAGAGAGGGAGCAAAAGAGAAAAAGCGACAGCGGGGCAAAGAGAGAGAGGGAGAGAGAGAAAGAGAGAGAGAGACTCTGGAACATCCTCACCATGGGACATCCTCTCACGCTCATCTCCTCAAAAATGCTTCTATAAATAAAACAAACAGAAAGAGGCATGGGACTCTGCAGACCCCCTGGCCCTGCTTGTAGCTGCGAGCGAGAGTCACAGTAACAAACTGAAAGGAAAAGAGAGAGAGAGAGACACAAAGAAAGGCAGCGGCGGAGAGACAAAAAGCGGAACATAGAGAGAGGAAAGGAAAGCGGAGAGACGAAAAAGAAAAAGTTGATTGGAAAAAAAGAGAGCAAGAGATGATGGGGGGGAGAGGAAGGGAGTGGAGGCAAGGAAGGGGGGAGAGAGATGAGAGATAGAGAGCAAGCAAGAGAAGACAGACTGTTGATTTATTTACCATGCCAGTAGAGAGCATGGGGCCCTTTGGACTTGACCCAAACTAAATCTCTGACATCTCACAAGGGATCAGTTCTGAAACCAGGACCGCTCCAAAGGGCCCGAGTACCAGGGGAAGTGCCGTTGAGAGGGGTTGGGGAGGGTGGAGATGGATGTATGGTCTCACTGGTGTCTTCTGCATCTGTCAGTCTCACCTCCGCAAAAACCTCCACCTACTGGGCATCCGCACACCTAGGGTGTAGCTAGCAAACACCTAAGCCCAATCCTGCACCGATGAAAGGTCCATTCCACTTTAAAATGCTTTAGATAATTTACTTATACTCATGTCTGGGACAGACTGCCTGAAACCTTCCCAAAGTACTGTAATTCCTTCCCTGTTACAGCATGCGTTGATGACTCCCAACCCAACACCCTGAATGGTTTCCATTACACATATCGCTGAAGGGTTTGAGGACTGGAGCAAGAGACAGAGTGAGAGAACCATCACACACAATGACAGTTCTGGTTTAGTAAATTTAGTTACAGCACTGTGGCAACACTGGTAGGCAGCCAAGCGATAGGCTGGGGGTAAACCGGCCTGGTGTCTTGACGCCGGTCTTGCCATCGGGATGTTTTTTAGGAATTTAGGGCAGCGGCAAAGAAAATGTGGACTCGACAATTTTGTAACACCCACAGATGACATAGGAGCTGCACTCAAATATGCAAGCTCTACTCTCTACTCCCAAAAATAAACACATACACATACACACACACACACACACACACAAGGTACACATACACACACACAACACACACACATACACCCACACACACAGAACATACACATACACATACACATACACACACACACACATACACACACACACACACACACACAAACACATATGCATGCAGAATTGAGTACATTCTACATAATTCTCTGAGAAGGGCGGGGGGAAGGGAAATAAGGGCATGATCAGGGACAGCATCAGAGAACAGAGGCGGCAGAGGAAATGTGCCCTCCCTCCCCTAACCCTTCCTAGCACCATCTGGAAGACATTACAAGAAAATGGGGTGGTGGGGTGTGGTGGTGGGGAGCAAGAGACAGGGTATCCACCCACATCAACCTTCAACTCTGTCTGACACGAAGTCTTCCACTTGTCCACACACCAGTGACTACTGGGAGGAACCGAATAAAGTGCTCAAAGTGTCCAAATGTCCATTCAGAACTCTCACACTCTCTCTCTCACCGTTTTTCACACACACACACACATACACACACACACACACACACACACACACACACAAACTTTCACATCCACACATACGCATTCACAAACACACGCACATTCTTTTACGAATATGTACACACACGCACGCACACACACACCTGTAAGCCACATCAAACACACACGCAGAGTCTTCTGATCTATCCTTGGATTAATCACATCATACCGTGTGTACTTCATCTCGTCTAATCCTTGAACATTTTTTTTTTCTTCCTCCGCTGTTATTATCACTTGGTTATTTTCCGTAAACAACGCATAAAATCCCCTCCGTGTTTTTTGTCTTTGCAGCAGCAGGGCAGGCGCAGGCAGACGACTTTTTTTTTTTGTTCTGGAGGGGGCATGTTCAGCAGCAGCATCGGCGCTGTAAGGGCTGGGGGCCGACATCTTTCCCACAGTCCGTAACGCTGTGAGGGCTGTTATTGTCTTGGAGTGTCTCTTCCTGCCCTGTGGCATCCTGCGGCTCCTCGCTGCTTGTTTCTGTTTTCCTCAACCACTTCCAGACAAACACGGAACATGCCCCCTCCAGAACAAAAAAAAAGTCGTCTGCCTGCGTCTCTCTCAGTGCACTACCCACAGTGGCTGTCTTGTACAGTCCACGGCTGATGCAAACCTCCAACCTTCTAAAAGCTCTCCAGATTGTTTGCTTCACATCTGAACAGGCAAATTGAACTGGACTGCTGTCAGTTGACAGTATATGAGGCCAGTAAATCATGTGGGAATCTGAGTGTGAAACGGAGGTAATTCAAAACTGATTTTGGTGACCTCCCCACCCCCCAAATGAAGTCATTTCTATCCCACTACTCTGCGGGTGCCTTGGGGAATGGAACGTGTCTACTACTGCTGCGCCCATTGCTGCTGTTGTCACACAAGCATGTTTCCTCCATCCTCCTCTGAAACCCCCCACAGTCACCTCCGTCTCAACTCTGGATCACAAGCCCCGTGGACAGACAGACAGGGAGACAGACAGGCAGACAGATGGTTCTCCCCGCACTGGTTTTTATTAGCTCCATACAGTGCAGCACACATGTCTCTGGGAGCCATGAGTGAGAGAAGCCACTGCATTCCTGCCAGTCTGCTGGGAACAGAGACCATTGACTAGGGCAGACCAAACAATCATGTCCCCTTTCATGCTTGTCATAAGCCCATGCTTGAGAACCCCCATTACCACCACCACCACCACCACTCCCCACCACAACCCCCTGAATCATCTGTGCCAGCTGTGGTAGAGATGGATGGGGGAGACAATTGACACTGTTTCCCAGGCACGGCTAGAACGTAGCGTGAGTCACGTAACCATTTTACGGCCATTACTCTGTCATTGTGTATTGATTCACAGGGTGTATCACATTAGGTTAACTGAGATGTATGTGAGTGTGGACCATGTGTTAAATGTGGACGTGGAAGTCTACAGCACTTTCCATGTTTATGTAGTGTATATTCACTGTATTGTAACTGTGATTACTCATGTTTATGAGTTCCTACAACACACTCTGTATGGTTCATTACAGAGGTATGTGCAGTACACTCTGGCAAAGGATGAAGCATGCTAAGATTCATCATTGTGATATGTGCCAGCAAAGCACACAGATTGTGGTCATATATCAACCTAATCTTTGTCTTATCACCACAGTGTTGATGCTCTGCCTGAGTTCTCACTTTCTGACACCCTTAAATGTGTGTGTAGGTGTGTGTGGATGTGGAGATGGAGTTCTCACCTTCTCTGCAGTCCTCTCCAAGGAAGCCAGGACAACAGCGCCACTCCAGTGCTGTCACACGTCGCTGGGACAATCGGTAGGTTGGCCTGACAAGAGTCCTGTAGCTGGGCAACACGTCAGTCAGCATGAGTGAAAGTTCTGAACAACTCACATGGACCTACAGTAGACCTACATGAAGGCAATATTAAGACCAGCAGTGCTGGGACAAGCAATTATGAAAACTACAAAGTGTTTCTTTACAGATCATTTACTCAAAGTCTTAAAAGAGAATCTAAAGAATGACTGAAGCTTAGCCCAATGCCAGCTGTGCTACTGATGAAGCATATAAGTTTCTTTTATGCCTTGTGGATAGTTCAATGGTAATGACATTTGACCACAAGGCCTTAATCCTGTTTTAAACACACACTTGCAAGACTTGCAGTATTTCTACAAGAAGGTAAAAGGGATTCCAAGAGTAGGCCTGTATGAGCCCCTTTAGTCTACCTGAGGAGATTGGTGCAGGGTCCTGGCCATCGGCAGCTCTGAAACACCCGCTGAACAAGCGTCTCTGTGCCATTCTGCACCTGGCATGACACAGTCTTGGACACTGTGTATTGGCACCAGTTCCTAGAAAGAATGAGGACATATGTGAGTAGAAGACAATCGGTATAGTTGCTAAATCTCAAGAAAGCATGGTGTAAAGAAATAACGGGCTTACCTACAGGTGCAATAAAGTTTACAGATGGAAGCAAAATCTGGAACTATAAATTAATACTTCAATTTATTTTGGCGAAAGCTGTGACTAGTTAGTGTCTTAGCCATGGTTTGCTTCCAGAGGTAAAGAGAGCTAGGTTCGGCAGTTCCGTCTGAGATGTATTAGTTTGCCAATCATGCCACCTTCGGAGAGATAAGAGAACATACCTGTGATGCGCCTTCGTTCCGGCCAGTGGTCCAGCGCCAACCTCAGAATTGTCTCGTATCCTCACATTGGGAAAATGGTAGACAGTTCCTCTTACTCCGAGCAGATTTGCTGCACATATGCAAATACAGACACATATAACTGTCACTAAACTCATTATTCGTGGAGTCGTTTCCTGCGTTTGGCGGATTGCGTTTCAGAGGCATAAATATGTTCGCCAAGCCGTCAAAAACCTCCCTTGGACATTAAGTGAAATCGATTCCTGTAAAACGCATTTGAAATATGTTGGCTAAAGGTAATATGTTCTTTCCACGGCTGCTCTGTTGCTCTCTCCCCTCTTGCTATGCTCGTCTTGAATGCGCAAATAAGGCTGAGGATTCTTGGGGTTCTGCAACATATGCGCACCGCGGGAGTTAAAAAAAGAGAAGACGAAGAAAAAAACGAGGGGTGCCGCTGACAGCATTGCCGAAAGAACAGCTCATGATAGCGACACAAAGAATTTTTCTTTACTGCACACGACTATTTCAGCATTTCTCTCAAAAACGAACATTTAAATTAGACACACACTGACAATTAGGAATGTAATCATGTTCTGTGAATCTGACATTTGATGAAATGGCAATGCAAATGTTAGGAAGAATCTAGGCATAAATGCCATACTTTTTATTCACCTAAAGTCACATAAACTTTATCCAAGTAATGCAGGAGGAACTCTTGTAGCGAAGTTAGGATACATATACAGGTATCACACAGCCTAGATCATTTCATATATAGAGATATTAAATGTTACATGGATACTATTTTACCTTTTGTAATGCATATTTTGACAGATCTGATTAGATGTTAAGGAATGGCACAGTCACTTCATAATCACACAGGTTGATCTGTTTTGTGGTGAGAGGATGGTCACATCTCTAGTCTGGCCCTGGAACTCTGCTGCCCTCTGTCTGTCACAGTGAACATTTACTGCTGATGGGAATTCTTGCTTTGGGCCAGACAGGGTTTCAGGTAGGTTGGACGCCCCATACAGAAACTCATGTACCCCCTAGCAGTCATTGATAACCTTCAAACAATATTAAGAAACAAGTGATTACTGTACAATTATATCAGAACTTTGGGCACAGAAACATCTATAAGACCAGTTTGCTATTGATTAAGATCTAGGGAACTAAAGATCTCCAAAGAAATGAATGTCAGATGAATGGCAAGGGGTTCTGAAATATGAACATACAAAGAAGATTCTACAACCAGGTATGATGAGGTGAACTCCGTCAGACTGTTTGGCTCTGTGGTGTTCAATCACAATGCATGATGCACACAATTATACCATCCATCTGGATAATGCCCTCTTTGTGTCTCTAATGTGTGTGACCTGTATTAATATGTGAATTGTATTAATATACTGACACATTATTGTGACAGACATTTATGTAATCTATGTATGGGGAGTCAAAAGTGTGTTTAGTCATGTTGTTTGTTGAATGGACACAAACTTTCAGTAAAACATAAAGGAAACTTCAGTGTCTGAATCTACAAACCTTTATAAAATACTCTGTAATTATCATTTGCAATTATACATTTCAGAATTCAATAAAATAGTCTTTACAATCTCAAATACAAAACCTTGCTTTATAAATAGATGACTGAACTTGGGTCTCATTAGGCTGGCATTATAGCAACGTCATCTATGAATGACTAATCTTCATAACATCATGTCCTCATCCTGAAAACATTTACCTAATGGCAAAACAATTATCTACAACAAATTCAATCACAAATATGGCCTGTTTCACCAAACTGGTAAAATTAAATAAACAACAAATATATCAGATAAGCTAAACCCTTTTGCCAAATCTATAACATGTATGTAATTTAGTAATTGTCATGAAATGTCTCAACTATGTAGTATTTAAACAGGAGACCTGGTTCTGTCTTCTACAATGAAGGAAGATTAAGACTTTCAACTTCTTTCAAACGACTGTGCACTGTAAAACAATCAATTCCTCTTCCAAATTGTAAAGCAACTATTACATAAATAAAAACTCATCTACATGAGGCAATTATGTTCGCTTTGCCAGTGTGTGCAGTTTTGATTGTCAGAATTAGAAGATGCCAAAGATGACAGACAAAAAAAAATTACATCATGACTACATACAGTACAGCCATAATACCACCCAGACACATTCAGTGTACATGCTATTCAAACAGAATAAATCTCCCAGAAAAAAAGAATGAATGAAAGAAAGTGCAGCATCTCTCTGTACAGAATAATCCTTTGGGTTACTGAAAGACACACAGCAAAAGACATTAAAGAAACAAACAAAAAATATATGTATAAAATGGCAGAACATAATGCCACCACGGAAACAGGCTTTCTTTTTTTTTACAAAAAAAGAGAGAAGAAATTAAAATAAAATTCACACCAAGCAGTGACACATGAACATTCTTTGGGGTCTTAAGCATGACAATCAATGTAAACTTTTCAAGTAGACAAGAACCTCAGAGATATCGCATAGGCCCAACAAAGAGTTGCCTTTGTTTGATAATAACATGATGTATAAGAGGCTCTGCAAGAACTGTGGCTAAATTGTTTGAGTCAATAGATAACTGATGTATTGAACATTCAGCATGTACTAAAAAAAACAGTTCAAGTCACTTTGGTCTTACATTCGGGATGTCTCGTCAACACTAATATTGTTGTCAGGACAGACAATTAGAAAATCCCGCTTGCTTGCATCAGCCCCTTGACCTTCATGTATTTCCATTTTCAAACTGCATTTTGAATCTTAAATTGCCTTTGAAAAACAAACTAAAACAAAGTAAAAGTTACAATATCACATAAATTACAGAACATGTGACCACTGCAATATTCCTCACAGGTAGGTGAAGGCCTGGTCCACACTGTGTCTTAAATAACCTTCCCAGGATGGACTGAAACTGTCTGATTGGTTTCGCTGCGTGGGCTAGGAAGATTGTCAGTTAGCTCATGGTAGCTGGCTGAAGCATCGAGTTCTGGTCAGTGCACACTCTCTTCAGAGGAGGAGCGCCAACATCCTCCTCCTCCTCCTCCTCTGCCTCCACCACTCCTTCCTTCGGAGGCACAGGCATAGGATAAGAAGCACAGGGCTGGATTTAAAACGAGGCGGTCAGAAGTTGGGTAAAGAGCACATAAAGAATACTGTATTATTTAGAGCCCATGGCATATACAGGAATAGTTCTGACAGAAGACAAGAACAGTATCTGATATTCACTGCAGTCTTGGATATTATACACTACTTACCAGAGAGGGCAGAAGATCGGCCTCCTTTATTAGTGTCGGTGGCTCGTCTGCAACTTGACGAGACGGCAATGCAGGTTCTGGATAATACACACACACACACACACACACAAAAACAGTCTTCATAAGTGTGGACTTGCAACAAAGCGCCTATTCATTCCAAATTCAAAGCAAATATGGAGAAATTTGATGCAGTAAACAAATCCTAAATTACCCCACCAAGGTGTGGTTGTAAGGAGATTAATTCAGTGCCATCATATGATAGGTTAAGGTGTGGTATTCTGTATTTGACAGATTACAACATGTAAGTGCTTTTGCTCAAACATGAGACGCATGGGCATGAACTTAATTGATTGTTGCTGCAAGCAATTTCAATGTCAGCTTCAAAGTCAAATCAACTTAACTACACTGTCTGGATTCATTGTTTTGTTTAAGTCAATGCCTTGGCCCTTTCATTAGGTGCATTTATTCAATGTGTACTTCATGCCAGTAGCCAACTCCTGTCCGGGTGCCCAATACAGATAAAGACATGCAACTAGCTCTTCCAAGAATATCTCCTGGCGTAAACTTTGAGAATGCACTTAACAATTTAATTTCTCTGCACTATTGCACTTTCAACTTAAAATGGTGCAGTTTCTATGTTAGCAATATGCACCCCTTGTTCGTTCTTTCATTGTGTTGTAGCTTGAATGTTATCCTCTTTTGTAAGTCGCTTTGGATAAAAGCGTCTGCTAAATACCTAAATGTAAATGTAAATGTAAACTAACAAGTCAAAATATGACACAGCGTCAATCAAGTCATCAGCCAAACCTGCCAAAGCCTTGAGTGCCTTACCCTCCAAGCTTTCCTGTCCAAGAGTTGGAGGCTGCGGGTCGTCTGCGCGGTAGTCGTTAACGTGCGCAGGGCTGACAGGCTCACTGGGCTGGGGGCTGGAAGCACTGCTACTGTCCACCTTGGGTTGGTACATGTCTGACAGAGAACTCTGATTGCTGTTGTCATCTAGGAAAAAACATGGGAAGGACTGTCAAACTGTCTCTGGGACCTGTGTCAGGGGGCCATTCTATGTACTGGAAAAAAGGATGTAAAAAGCTATTTCCTCTCTATTCCAAATGAGACTAGAATGGCTAAGGGTCAGCGGTAATAGGAGGTGTAGGCCTATAGCATAGTTTTCAATAGAATTCATAGCATTAGGATATATGTTCGGTCTTACCTTGAAAATCTAACAAGACTGAGGAGTTATTTTCAGAAGGTGTCTCTGTGGAATAATTGCTGTGCTCTCTGGACTCAGCGTTTGAGTGCTTGCTCTTGTCTTTCTGTTAAACACAACCAGACCCAGAACAAAATGCAGTTTCGTTGTGAGTCATCGATTATCATTTTTAAGTCATTTTAAATGATGGACTACAAGTAGCTTATTAGTGTATTGCAAGGTCTTTAGCTTTAATTGGAGTATGGAAGTGTAGATCTTGTGCTCATGGCTCACCTCCTTTGTATCAACAATAGGCACCCACTTGAAGATTCGTAAGGATGTATCCCCTACGGTTACCCACCTCTTCTCCCTGGAGGAGAGAAACTGTCAGTTGTCAAAAGAAATGATTGATAGACTGGAGGAGAACATGCGTGAAGCTGCGACAACTAACCAGCGTTTAGGCTAGTCTTGACAGATCATGTGACCCTCTTTTACAGTCTATGAACCAATTAAAATGACAGCACATAACGAGATTAGTAGGACGCTAACGTTAGTTATCGTTAGCTGGTATTGGAAGCTAGCCAACTTTGTAAACTAAATGTATGCGTTGAAATCACTGACAACCACGTGTAACATATAATTACAAAGGTAACGAATTTATTGTTACTGTCCAAATAGAAAACCACTATAATGATCACACGATTAATTGTAAAGTTGGTGAACAGGTTGGCTTTGACATGTTCCAATGGTATGGCAACACGCCTATCAACGCGTAATGTATGGGCAGCCTCTCACAAACTTAGCTGCCCTGCCTTCCCGTGACCAGTGATCAGCCAGTTGTCTACGGGAAAGCAAATAACACTTTATGTCATTGGTCTCTTCTACTGTCATTAATTTGTCAGTCAGGTTAAAAAAAACACGCCCCCTTCCGACGCTGAAGTTTCTGTTTCAAAAATGTTTCCTGACGATTTCCCCCGGAGCTCTTTCAGCTACATAATTTCACTCACCATCTGCGGACTCTTTCGATCGCCGCCATCACTTTCTTTATGTCATCTTTAGCGCGGCTTCGAGTCTCCGCACGAACCGATCGTCCAGACATATTTGAGTTTTGTGTTCGCCTGTCTTCCTCCGACGGAATCTCCTCTCTTCGCTTGTCCCGGCGCTAACTCTCGCCTCGCGAGATTAACTTAGCTACAACTCTGACAGGTCCCACCTACCCTTCCACACATCGTGCAGTAATGCTTAGAGCCTGCAGAAGTGATTAGTATCAATGCTTTCGTCAGATCCTCTGGTGGACATGAAGTTTATGCCAGTTGGCAAGGATCATGACCTGTTGGTAATGATCCTGTACTATCATGTAACTTGTGGGAAGTAAAAAAAAACAATGCTCAACAAAAGAGTACAACTAAATGAACACTAGACAACCCTATCCAAAGCAATTCAGATATATGTGACAAATCATTAATGTCTACAGAAATGGTTATAAAATATCCAAACAAATAAACACCATCGATTTTCCTTTAAGTATGTTAAGACAAGTGCAAGCATTATACCAGTGGCATCAACAAACCCACAAAAATGAAAAACAAACTATGACCTTCGGCATTCTTACAAACACTTCTTTTATTCTGCATAAAATCAGCATGCAAATGTCACAAATCTGAGACAGGATCACCAGTGGCCAGATCTCCAGACCAGACAATGCGCTGGAGGTGGAGGAGGAGGAGGAGGAGAAGGAGGAGGAAGAAGAGGTGGAAGAGGAAAGGGAGAAGACCACCTGCTTCAATCCTGCCTTCTGGTTCAGTCCTTGCGTGCGCCACTGAGTATAGTGTCCAGGGCACTCTGTGCCTCCTGAATCTGCTGTTGCAGTCGCTGTCGCATGCCCTCGTTTAAAGCCTTCTTGAGCATGCCCTGCATGTCCAGGATGCCGGCACGGTAGCCCGTGGCATTGTGGAACACTCGAATGGCGCGGTCGCCGCTGGAGACCAGGAAGCGTCCATTGATGTCGAACTTGAGATCGGTGATCTCTTCGCTGTGGACTCCATGGAACTCCTCCTCGAGGTCGCCGGTGGTGGCATTATACATAGCAACATCGCAGCCACTGGAAACAGCCACCGCACGTGCGTCCGGTGACAGGGCAATGCGACTGCCCTCCGAGGACTTGCAGGGAACAGTACGGAGGAGGTAGGGGTCCTGCTGCTTCTTGTATTCCACATCTGTGTCCCACAGTTTCCACGTGCCGTCTTTGGAGACGGTTGCCATTCTGTTAGACAAGACATCATATCAAATATCATGCCAAGATATCTCAGCTTAAACTGACATCTATCTGAGTGCTGAATCAACACTGACTTAGTTATTTTCAGATTATATCCAGTACCTCTTACATGTGAGGTGTGTTGCCATATGTTTAGATGTTAATGGCTGTATGTTGAATAAATCAATAAATCTATACTGCTATACAAGCATTGCCTACCTCTATAGTGTCCGAATATTAGCAAAAATGTGAGGGGTGTATTCACTTTGGTGAGATATTGTATATAGTTGACACCATGCAAATGTAACTAAAAGTCCTTTGACCACAAATTACTGTGCAAATGTGTTTAAAAGGGGTGTGATACCTGCGGGAGTCATTTGAGAAGGCAAACGAGTGGACACCTGCTGAATGCCCTTTTAGGTCAAAGGCCCGCACCACCTCTTTAAACTCCCCGCTCTTTGCAAAGCAGACTTCCCACACTTTCACATCAGGGGTGAAACCACAGGAAGCAATAAACCTGGTCAAACACAAACAAACATTGCTAGCCGATCACACACACACATACTTCTTTTACAAAGACAAATCAGTCTGTGGACACAGAAAATGAACAGCCATTGTACATTCAACAGAAATGAGTATGCAAACATGAGGTGATCACTTGCAGTATCTGAAATTTGAACTCAAACTTGGGCAATAACATTAGTCAGATTCTGCCCACCAGTGTACACTCATTTTCTTGCACTGGCCTCATGGTTGAAATCCCAGTTGCCACTGTTGTGCTCTTGAGCAAGGCACTTAACCTTAAGTTGCTCTGGGGAAGACTGGCCCTGAATTAATTGGTAGTTGACAAATGTAAGTTGCTTTGGATAGAAGTGTCTGCTAAATGCATAAATGTACAAAAAAAGCATAAATGTAATGCACCAACATTTCTATCTACCACCAGGATGGTGAACCAATCAGCAGCTATGGGATGATGTATCACAATTGCAGAAGAATGCACAAGTTCATTCAATAAAGGAAAATAGGTTACTTCCTACGCAATTTATTATTATTTAACATTAAACCTGATCCCCTGATCCCTCATCAGTCCAAGAGGTTAGGCAGGACACATGACTTTAAAGTTTATGTGAAGACTATTCCCATTAGCATGCTATATTTGGAAAGATTTGCAAAACCCTGTTCATGAAGTGTGAATGAGTCTGGTGTTGGTATCCCAATAACATACCTTCCACAAGGGGAGATAGAAGCATAGGAGTTGGTCATCTGGTTTGTGTTTATAGAGGCCAGCACCTCTCCTTTAAGGTCCCACACAAGAATAGTAGTGTCACTTGATGCGCTCATGATGAATTTGCCTAAGTTGAACAAAAACAAAACAAGTCAGCCAAACCAGGTTCCAACCACAACTGTTCACTATGATGCCTCATCAACTTATCAGTTGTGTAAACATTACTGCTATAGTGTATGAAACTGCCATACAAACCTGTTTCTGCAATTCCAATATTAATGACATTTGCCTTGTGTCTTTGGGGGAAGTCTTCCGGATTGGCTTTAAAAATGAATGTTCCATCTTCCTTTTTAGTCATTTTAAAAATCCGTATAGTGTCTCCATTTGCCAACCAGGTGATGAAGGCCCTAAAGTCAGAAAGTTACTGTTCAGGAGAGACATATTCGAATTCTGTAACCCATCTCTGAATACGGTAAAAGACATGCACCTACCTCGAGTCTGGGCTGAATCGAACCAGAGTAGCATGGTCTAGTTCTACATTGGCCCGTAGGCAGCGATGATCTCGATCCAGGAAGTCCTTGGTGCTCCATATTCGAACTGTTCGATCATCTGCACATGAGGCCAGGTACTTCCCATTACTGCTGAAATCGATGCAGGTCACACTGCTGTTGTGACTCTAGAGTAAAGAGTTGAAATTAGGAGTAGGTTAACATAATGTCTTCTACAGTCGAAACAGAACACTATAAAATCAAAATGCATCTGTAAAAAGAAATTCAGCACTCAGACTGACAATTTATTGTAGCTTGATTTAGAAAATCTGAAAATTTGAACTAAATTTATTACATAAGATTTTTAGTAACACAGGTCATGGAATATTGAAACCAACATTTTCATTTAAAAAATGTAAAAAATGAATCCATCTTTCTGTGCACCTGGATGCATTACCAGTCCACACAACTGACTTCAACATGTAGGTGTAATGTTGTGTAACATGTAAAGTTGAGTGTGAAGCTGTGGCAACATTTCTCAGCATTCAAAGTTCAAAAACCCTCTCAGATTACATCGCCCCTTGAAATCATCATTACTATAATCTACGGTGCTTTATCTAGTCAAATAGCCTACCCACATTTCATGATGCAAAAAAGGCAAAAAGCTGTTGATATCTGAGCTCAATGGCCCATCCAATGTCACCCCTATCTTCTCTTCTCTTGAAACATGACTCACCTGGATAGTCTACTGCTAGTGTGTTGGTGGTTCAATCAACCAAGTTTATCAACTGACATTTCATGACCAACCTGACCAAGGGTTTCTCTGTTGAGGCATAACTGCTATGACTGGACAATATAGTATTTTTGATTGCGTGATCATTTATCATGTCCATTAATTACTGATGCACACACTGTCAGGTGAAGCACACAGGGAGCAGTGAGTAGGCATCATGCTCAAGGGCACCTCAGCCGTGGATGTGGGCATGGGTAACCAATGTTCAACAACTTCTCCCGCACAGGTACTGGTCAGGGACAGAACCGGCCAGCCTTCAGTCACAAGTATGAGGCCCTAACCAAAAGGCCACAGCTGCCCCATGAAGATAGATGGATGGAGTATCCAACATGCACCCAGAACCACTAGCCTTCCTTAAGTTTTATAAAACTATAAAACATTTACACATCATCTCACTTCTATGTCAACACAAACAACATTTGTTCTTGGCAGGAGAACGTAACAGCCTGCTGCACTTACTTTTAAAGATGAAGCCAAAAGGGGGTGAGAGAAGGTATGTTGCTGGACTCTCTCCTTCCTTGGACGCTGTTGAGCTTTCTGCTTTTTGGCTGGGGCTGGTTTCGCCACGTTCTCCTCCACTTTAATGCAAAATATAACATGCAACTACTACCAGAATATCATGACTGAAGAGATACATTGACACAGCAAACTACACCGGAGAACTTTCATTCATTAACCTGAAAGTCCACATAGTTTTCCTCAATAAAGATATAGGGTAAATACAGGTATATTGATATTATATAAGAAAGAATATGTTTCGAGTATTGCTTGAAAGTGTGCTTGTCATTTTAAATTCATTTAGTTACATGATGACTTCAATAAGGCAGTCAACCGTGAGTTGACTCCAAAGTACCAAGTTTGTGTAATAAAGTTAACGTTACCTTACCGTAAGTTTATAGAAGCGTTCCACCTAATCTAACTTACGTTTAAGATACGTTTTCCTTTTAAATCGAAGGTTTGTTCACGAATGTCTTGGACAAATGCAGTCGCAAATGAAACACCAATGCTAAGAATGGTTTTGTATGAATGGATCCTTACCAGAATCTTCTACCTTCTGTTCCACTTGTTCAGACAACTCGCCTTTCCTTTTGCTTACTGCAACAGCAACCAGAAGAATCAAGGCTCCGATCACTAAAGAAAGAGCTATTAGGGCAGCTGACTCCATCTTTATATAAAAGTCCGTGCCACGTTACACCAATCCTTGCAGCTACAGTTTGCTAACTAGCTACGAGATAAAACTCAAGTTGGACCGAGAGGTCTCAAGTTCCACCGTCAGTTGGTTTTTTTGCAGTGCGAGTCACCGTTGATTTGCTCACAAGCTAAATGACTAGTGGTTGTAAATGCAGAAATAAAAGGTTTTAATGTCTTGCGAAAAATTATCAATACAACTGTTTTTTTCTCACATACGAAGGTTTCTCACTAAAACTACAGATTTTCTTTTAAAAAAGCTCAAAAACACATTTGGACGTGTCCTAGGTTGAGCAAGTGGTCTGATTGTTGCCGTAAGGCAGAATGCGCTTGTCCATTCATCTGGCGTAAAGAATTACAATCGCTTTCAACAGCCGTAAAGCAAATTCTACATCTGCTCAAACGTGGGCTGTCTATGTGAGTGGGACAGATTGGTGTTGGCTATTTTTTTGTCGATGAAATGATAATAAATCACTTCAGTGCACTGTAGTGTGTAGTTAGTTACCATGGCGTTGTATAATAAAGCAGCGGATATTCTTGATAAAGTCGAACAGAAGCGAGGAGCTGTAAAGACTTTGGTTTACGACAGTAAATTTCAGGTAAGATAGTATGTCCAAATAACAAAACACTTAGAAGTGTTCATTTGTTTGGTTTGATTTATGTGTTTTTCTGTTGTCATTTAACTTGTTGAAGTATCTGCTGTACATTGTTTCCTGTCTTAGAACATCAAGCAGCTTTTTGCTCTGGTGTGCGAGACACAAAAGTATTCAACCGTACTACAGGAGATTATTAATACTACCAAGCTGCTCAAGGAAACCAAGCTCCGAATCAATCTCGCAAAGGTACCTTTGATGTTTTTTTGCTGATGCACCATAAATGAAAGTAATTATGGAAACCATACAGATTCATGGAGATGGCATTTGCACACGACTGTGGGCTAACGTTACACTTGAACAATAACACATCTCGACGTCAACAGGTCCTTGTGTACGACCTACTCTTTGGACAAGGGTTGAAATGTGGGGGGAACTGGAAGGCAATGATGATGAAGCATCGATCACGTCTCCAGGCTGCTTTGGCTAGGATGAAGGTGAAACAGAAAGTCAGCCGCAATGAGGACCTCCTGCCCTCTAATGTGAGAAAACCTGATGGTAAGTGACCAAACAGCTTCTTAAGAAGGCTGAAAAGTAGTAGCAAGTGCTATATACAGTACACAGACTTTGAATACCTCAGATAGTGACATGCTTTGTGGACATCTAATGATACGGTGCAAAGAATAGAGCCTATGGTATGACTTCATCCACCTCCCACAGGAGATCAGCTTCCAAGGTATGTGAGGGTGAACACCTTGAAGACCACAGTGGAGGATGTCATTGATTACATGAAAAGGGAGGGCTTCTCCTATCAAGGGCACGCAAATGGGTCAGTCAGAGTAACATAGACTGTGTTAAGTGTCCATTAAATTATTTGAAGCAGATGTTGGTGATATGATCTGTTGTTATGCACATAGTCATATTTCTGATAATTAATAATGTTTATCTGTAGGATTCAGGATTTGCATGGGCTCTCTGCCAAAGCATTCATCAGTGATCTACACCTACCAAACCTGCTGGTTTTCTCTGCAAAAACAGACTTCCATGACCACTATCTGTACAAAGCTGGACACGTTATTCTTCAAGACAAGGTAGTGCCTGCCTGTCATGGCGGAGAGCGCAATTGTTGTCTCAGTGCCATTTCCCATATATTCACATAGCATAGCCCAGTTGTACACAGCAGTTTGTTGTTGAATGCCCTTACAGGCTAGCTGTCTACCTGCATTTCTTCTCAATCCCCCTGCTGGGAGCCATGTCATTGATGCTTGTGCTGCACCAGGAAATAAGACCAGCCACCTCGCTGCTCTGATGACCAACAAAGGGTATGCATGTACCATATACAGTAAATGTTTACAGTATATACTATTGCCATCTTTCAAGCGGCTCACCATGCTGTCTAAAAATAAAATTTTGCCTGTCGTTACATTAACCTAATATTAATAATAGCTATAGTCGCTCTTTCACTCATAACTGGTTGAAAACTGGTGCTCTTAATTTTGCACTGGCCCTTAGTAGCTTAGAAGTTTCAGTATATGGCCTCCTGCAAACAAAAAAGTTTGCCCACCCCTGTTCTACACTATAGGGATGGTATAGAGGACACACATAAAGTTAACAGTGCTTGTGGTAAGTCCTTGGTGATTCCAAGAGTTGTTCAGATTTCCATGTCAGTTTTCTCTTATCGTGTGGTATGTCTGTTTAGGAAGCTATTTGCCTTTGATCTTGATGCCAAGAGGTTGTCCACCATGAGTACTCTACTGCTCAGAGCTGGAGTCACATGTCAACAGTTGGCCAATCAGGACTTCCTAAAAGTGGACCCGCAGAGTGCAGAATACAAAGATGTGAAGTACATTCTGTTGGATCCTTCATGCAGTGGATCAGGTGCAGTTTGCAGTACTATGACTTTACCATTTGTGCTGTTTTGGTGGGTAGATTAGATGTTGTACGATTTGATAAAGAACCCTCTTTTAATTGAGGTGCTTGATTTTGATATCTTGAGTCAAGTGTGACCATATTTAGGCATTGACCACTAAATTCAAAATGATGTTCTTGCAGTGCTGAATACACTGAAGACAAGTTGTAAACACCTCCCAGTCTTTCATGAAAAAAACAACTGGTGACTTTTGTTTCTGTTCCTCCATGGTCCCCTCAGGAATGGTGTGTCTGCGTGATGGGACCTCAGAGTTGCCAGACGAGCAGGTTCAGACGCAAGAGGCCAGTCGTCTGCAGGCTCTGTCTGTGTTCCAGCAGCGTTGTCTGACCCACGCTCTTCAGTTCCCCCAGGTGCAACGTGTGGTTTACTCCACCTGCTCCATTCACACAGAGGAGAACGAGCAGGTGGTCGCCACATGCCTTCAGCAGAATCCAGCATTTAGGTACACATGTGTGCAGTCCGTGTCAGTACAGTTTATTATTGTTAATATCACAGTGTTACAGTGTTAGTGAGTTTCCCAGCTTGGGATCAATAAAGTACATCTATCTATCTGTTACAGAAAGATATTTAAAAGAAATTGTGCAGTGTCACGTCACACTTGGTGTTTTAATCAGCGGATGTCCTCAAAGCGATAGTTCAGATTAATTCCAATCATGGCCCTGTTGTACGAGCTCGCAGAGCTATCAGTATGAAGGTGAATGAGCGAATTGTGTACAACATAGACCAAATGGCAAACACCTGTCTTATGCTAACTGAATAACCTCATAAGCTCACATTCACTTTTATAACCCACTTTACCATTCAGTTAACATTGGTTGGCAGTCTGCAATCTGGTCTATGTTGTTCCGAATTGTCTTGTTTTCCTTACCACCGACAGCACTCGGCAAGCTTGTACAAGAGAGCTATAGATGGAATTACTCCGAACTCCGCAATCACTTTAAACAGCGAATGTCCTGTCACACTCTGCAGGTTGGTGCATCTTCTTCCACACTGGCCAGAGCGAGGACTGCCCCCACACACACACTGTTTGCGTGCCAGTACCACCAAGACCCTCACACATGGCTTCTTTGTTGCCATGTTTGAACGACAAGCCAGTGGAAGTCAAGCGGACCAGCAAATTCAGTACGTTATCATATATGTGGAACAAAAGCAGGAAATAAGCCATATTACAGTTGGATACTAGCCTAGAAATCTAGACACACCCTAGCGGTAGCAAATAGTTTTGCTCAGTAGGTACTAGCCACACACCATAAAACCATACCAAGCCTTGGTAAGACCAATCACAACGCTCTATCTTTGTGGAGAGTCGATGGGCTTAGTAAGATAAGGACAGGGTTGTCAACAGTGGCCAAGGAATAGCGGTCGTTAGAATCGGCTTTGGCATCGACTTTGGAGGAGTTAGATTTTTCATCGAAAGTCGAGCAGAAAAAGGCATTTCAATAAAGGACATAGGCTATTTACTCTTTTGCCAACGTTGCTGTGAATGGTTATAGCGCTATGCAGTTTGAAAGACAACCCCTGATTACACCCCTAGGATTGAACCCAGTCTATCAGTCGTGGCCAGACTTTATGATACATTATGATGTAGTAGGATGGCTTGTCAGGCTAATTGGATACAGTAATGTACTGTTACTTCTGTAACACTGTTTCTCTGTTTAGTCCTCCAATGGCTGTTTCACCTGATGGCGATGCTCCTGAGGCACAGGGTAATGTTCTGGAAGAGCTATGCGACCCAGAGGAAAAGCAGCAGAACTCATCAGCAAAGAGACACAAGAGGAACAGGAACAGGAAAAGAAAGAAACAGAAAACAGATTGACTGTTTTGAACCACAGGACTGGCTGTGCAGTTATCATTTAGGGACTCTGTGCTCTACAGTACTGAGTCCAGTATGCTTTTGAAATTTGTGTTATCTGTCTTACTGTGTCATTTACACCATAAACATAGTAATCTTTTCATAAGTGTATATTGAGGCTTTTGTATAATACAATTTTGGACTAGTCCTAATTCTATGAAAAATATTTAGATAACATTTCTGGGGGAAACTGAGGAAACTCAGAAAACAGGGTATTTCCCATAATCCTAAACAATGACTCACTCTAGATCATAATCGTGGGTTGAGTGAGGCCTTTATATAAAAAAAATAAAATAAAAAAAACTTCTTCAGTCCAGCTGTCCATGTCCTATTGAAGTGGTTGCCATAAATCATTGAATGCTACAGTAATGTGTGTCTTAGCAAAAGCCACTGGGAATAGAGGGCTGATGTTAATACTGCTCATACTTGGGTGGAATCCATACTGAAGAGAAACACAATGTGCAGTTGAGAGGTTTGAAGAGACCTTTTTATAGCACACTCGCATCCCCCATATTGATCATTCAAGAAATGCTGACACAGCATGGGTTGGAAAAAAACCTTACACACTTTATTGAGGAAAAAAACAACTCTTGGTAAAATTAGACACTAAAAACAAACAAAACAATAAAATAAGACATACAATGCAAAGTAATGAAACTCCAATTCCTCATCTTAAGTAGTTTTTGTCTGTCTTTTTTCAAGTACAAAAAGGGACTCATTTTGAATCTATCATATATTTACTCAGTACAGCCATAGTGGCAGCAACGGCTGCAGTTGCAGCAGCTGAAACAGTCCATTGAGGGGGGGAAGTTGGGGGGGGGGACCCCAAAGGAGAGGGAACCTCACTTCTTTCGAACATGCATCCTACGAGCCTGCAGCCTTTGGCGAGCAGAGGACTTGGCGCCAGCACCGATGGAAAAGCTTCCCATGGGCGCTGCACCTGGAGGAGACCAATGATATCAAATCTTAGGATAGAGGTCACTTGCTTTACTTAAACATAGTTAACTTCCTGTAAACTAAACATCCCTAATGGTCAATACCTTTACATGCACTTAGGCAACCTGAGCAGAAAGCATAAGTATAGTGTAGTCTTGTGATTATTAACTGAGGTTAATGCATTGATTTTGCTAAATATCTTCAGCTATGAGGTTAATACACGGGAGAGTTACACATGAGAATACAATTATTTTCCTCAATCTACTTTCTTATTACATCATAGTCCAATTCTGCTTTAATAAACTGGTTGATACATGGGTGTGGTTAATAGTTTTGCTCTTAAAATTCGCCTTGTTTATATTTGGAACATTACTATAAACTAATATGGAGATACTGGAAACAACTGTCAAACCGGCTTAAAGTGGTGTAAAAGATCAGGTCCCAGCTCATAAACTGCACCGGCTACAGAAAAGGCAACAAGTGCTTACCGAAAGGAGCCGCTGCCTGAGCATTGAAGCCCTGTGCTTGGGGTGCTTGTGGTGAACCAAAGCCCATGGAGCCTCCTGCAGCAGGCTGATTGAACGGTGTAGAAGTTGCTGGTAGACAGAGAGGAGAGAAGACCACAATGAGACAATTGCCTTTTAATTAATGAATTATTACAATTACAGTGCCTTTATTGTCTGTATAAAGGAGAGATCTGATGTGAATCAATCCATGTCTCTGTTGTTCCAGGACACTGAGTGCTGATACAACATACACTGAAATAGTAAACCATCATCTAACCCTAACTGAAAGGGGTACTGCAACTTACTTTCAGTTTCATGAATTCCTATGCACAATTCAGTTAACGTGAGCTGCCTGTTCGGTGACCCACAACAACAGGGTTATGGATTGATTCACGCCAGATCTCTCTTGTAACTGAGGTATACAGAGTGGCAATTACTGAGTCACATACAACACTGCCCCTCTGTGAGACAGAAATGTAGTGTGAAAAACTCAATATACCCTTCATTAAGCACAACTTACCGAGAAAGCCGGGTGTACTGGCTCCAAAGGAGAATGAGGGGTTTTGAGATGGTGTGCTGAAGTTGAAGCCACCTGTGTTGGAGTTGGTTACGGGGCTTGCTGTGGCATTTTGCGTGGCCGCACCAAACGTGAAGTTGGGGTTTGCCGCCACAAGAGGGGCAGCAGTCTGAGTGGAGGGGGTCCCAAAGGTCGGTACAGTCGGGGCGGAGGTGGTGGCGGTGGCAGCAGTGCCCGCACCCCCAAATGCAAAGCCCGACGTTGAGCCTCCACCACCGCCACAGAACAGTGACGACCCGCCACCCGTTCCAAAAGCAGGTGTCGGCGTGGAAGAGGGTGCGGCACTGGCACCCCCTGCGCCTCCGAAAGCGAACGGAGACGCCGTGTTGGCGGTCGACGCCCCTGCCGCCGGTCCTGCCGGAGACCCAAACGTGAAAGGCTTGGGTGCGGACGCTTGGGTGGCACCGCCAAAGGACGACACCCCAAACACAGGCGGTGGCGCTGCTGCCGTGGTGGTGGCGACGGAGGAAGAGGTGGAGTTGGTGAGGTTGGTGCTGACCATTCCGAAACCTCCGAAAGTAGCCGGTGTGGAGTTCTGACCCCCTGCTGGCTGTCCGAATGAGAAGCCAGCCTGAGGGGCTGTGGCCTGGGTGGAAGAGGCACCAGTGGTGGCCGCGGAACTCCCACCCCCAAACTGGAAAGTGGTTGTGCCGGAGGAGTTGGCGGAGGAGGCGGCTGCCCCTGTCCCTGCCCCACTGGCAGCAGTGGTGGTGGTGGTGGAGGGGGTGGAGGAGGCTGCGAACTGGAATGTGTTGGCAGGCGGAGTGGCTGTCGCAGCTGACGATGCTGCGCCCCAGTTGCCAAACAGAGATTTGGCGGGTGTGGTGGTCGCGGTACTGGCCGCAGTGGAGGAAGCCTGTGCAGTGAGCCCTCCAAACAGACCAGTGCTTGTGCCAGCCGCTGGAGCCGACGTTGTTGCCGGGGCTGCCAATGCCTGGCCAAAAACGTTGCTGCTGTTTGCGCCGCCAAAGATGTTTGTGAAGGTCGGGACGGCTGGTTTGCTCTCTTGCGTTGACGCCGGGGCCGTCGTGGACGCTCCGAAGATGGGCTTGAAGCCAGTGGTCACCAGAGAAGCTGACGCTGCGGCACTAAACAGACCAGATGAGGTGACCCCTGCTGTCACACTTGTCGTCATCGCCTGGGCTGAGAACGAGGATGAGGAAGAGGAGCTAGCTGCGGAGGCTGTGGAGGCCATGGTTGCCGTCGGCTTCACCAGTCCAAACTGGCTGGCTCCGCTCGAGGCCATCGGCAGGGGCTGACTGAGGACCTGGGCGAAGGCCGAGTTCATGTTGGGGGTCGAACGTATGGCAGCAGAGGACGCCACTGATGGGGCTGCCGTACTGGGCTCAGTCTTCACGGGACCCGTGCTCGGGGCAGCGGTTGCCGTGGCAACAAGTGTGGTTGCAGCAGCTGATGTGGGCAGAGTACCAGCTAAAAGCAAAAGAAACACAGATGTGTGATTAACATTCAAACCCAGCAGAGTTACTCGACACGGTTACTTTGTAATACAGACACTATGAACACATCTTATATGAACTGCACAGACAGTGACTATAAATGTCACAGATGCTGACTATTGGCATGGTGAGATCTTTCCTTATTCTCAAAAACCCCACATTAAAAATCTGTTAATCATTATCATTATAAAGTTATGGATATGACAAATACACTCCACTTTCTATGCTAATGCCCTAAATAAAACACTCAAGAGTGTTTTTTAATCAGTGAGATGTTGACAGTGTGCACCTGCAGTGGTGGCTCCAAACACAGGCGACTTCATGGCCTTCAGGCTCTCTAGCAGGGGGTTGGCCTGGCTCGCGGCCGAGGTAGGGAGGGAGGCCGCAGGGAGCCCAAGGGAGGAGGAGGAGGAGGAGGTGGCTGCAGGGGCCGGGTCAGCAGGAGCAGCCAGGGTGGCGGCCACAGCAGAGGCAGCGGCTAGCCCCAGGGCAGAGGATAGACCAGAGGAGAGGCCAGGAGCCGGCGAGGACAAGGTGAGGGTAGGAGGGGATGTTGTGATGGAGTTCAGCGAAGGTCCTGAGGCGGCTGGAGTGCTCTCGCTGACGGAGGCGGCGGTGGTGGCAGTCAGGGCAGCACTGGCAGTGGTGGTGATGGAGGAGGCGGGAGGTGTGAAGAGGGAAGTGGAGGCCACTGTGGCTGTAGGCGCTGGTTCAGGGGCAGGCTTCTCTGGTTCTGCGGGCAAAACACAAACATCACAACAGTGGCAAATGTTCAACATAAGTCTGCACCTACACTGAAACAGTGACAAATTAATATTTTTGTCTACTTAGAATAGTGGTAGCAAGACTTTTTTTTTTTTAAATTAAGAGTTGGAGAAACTCCAGAGGCCAAACTAACGCAAGTGCACAAGTGCATTCAAAAGTGTAGACATTTTGTTCAACTTACCAGGCTCTTCCAGGAGCTTCTGAATCTGAGAGAGATTGGCTTTCCTCTCCCTGTCCAAATCCTCCACTGTAATGGTATAGCCAAGTTCAGGCGGTGGAGGCTTGGAGGAAAAACATTATAAACATCACCTTAATCCATGCATAGTGACAGTTTAGGACAACTGAAGGGTCATTCCGTGTAAACTCATTGAGATTAGGGGAAGACGGTTGCTGGACCACCTCAGCATCTTGCCACTTGTTCAAATTCCAACTTGCCAGCAATTCACTGAAAACCTCCATTTGGCAAGATATGATGAAAATGTTGGAATTTCAGCTAGAATGCTGGTTGTCTGTTTCAGACTCAAAGATCATTCCTACAAAGTTTCACAGATTCACAGATGGTCAAGCAACCACCTCCGCCAAGTTGTCACAGAATGATCCTGAAGTCAGACAAAGGTTTTACTCACCAGAGGGATCTGTCCATCTTTGTTGTGAGACACGAGAGGAATTTTGCGTCTACGTTGAGAGCCAGGGTCCTTTGTGTCGCCGGTAGCAACAGTCCTGGGAGTTTCAGGAGCAGGTTTGCTCTCCTCTGTGAATAGATAAAGACACTCACAGTCATCTCTAGATCCAACATGGCGACAGGTGAGGAAACTGATATTTATTCTATGACCTAGAGGACATGTGGAGTACTCTGAAAAGTAAAATATCAAAATGAAAGTTACTTGTGGCCAGAGGCGAATCTGAATCGGACTTGTCCGACTTTCCAAAAGATAGACTTGACGAGTTGGCAATCTCCTCCCTGTGGTTCAAGCAAGAAGGAACAGGAGTTTTACAGTGTTCACTACACAGGCAATACACAGTTGTGTATTTTTTTTTTTTTTTACCTCTGGAGCTCCCCCTACAGGCACTGATTAAAAACAATTGCACAACTGCATTGTACAGTCTCACCAATCCATGTGGATTTGTTTGCAATCCAAAGCATAGGATCCAGTGATTATCATTTTTGTGGAGTTATGTTGACATGGTAATAAAAGCAATTTCAGTTTCATTCAGTTTAGGTTTCATTTAACAGAACCCGTGCTTTCAAACTGCAAGTGCTTGTAACTGTGTGATTAAAAGCTTTCATTCACCCTGTGAGCCATTTAACCATTGAAGTGACTACGAAGCTGGTAAATTAACTTTAAAAAGTTGCCTGGTATTCCTTTAAAGTGCATAAGCTACACACTCTACACTATACATCCTACAATACTGCAAAAATATGCACACGTCTCAATAGCAGCCCAGTGACAATTAAACTTTGTTATGAATATGAATGTCATATGAATAACGGGTCAGTTTCATGGTGGCAGTTGCTACAACAGCAGAGGCAACTACAGAGCATCAAAGGTCAAAGAACCAGCGGCATGTAGACAATGTGTACCTAAGTTTTTTGGCCGTTCTCACTGGCGTTTCTGGACGTGGGGAGCCCAGGCTTGTTGAAGGGGACTGACTAGCACTGGAGGCTGCCTTGCGCTGTGGGAAAGATACATGCACACAATAGGCCTTTAATAAACAGTCCGTCGCCCCCCCCCCCCCATCACCATATCCCACAAGCCAAAACTACATCTCTCAACATACGTGAAAAAAAGCATCTGTAAAGCAACTGTATCCAATCACAATATAGCTCTTTTCTATGAAACTGAGACTTTAAGGATGACTGAGAACCCTCAAAGATTTTAACTGTATGAATCAACTTCATAATCAGCTGATTGATGATAGTCACAGCTCTAAGGGTTTCAGAGCTTAGGGTTAGGGCGGACAATGGGATTCATCCTATGATTACATAGTAGCCTAATGCTAAATGATGATGTTGGGATTCCATACAATTCCTATGGGATTTGCTCTCTTCTCTGGCATGTTTACAAATTCCTCTAAACTCAGATTCCTACATCAAATAGGCTTTACAGGCTGCATCTACCTTAGAGGTGGACCATGAGGAGCTGTAGGAGCTGGTTATGGAGTTACGGGCTCCTGCTGTGGTAGGACCCCCTGCCCCCGAGCTGACGGAGGATGTGCGAGATCTCTTCGTTGCTGACTCCTCGGACATTGCACCATTCAGCCATCTCTTCTGTCCCGTTCTGAAACGGAGGGATGTGAAGAACAGGGCAACTAAAACACTCCTTTACAAAAGACAGTGGAGATGTGCAGAATAAGAGAACAAAGGCTGTTTATACTCTCTGTGATCCATTACTTTTGCAACACACACAGGTGAGCTGCTTCTCACTGAACCATTCTACTCACTTTGGGACTTGCAGGGATGGTGCTCCATTGGCCAACAGGGACTCGAGTCCTGAATTGGCACTCCCACCACTGTCATGGCGACTAATGCAGAAGAGGACAGAATTGCATAATTGTGAGCACCATAATAAATTACAGGGGAAACCATTTTCTAAATTCTTATTGTTCTTAGAATAAGAAACACACAGAATTTGCACGCACACACGCACACCTTTAGCTATTATATACCTTCTTTTCCCGTACTGTCCATCAGTGTTCTCTCTTTTATCCTCCTTGTCCTGCTCGCGTTTGCGGCTCTCTCTCAGCACACTCAGTACGCTCTCTCGGGAACACGGCTCTGGCTGTCTATGTAGGCTTTCTGGCGAGGCCATATGCGTGTTCAAATTATCAAAGCTGCATACCCAAACACACACATACAAAAGAAGCAAAAACAGTTTAGATCACTGACGTTGCAACACAAAACTACCAACGCTATTTGCCTCTTCACACAAGTCTCACAAGTGAAAATCAGTGTTTTGACGATCAATTCCATTCACTGAAGACCACTGTGCTGCGCTGCGCTGCGCTGATAGATTCTTTACTCACAAAGCAGATATGTTTGGGTTGCTCTCTGGTTTCGCAATCCTGACAGCGCTTTGGACTGTAGCAATATTTCGCGGCTTGAGAATACTCTTCTGGTGGAAGCGATCCCACGGTTGGGGTAGAACTCCAAAGGATGTAGTGGTCGCCTGATGGACAGGGTAATATCGCCCCGGGGACACAATGCGCGGGGGGCTCTCCATAGCACCCCTGGCAACAGAAAAGAGACATTCAGTCAAAGATTTTATAGATAGTTAACTTCCACTTATGCTGGCCAATAACATCACTAGAGACTGTCAAGTCCCCTTGTAGGACTGGCGAATTTAACTTTACTTAATTAGACGTATGAAAAAGAAAGAATGGGACTTACCCATATGATAGTCTCTTTTTCAGGGAAGATAAACGAGTTTTTCCATAGATTCTCGACGGGTTGGACTCGGGTCGATCCATGTAGTTATGTCGCGGGTAAAACGAACAATTGAAAGAAGCATCCGGATAATGCAGTGAAGTTTCAGAGAGCCTATCACTACTCAAATTAATGTTATTCGCGTGTGGGAGATTTCTGTTTCTTCTCTTGGTAGTCGATTCTCTGCTAATGCTCCACCCGCGTAACCAGGTTAGAAAAGCCGCTGGAATTGTCAAACCATGTCGTGGATTAAGGCCCAATCTTGAGAGAAAAGGAAAATCTACCGCGTTGTAGTAGCAACCAACGCCACAAACACTAACAACAATAATATAAATATACGTTGGAATACGAGTCAAAATTAGATACAATATCACAATCACACAAAGTATAATCGCAGTGATCGCTAGCCGCCACTTTACTTTCGGAGACATGGCGGTATGTAGCTGCGCGACCAGTGCGCCCGTCGCATCTTTGTCGTCTCGAGATCTCATTGGACAACGCAATCTTTCTTCTTCCTTTGGCGTTCGTTTGATTATTGATTTTCAACTCCCGAGACAATACCGCCACCCACTGGGCAATGTTGATTGTGGGTTTTGTGTGAAAAAGTTACATTACCTAAATATTTTAGACTTTTAAGACAAGACAACGTTTCAATAATTTTCCAAAACATAAGTCCAGTTGCATAGGACTGAACGCATTGACTGTTTGTTTTAAACACTAGTCTAAGTATAATGTAAATACTGACATTTTGATTTTAAATGGTAACATGAATTAAAATATTTCTCATCTGGTCCATTTGACTTACATTTAAAATGTCCTTCGTCAAAGGGAAAAAAAGTGTGAAGTAGAATCAGAAGAAAAATTAAGTAGATTCAGAGGTTCAGTATGGTAACATCACAACACTTACTCTATATGTACTTGTATGTGTATGTTTGTTTAAAGTACATTATGTAATGTTCTAATGCCTATGACTTAATGTAAATGAGATTTGATCCAAGTTGCGCATAGCATATTTGCGTGCATTCTCCGCCGAACGTCACCTCTGCCCGAAAAGTCGAGAGCAATCTAGAACACCTCAAGTCTCGCGATATAAGTATGGTATTTGGCGTGAGGGCTAGCACCGGTCTGCAATTTATGAGTGGTGAACATCGTGGTGGTTTTGGATTATGAACAGAAGTTGACATACACTGGCGGATATTTTGTACTTTATTATTTGATGTTCAGTTCCAATACTGTTTATTCCTGCGTACTCCAGGTTGAGAACATTGAGAACAAAAGTGTCGCTACTTGGTTAACAAAAATACCTTAACTAAACATGTCAGTGGTGGGATTTGATGTTGGATTTCAAAGCTGTTATGTTGCAGTTGCCCGATCCGGGGGAATCGAGACCGTTGCGAATGAATACAGTGACCGATGTACACCGTAAGTAAAATTTTAACATTGGCGATTATGATCCGCCCAGGTAACGTTACTTGAGTTGAAATACACGGCCGGTTTACATTTACTAATGATACAGCAGTAATGTTAACCATAGAATTGAGGCCTAACTACAGAACTGTTACTGTAACACGTGATTACTGCATTCCCCAATTTCACCTAACTTTACCGTGTAATTTGACCTGTCTGAATGTAACGTTATTTTGTATCAATTGGTCTGGCCATGAAACGGGCCGTAATGTACCTGTGATGTAATGTTAACTGAACTGATGACCGGTAACTGATTAGCTAGCAGTTCAATCCCTTTAACATTGGCATTGCAATGAGTTGGGTTAGCATCATGCTAGAGTGAGCCATAAGTGTAGCCTTATCCTGCAAGTGGTGTGCTGCTGAACTGTACCACACTTGTGAGTTGTGACGGTACTTGTTCAGTCGTTGTGTGACACTAGCAGTTGCAGGAATATTCTAGTAATTCGGTGCTGCTGTAGGCTATGTACCGATGCAGTAGATAAATCACTTGAGTTACAGGAAATGGCATTTGAATCCATATACATAAGTGATGGCTATTTGATTCTTAGAAGATTTGCATTGATTGTTAAATATTACATTGATTGTTAAATGGAGATTGTTAAAAAAATCCATTCCCATGGTAGTTAATGGCTGTGATCTAACGACGGAAAAAATCTTACTGACATAATTAATGTGATTCAGTAACTAACAACGTAAAAACATTCCCTGCCGCTGTCATTAAACACTGGATTACAGTCATTCCTGACATGACAGAAGTTTGGATCAGTATACGCAGCAGGGATGCTTTGAGCCGTCATATTCTGGTATGGCTATGTATACAAACGGAAGGTTTAAGCTGTAGTCGTTTGTTTTGGCGATACACAGGTCAGGGAAAATGTAATATAACATATATAACAATAAAATAACAATATAACAATAAAACATATTTTCATGTCACGATCAACATAAATTAACTTTTCAATTTTGTTTTAATACTGTTGTGCCTGCGTTTCTAAAATGTTTCATGAACATTCACACAAACAAGGGGCACCCACTGTCTCAAAGTAATTTTCTTATTCCCCTAAGGGGCGAATTATGTTGTCTGGTGTGTTAGCTTCAACCAGTTAAACCACTGCTGCATTGACAGTAGTTAACAGGTGTAAGTCACCTGTTAAAACACCACAGATTGATGGTAGTACAGTACCAATTTATATTACATTCATATGCTTTCTGTATCACAGTTACTTTGTAACACAAGTTTTACTATCCTATTTAAAGACGCTTCTCTATTCGGCCTACTGTCTAAAATGACTGTATATTGAAGTTGATCTTTTGCTGTTTTTAGGCGAGCTAAAGATTTTACTTTAGTTTGTAACTTAAATGAGAGCATGTCATAATAATATTTACGGTGATATTTCTTGCACTGATGATGATTAGGCATCATTAGTCTAATTTAGATCAGGCTTTACATGTTCACACTGTATGTGTGCATTGTTGTGTTGCATTGGTTCACCATGTATGTATTTGTTCATCATGTATTTATTTTTCATTCAATTCCTGTGCAGTTCTGTTGTTTCCTTTGGACCACATAATCGCTCAATAGGCACAGCAGCCAAGAATCAGGTAAGTCTCAGCTTGTCATCATTGCAGTGTTAACATGGATGAGTCATTGTTGCTTCAGGTCATCTTATTAAAAAGGAAAGGCTAATGATTCTGCCAAATAGAGGGATAATGAGGAGTGTTGTTAAACCTTTAACACATTGTGTCCCCTTCAGGTGGTCACAAACTGCAAAAACACTGTCCAGGCATTCAAGAGATTCCATGGCCGAGCCTTCACTGACCCGTATATCCAGGCTGCCAATCCAGGCTTGGCTTATGAACTCGCACAGATGCCCCATGGCACAACTGGTGTTAAGGTAATAACAGCCAAACTCTGATGAAAGTTCTGTAATGTCACCATGTGATGTATAGCTAACTAGTGAGATGTTTTATTTTTTGGGAAGGGCATGTTTGACTTGCTCTGCTGAGAGGTACAAATCCATAATTTAAAAGGTCTTTTTGCCAACTCACTTATTGCACATTTATATCACGGGAAGTTTACTTGAAGTACTTTCCAGTTGAGGTTGATTAACAATAATAATCAGGAATAAAACTGTGGAAGATTTGTATGCCAAATGTGTATAAAAAGCAATCCTCAGGCTGAGGTGATGTACATGTAGATAAAAGTACTGCATAAAAATGTGTTTTATTTCAACTTTATTTCAACTCCAGCCAGGCAGTAAGTCTAACATAAGAATGGGGAAACTATTACATCATTTTGGTCTGGTAACTGTAAAGGTCCACTGACACTTTTATTATCTATTAGACATAATTTTTCTTTCTGCTTCAAACAAAACTCAAAAGGTGATGTATATGGAGGAGGAGAGAGTCTTCAGCATTGAGCAAGTGAGTGGCATGCTCCTGACCAAGCTGAAGGAAACAGCTGAGTCTGCGCTGAAGAAGCCCGTGGTGGACTGCGTCATTTCTGTACGTAACTAAACAAGCTGCTGTTGCCTCTACTTGCACTGTCTAGTTGTAAGACTACACACCTTTTGATACCAAAAAGTATATTATGACTAGAAGTCACTAGGTGTACTTGAAATGTATTTGTGGTTGCCAGGTTCCTAGCTACTTCACAGATGCTGAGAGGAGATCACTGATGGATGCGTCACAGATAGCTGGGTTGAACTGCCTCAGGCTAATTAATGACACAACAGCAGGTAAACACACTCGGACTCGCCCACAGAACCACAGCGACCCACCCAAACATTCATGTGTACTTGTATCATCATCTCTCATTCCCAGACATGGAAATACGTCATCTGTACATACGGTGTTTGCTTAAGTCATTTTCTTTGTCACAAATTAAACAGTGGCCCTTGCTTATGGAATCTACAAGCAAGACCTGCCAAACCCAGAGGAAAAGGCCAGGAATGTAGTGTTTGTGGACCTGGGCCATTGCGGCTTCCAGGTCTCTGTGTGCGCCTTCAACAAGGGAAAGCTCAAGGTGAGGCTGCTTGGGTTAGTCACTCCTCTTGAAGTGGTATACTGGGAGGTGTTAAAAAATACTGAATGTATACATAATATATTTCATAAACTCAAAAAATAGATGAATGTGCTATAAGAGAATAATGCCAGCAAAAAGAATAACAGTATCAAGGCACTTTTATAAATGTAAATTTTTAAAATCTGGATCATTTACCAGCACTGCTGCCATTTTTGTAATATGGATGTTATATGCATGTTTAAACACCCAGTGAAGCTGTTTGCCCCAAAGACAAAATATTGGGTGCGTAGAAATGCAATTTCATCATCATTTGCTTTTATTGTATAGTGCATACTCTTTTGATCCTGTGAGGGGAAATTTAGTCTCGTTTGAGTCTCATTTGGTCTTGCATTTATCCCAATTGTGAATTAGTGAAACACACACACAGCACACAGTGAGTTGAAGCACACACTAACCTTGAGCTTGGATATACTGGTCGGGGATCAAACCGACAACCCTTTGGTTTCTAGAGCAGGCTGCCCCAGATCGGTTCTGATATCAGATATCCCCCAAATAGGTTCTGGCCTCTGCGTTTGACCCTGGGCTCGGAGGGAAAGACTTTGATGATGTCCTGGTGAAGCACTTCGGTGAGGAGTTCGCCAAGAAGTACAAGCTGGATGTACAGTCAAACCCTCGCGGCAAGGTGCGCCTCACCCAGGAGAGCGAGAAGCTGAAGAAACTGATGAGTGCCAACTCCTCAGACCTGCCTCTTAACATTGAGTGCTTCATGAATGGTGTTGACGTCTCCTCCAAACTTAACAGGTTGGTTGCCAGGCAACCCTAACAGTAAACTGTCAGTGTAGAGGAAGCATGTTTATGTCCCCTCTCTCCCTGCATAGCGAATTATTCAGAGCCTGCTGCTGACAGAATTCTTTGCCTGCTTTGATGCTCTTCCCAGTTTACATTGCCATCTTTTTTTTGTTCTCGGAGAGTGTTTTGCCATGCTATTGGACTGCAAAAACACTTTGACATATACAAAATCCAGTGTCCTCTCTTGACTTTATTTTTAGTGAAGCTGACGTGTTGAGAAAGCTTGTTCCTATTAGTGTAGTTAGAGAGTGAGTAGATGGGGTGGGCGGGGAATGTAATTTCCCTACATGTGTACTTAGTGAGTATGTCATGATATAAGTGGCTCAGAATGAGTTGTTTGTAGAGCAGCAGCTGTTCGTGTGTGTCCGTGTGTGTATGATGTAAGCATGCCCCACGCAAGTGTGTGTGTGTGTATGTGTAATAATAGCATCTGACGCTGTTGTTCCAGGGGCCAGTTTGAAGAGCTCAGCGCCGGGCTGTTGGCCAAGGTGGAGGGTCCCCTGCGCAGCGTCATGGAGCAGGCCAGTAAGTAGCAAACCAGCACGTGCCCCAGGCAGCCGTGACTGCAGTCTGACCGCCACACACAAACACGCGCGAACACACACACACACACACACACACACACACACACACACACACACACACACACACGCATGCAGTCACATACTGCAGTCACATTTTCAACCAATTACATTAACATACATCTCCAATCACACACAGACACACACACACACACACACACACACACACAATCAGTCAACCCCAACTCAGACTGATGCACTCCCATCAATTTCTTTTCCCCAGAGCTGAAGAAGGAGGATATCTACGCAGTGGAGCTTGTGGGTGGTGCCACTAGGATACCTGCAGTCAAGGAGCGAATCAGCAAATTCTTTGGCAAGGAGCTGAGCACGACACTCAATGCTGACGAGGCTGTGGCCAGAGGTTGTGCACTGCAGGTCTGCACTGCTAATACATGCATACTCACTCACACTCTCTCCCTTATTCACTCTGCTCCCCTCTGTCTCTGTCTCTCTCTCTCTCTCTCCCTCTCTCTCTTGCTCGCTCTCCTTCTTTCTTCTCTCTCTCTCTCTCTCCCTCTCTCTCTTGCTCGCTCTCCTTCTCTCTTCTCTCTCTCTTGTTCGCTCTCCTTCTCTCTCTCCCTCTCCCCCCCCCCTCTCTCTTCCTCTCTCTCGCTCGCTCTCCCGCTCCACCCCCCACCCCCCCCACTCCCGCTCCCTCTGCAATACTCTATTTGTTGCTTGCACTTATGCACAATGGGCACACACACACACACACTTGAAATCAAACAAGTGTACTTTCCAGTGAATATATTTGGCTGTTTATATCTGTAGCTCTAATTGTCAATATTCCCATTTAAATGGTAATCCACTTTCAATTCTATCTCTTAGTGTGCAATCCTTTCCCCGGCCTTCAAAGTACGGGAGTTCTCCATCACTGATGTTGTCCCTTACCCCATCTCTCTGAAATGGAAGTCAAATGGAGCTGAGGAGGGTCTTGGGTAAGGAGCTCAGACAGCTAATGCACTGGAACTCAAGTGATGAATAGATGTTACGAGCAGTGGTAACCTAGTGGTTAAGGAACCTGGCTAGCGTGCAAGTAGCCTGAAAAGTTGTGGGTTCAAATCCCAGCTGCCATCGTTGTGCCCTTGAGCAAGGCACTTAACCGTAAGTTGCTCTAGGGGAGGCTGGCCCTGAACAATTGATAGTGGACAAAATGTAAGTCACTTTGGATAAAAGCGTCTGCTAAATGCATAAATAATAATAATGTTTCTTAAACTGTGTAACTGAGTCAGTATATCAAGTTAGAGTATGTTTCTATAATGACACTATGCAGTAGCTATGTGTCCTATATCAGCCTGTTTGTTTTTGCATTGTGATAGACGAAGTATTTTCAGGTTGCTTATTCATGTGGATGAGGGTTTTAGTTTAATTTTCACTGCCTGGACATTGTGTTTTAATGTTGTAAGAGCTCACCCTTCAATAACCTCTCTGCAGCTCCAGTGACTGTGAGGTGTTTCCCAAGAACCACGCTGCGCCCTTCTCCAAGGTGCTGACATTTTACCGCAGAGAGCCATTCTCCCTGGAGGCGTACTACAATAACCCCAAAGAGCTGCCCTACCCAGATCCTACAATAGGTATGCAGAGCACTGTATATTTATTTGAAATCTTTATACCATTTATAAAATATATTGGAAAATATAGTAATATGGTATCAGGGGTAGAAAATATGAAAAATAATATATATGTATATCTATGTGTGTGTGTGTATATATATATACATATATATATATATATAAACACTGATTTATATGAAATGAAAATTCCTGAATTCTCTCTGTGTCCTCACATTGTGGTAGTGGAAGTGTAGTGTAGCAAAAGTGTGTGAGAAGTAGCAAGAGCTCTAGGTGGTTGTAAGCAGGATATATCAACGCATCACTTTACTTCTGTTTCTGCCTTATGGCAGTTCTTTACTGCTTTTTTAATGCCACTGGGCTTCCTCTGGTAACCCTCTGCTGGACGTCTTGAAATGTAGACTTGCATAAAGCGTTCCTCAAATGTCATTGTGGCAGACGTAAGCTCTCATTGGTTTAACTAGAACACAACTCCACACCACAATGTTCACGAGCCCCTGTGTGGATGTTGGGCCCATGTCTCATGGCATATGAGAGGTATAAAATCTTGACCTCCATCCCTTGAAAAGCACTCTTTGTTTTTACACTGGTGTGTCCAACCTGGCCTTCTGTGTTCCTGCAGGTCAGTTCCTGGTCCAGAAGGTGGTCCCACAGACGTCTGGCGAGAGCGCCAAAGTGAAAGTGAAGGTCCGGGTGAATGTGCACGGGGTGTTCAGCGTGTCCAGTGCCTCACTGGTGGAGGTGGTCAAGTCTACAGATGCAGAGGAGCCAATGGAGACTGAGTCTGCAGCAAAGGAAGAAGATGTGAGTTTCTCTGTCTGTGTCATGCATTACCCTGTCCCATACCCTTGCTTTCCATCTGCCACCAGGCATCTGGGGATTGGCTTTTGCTGTTATGAAGAGAAAACCTGCCCTCTCTGATGGAGACCTTCTGTTTGAGTGTTTTCTATTTTACACTGGCTGGTTTTGTCTCCCTTCTTTCCCTCCTTTTCCATGTTTTCATGATCAATGGCTCTGTCTCAGTGAGATCCTTAGTTGCCAGTCTGTTTAAACATTTCCCTGCTCATTAGATGTCTGTATTCTGGTCTTCTAGACAAAGATGCAGGTCGATCAAGGAGAACAGAAGTCCCAGGGAGAGGGCCAGAACACGGATAAGAAATCAGACTCTGAAGATATGGAGGTATGCAGTGGAGTGTTCACCCAACAGCAAACTTTCTGCAAATATCCTGACTATCTATGTTTTGTGCACAAACCTGCTGAGACATTCATAAATCCTTTTTCTTTGGTCGTTTCTCTTATGTTAGACGTCCGAGGATGGGAAACAGGACAAGAAGACCGACCAGCCACCCTCGAGTAAGAAGGCCAAAGTAAAAACGAAGACTGTGGACCTGCCCATACAGAACAGCCTACACTGGCAGCTGTCCAGTGACATGCTGAATGCATTTGTGGAAAATGAGGTAACATTTAAGTTTGGTTTTAAACCACTGTCTGTGACAGGCATAGCTGGAGATGGAGATGTTTTCCAGTGTCTGTCTGTCCATACATCTATCTAAACATCCATTTATCCCGTAAGCTGATGTGAATGTAATATCCATTATCAGAGGGAATGTTTTTAAATTGGTTTAAAATCTTCACTTCAAAGTCAAAATCAGTCGAATTCAAGGTTAACTGACTCATTTATTTGCAAGTAGGTGGTTTGGGAATGTGTACACTATACACAGTGTATATGTACATATATAATTTCCTGATTATTAACTGAGGTTAATACATTGAATTTTTGAATACAACATTTCTGTGAGGTTAATACATGGGTGAGGACTATATACAGGATTGCATTACTTCTCATCCTACTTGATCTGATCTGATTGTGATTCAGTAGGTAATGTTTAGTAGACTGAGGTTAATACAAGGGTTACAAGCGGCAGTTTGCATAAAACACTGACCTGAGGTTTATACATGGTGCAGCTTATATTCGGGAAATTACTGTAATGTTATTGTAAAGCTTGTACAATTTATCTAATCTATTGGCCTTTAAGAAAGATATTTCTCTCCCCCATTTGAAGATCTTAGTCTTCCTTTTGATCTTTCCAGTTAAATATGAGAGTGGTTTGGCAAGGTGAGATTTGTTTGGTTAGTGTCAGTGAAGTCTGATGCTTGTGCTCTTGTAGGGCAAAATGATCATGCAGGACAAACTGGAGAAGGAGCGAAATGATGCCAAGAACTTTGTGGAGGAGTATGTGTACGAGATGAGGGACAAACTGCATGGAGTGCTGGAGAAGTTTGTCACTGAGGAGGTAAGTCCTTGAATTTTACTTTCATTTACAAGCTGCCAATGACTATGGTACATATACTGTACATGCAGTCTTTGCACAATACAGTCTGCCTGACAATTGAAGCAGCACAAGTGTGTGTGTGTGTGTGTGTGTATGTATTAAGAAGGGGGGGTGCTCAACAAAGCAGGATTAAGGGGTTAATCCAGATAACTGACTACAGACTAATACCTCACACCGTACTTAACCTCATGCTCATGATTTGTAAGAGGGGTGAAAGGGATGTAGTTGTGTTCTGTATGGTCATTCATAATTTTTTTGCTTGTTTGGTTTTAATCTTCCGTTTGCCGTGTGTGTATAGAATATGTGTCTGTAAATGTAGTGTTCTTCATTTACATCATGCAAATTTCCATCCATTCACAACCCCCCCACCCCATGTCTGAAATGCAGGAACGTGATTCTTTTACCTTGAAACTTGAAGACACAGAAAACTGGTTGTATGAGGATGGAGAGGATCAACTGAAACAAGTGTACATTGACAAACTGGCTGACTTAAAGGTACAACCAGAGATTTTGTTCACATCTTAAGTTAAGGATCCTAAATGGTTTAAATCAGTTGAAGTGATTTATTTGAAATGTCCCCACCTTTAGAAAATTGGACAGCCCATCATGGAACGATATCAAGAGGCAGAAGAACGACCAAAAGTATTCGAAAAAATGGGGAAACTATTACAGCAGTATATGAAAATTGTAGAGGCATACAAAACCAAGGTAACCACACAAGCAGCACCCATACATGCTCCATGTATACAGACATTGATTTGTCAGCTCTTGTGGCCATGAACACATAAATATGTTGGTAAATATTGGACTACAGGATGAGAAGTATGACCACTTGGATGAAGCGGATATCACGAAAGTGGACAAGACGGTGAATGAGGCCATGATCTGGATGAACAGCAAGATGAACCAGCAGAGCAAACAAAGTCTTACCCAGAAGCCTGTCATCACCGTGAAGGAGATCCAGACCAAGATGAAGGTACGTTTTGCACTGCTGGAGAGTGCATCATTTTTGCCCATCATTTGTGCTCTCAATTTGGTGTGAATCTGGTGTGAATCAATCAATAGCTCTGTTGGTCATCAAGTGCTGTAGGAATAAGAACCAGACAATTTGATACAATGTAGACTGAATAGCAAACTGGCAGCTAATATTAACTGAATAGGGCTTAGCGAAATGAAAGTGAAAGTAAGTTTCTGCGCCCCTTTCGGTTAGTATTAGCTGATTCGTTATTCGCTCTATGTTGTATGAAATTGTCTTGTTCTACCGACAGTAGTCAGTGACCTCAAACAACAGACCTATAGATTGATTCACACCAGATTTCTCCTTTAAGAAGCATAAATAAAAAGCTAAACCTGAACATTTATTTTATTTTTATTATTATTATTGTTATTATTATTACAAAATAACAGTGTTTCATTTCAGTGGGTGGTGGTAGCGGTTAGGGTAGCTGGCTAGAGTGCTAGTAGACTGGAAAGTTATGGGTTTGAATCCCAGCTGCCATCGTTGTCCCCTAGAGTAAGGCACTTAACCCTAGATTGCGCTAGGGGAGACTGGCTCTGAGGCAATTCACAGATATATGCTTTGGATAAAAACGGCCACTAAATAGATAGATTATTATTTAAAAAAAATAGGCATCCATGGCCTACTCGTTAGGGCTTCGGGCTTGTAACCGAAGGGTTGCTGGTTTGATCCCCAACCAGTGGACTATGGCTGAAGTGCCCTTGAGCAAGGCACCTGACCCGCCCACTGCTCCGGGTTAGTGTATACTTTACTGTGTGCTGTGTGTGTTTCACTAATTCACGCTTGGGTTAAATGCAGAGACCAAATTTCCCTCACAGGATCAAAAGAGTATAGATTATTATTATTATTAAAATATTAAATGCATAAATGCCAATGTCATAGTCATTTGGCTTTGTCTTTCTACCTTTTTTGTTAAAACTTCTCACATACCTGCCTATAAAGTAATGCTTTCTGACGAAGCGCTGATTTCAAAACTTTATTGAAATATAGGGCACAGTACAATTGGAGATTAGTTACAAACCTTGCACTGTGAACTAGCATGTTGCTAACTTTACCTATGGTGGGTAGCAAGAAGCCAAAACAAAGCGAGCCGACCAGTCACGCGCTCCCTCCCTGGGGTCTGTGTTGGTTTGTCAGACAGTTAGAAAATTGGGGAGGTATTCATCAGCTCTTGGAGAGCATGTTGGAGAGGGTCTGCCTATTGACGGAGTAGGACAAGTATAAATTGACCTTTAGTGTTACTGGATGGCTTTGTCAGTCATGTGGAAGAGCCATATGTCTATCGTAGAATGTGTCTCTTATTTAATATGTATATACTCTTGAATATCTGGTTTTGTTTTTTCATTGTTGTCTTTACTCTTACATCCATTTAGGAGGTGTTGGACATTTGCTCTCCCACTGTCACAAAGCCCAAGCCCAAAGTGGAGCTTCCAAAAGAGGACCAGGCTGAGCAGAACGGCCCTGTGAACGAACAGACCACCGGTGAGGCCCAGACAGGAAGTCCACAGAAAGGCGGCACAAGTCAACCAGGCTCTGAGCCCACGGAGAGCAAACCAGAAATGGACCTCGATTAAACCTAACCTGGTGCTGTGTGTGAGCACTGATTTGCTAAGGTCTCTGCTTCAGCACCTGATGGACACTTAAGCTCTTCCTGCGCCCCACGGTCATGGGCCTTTCTGGGCTAATTCACATTGTAGGCCTATCTACTGTACTGTTGTTCTTCTTCCCTCTTTTTGTTGTCCATTAAAATTATTTGACATATATTTTCAATCAAAGTTTAAAACTGAACCACAAAGACAACTTTTTGTTTACTGAAAGCTTAGTGGATGTGTGTACATTATCGTTTTGGCATAGTGGGTTGTAGAATACATATTCATGTCAGTTTAAGTTATTATGATCCCCTTTGAAAATAATCCAAAAAGGACAAGGTGATGTGCTAGAATTTCCTGAGAACTTGAAATATTCTTGTTTGTTTCACCAGATGAGACAGTAGTGCTGATTGTTTTGTTTTCACATTTCCTCTACAATATCCCTGCACATTTCTAATTGCTGCATTGTCATCCAAGCAAAATAAGAATTAGAAATGCATATAGCAAAAAAAAAAGAAAAAGAGAGAGAGAAGATATTTCTTGCGTGCCCCACAGTAGACAGAATTTTGGCTCAGCATAGTTCTAAAATACCTGGCAACCCATGTAGCAACCCACATCATAAGCCCATTAAATAATAATGAAGATGCATATTGCCCGCTGCATCTATCTATTAAAGTATACAGTACATGTGTGGGGAGTTAGTTCACAAAATGAAGACTTGTGTTTTCTGAACTTAAAGCTGTCTCTACTTAGCATATGTAAATACTGGATGCTAGGTAAGGTTTTAAATGAGAGATTTCAATGGATATGATGTGGCGAGGTTATGTGCAAGCCAAGCTTGTCTGACTAAATTATAGTGTTGTAAGATATTAATTTTAGTGTCACATTTATAAACAAAGCACTCTAATGTTGAAGCAGACCTTGGTCACTGGTATGCTTTATTTCAGTGATAAATAAAGGAACACAACTTCCTGGGCTGGAAATGACATTTTTCTACTCTGCATCACTGCTCAACAAATAAACAAATAAATGACACATTTTGGTGTATGATCTCGCTACCCAACTTTTGCTTTGTGATGAGCGGGGACGAGGATAGATGCTGATTGCTTCCTCTCTAATTTACGATTTGAGCAATACTTTATTAAACTGATTAGTACATACTGTCAAAACTCGTATAGGGGTCTCACAGCAGATTAGACATTCATGCAAGGAGTCCGGATTTCAGTGCACAGTATGGGATGATTAAAGCAAATGTTCAGCAAATGTTTTCCTGAGACAGTGTAGTAATGACAGTACAAGTCTGGTCTAATTTTGCATTTTACAATGCCACTCCAATAGGCGGCAACGTGCTGCTGTCATCAGGTTGGGTCGAACGAACAGCTGCCCTAGCCTGTGCTGCTGCTGCCCCGGCTTCGCTTTATGAGGGCCAAATACATGGTAATTAAACTTTTATAAACATATTGCCTAGTATTAAGCGACCTAGTGATAACAGAAGTTAAAGAATTTTTACATTGCCTAGCTTTTCAATAGTGTATTACGCTGTTATCCACTGGCATGGAGAGTTTTGGAGCTAACGCTAGCTAACATTGGACCGCAGTGTCTCGCCTTTAGCTAAGTTGGGAAAGCTTTCAAAGTAAGTTACCATGGCTTGTTACTTGGCACGCTGTATATTTTCTGTGGATATCGAAACAACAGTGAGTAAATTCAGACTTGAAATTATTTACCTTTTTTGGTACTGGGTGGATTCCATTCAGCTCAGACAATCTGAATTAGGACATCTAGCCTTTCGCAGTTAGCCAGCTATAGCTAAAGTTAGCTATGCTTAAACATGCTTCAGATGTTTTTTTAGTTTAAAGCAATTTTACTGTTGTTGCCACGAATAATCTACCTGAGTCACACTAGCATAAACATTGTATGTTCTAGCAGGATTTCATTGTGCAGTAAATTGCATAGATAGGTTGCATGTGAGCTACCTCTAAGCCAACACGGTATGTTTTGTGTTCATTTAGGAATTATTGTGTTGACTTGCAGTTTAAATGGCGGATGCTAGGGAAGAAAGGGAGAATGAAATGCTTGCTTTAGCAAGTATTTATGAGGAAGATGTCTTCCGAAAGGTCGATGATGATCGGGGTGAAGTATACCTGTGCCTGGATCTGCCTCCCGAATTCAAACTGGTTTTTCAGGGTAACTAATGACCTGCTGCTTCTCTGAGGTTTCAGTCATACACCTGTCCACACTTCTACTCATAAGTAATGAATATGATTTTATGTATAGCCTACTACTGCATATGTCTATGAAGGCGTTGAATCACAGTAATACATTTCGCAGGAGTGGAACAGACAGAACATGATGTCTCTTTCTTACCTCCCATTGAACTGAAATTTGAGCTACCAGAGGACTACCCATCTTGTTCTCCACCTGTCTTTACACTGAGGTGCACATGGATGCAAAGGATCCAGGTGAGGTGACGGTATTGTCCCAGCAGTGGAGTGGAGTGCACTGAACTGACTTTGAATCTTCAGGAATGCACACAAGTTCTTCCTGTTGAAAAAAGCTTTCCCGTAATGGAGAATTAATCGGGACATTTTCTTTTTTTGTAATTCTCTTAGTGTTCAATCAGTGTGATTGGTGGAAAGGTGCAGGGTATTTGACTTGGTTATTACTCATTAGGCTACTTTATTAGTTTGATCTGTGCTTACACATGCTCGGCTATAATTTCGCTACACTACACTTAAGCTACAATACAGCCTTGGCCTTTTTTATGACGCTTACATTGATACAACAAGGCATTATCACGTACCAGATCCCCACTGAAACAATCACCCTGTCCACCTCATACAACCTGAAAAGCTATTTTCTAGAAACCAGAATAAGGGCTTATTCAGGATATTGAATTTGGGAAAAGGTGTTTACATGCGCAAACACAAAGCCAGGATACTTAATATCCCAATCATATTCGGGATACTTAACCACATGTAAACATAGTCATTATGGCATGAAGCTGCATCCATTCCTTTAAAAAATGTCCAATGCCCTTTTTATTTATTGTCCTGGATTGTATTGAATTGAATTGAGGTCCTGCCTGTGTTTTCATATCCATATGCTCTCCCCCTTGAAGTTACGGAAAAAACATTTTATTTGTGAGTTGTAATATTTATGCTTATGATGTTTATGTTTTTCTGTTTACTCTCTGTTGCATAATGTTGTAGCTGTCGGCCCTCTGCAAGCGCCTGGACGAGCTGTGGGAGGAGAACGAGGGCTGTGTTGTGCTTTTCACATGGATCCAGTTCCTGAAGGAGGAGACGCTGGGCTTCTTGGAGATTCAGTCCCCTCTTCTGGTGATGACACATAGTGAGAGCAAAGCCAAAGAGCAGGAAGGTGTCACGCAAGAAGACACCCCAGACACCCCCCTTGATTCCCGAGCCATTGCGGACCTGGACAATAAGCATGACCTCGCTGCGCAGCTCCTCGACTTTAACGAGGAGCAATGGCAGAAGGTCTTCAATTTAAAGATGTTGAACTGTGGCATTTGTTTCTCAGAGAAGTTGGGTGCCGATTGTCTGTACTTCAAGATTTGCAATCATGTCTACTGCAAT
The DNA here is from genome assembly GCA_027481765.1 of Tenualosa thibaudeaui. NCBI lineage: Eukaryota > Metazoa > Chordata > Actinopteri > Clupeiformes > Clupeidae > Tenualosa > Tenualosa thibaudeaui. The sequence continues at coordinate 23,009,064 of JAIFZK010000009.1, forward strand.
GAATGCATAGCTGAGTACTTTACCATTCAGATTCGAGATGGAAATGTCCAGTGCCTTTCCTGCCCTGAACCCAAATGCACCTCTGTCGCCACCCCTGAACAGGTATCAGGACGTTTTGTGAGATCTGGAGGTATACATGTAAATGCGGTAGTTTTGTATTTTCAAGATTATTATTAATAGTCGTATGCTCCAAATCCATTTAATCAAGGTTGAGTGAACCCTGATAAAGGTCATGGCTTTGACACATCAGGATTGGTATAAAGCAAAGAAATGAACAGGAGTGTGTGGCTATTAAAAATAATCATGAAGTCTTTCATTTTGCCTAGCCAGCATCTCACTGTGAGTGTGCATCCTTCTCTCTCTTTAGTTTTGTGTTTTGAAGTGTTAAGCTTTACATTTATCCCCTTACCTTAGAAGTGTGTGCATAACTAGCCTGGTGCACCAAACACTTTCACATTGTTTCACTTTGTGCAAAGCGACTGGAATCTGGCGGAAACAACTGACGTATGTTTATTTCCTTGTGGGAAGACACTTTCTGTGAACTATAAAAATATTGGGCATGCCAGAGCCCCCTGTTCGCTGACTGCGCAACTTAAAAATTGTAAGTAAATGGAGAGGTCCCTGACTGCTGTTGTGAAATGTGATTGAGTGGAAGCACTAGGGGGCACTAGCCTGGCTAGTGCATACTCACACATAATAAATGATGTGGTAGTTGTGGAGGTCGGCCAAAAAATAAGCGACTAGTGTTTGTGTCAATACACCTGACCTATAACCTTTAACCTTTTGTTTTCTGATTGTGTTAAGAGATAGCTTTGTAGCGTTGTAGAGCTTTAACAAAAGGTCAACAGGTCTCCTAGTGTGATAACCTGTCCTGTGTTCCCATGTGAACTTTGTACCCTACTTAAAAGGCCAGAGATGTGTTGAGTATTTGTGTAAAAATGTGTGTATTGTGTAGTGTGTGTGTGTGTGTGTGATCTGTGTTGTGCTAGCTTACTCAAGGCAAGAGAGTAAACACACTGTGGTGATAGATTGAGGAGTTTTCTGGGTTTGTGGTTTTAGGGTGTGCAAAAAACTGAGCTTGCTCCAGATCAGTTAGGGTTGCCACTTCCTCCTCTCACCTGTGTGCTCTCCCGCAGGTGAAGAAGCTGGTAGGAGAGGCCGAGTTTGCCCGTTACGACCGCCTCCTCCTGCAGTCCAGCCTGGACGGCATGCCAGATGTCGTGTACTGCCCTCGTGCGGTGTGCCGAACAGCCGTGATGCTGGAGCCGGAGACCAAGCTGGCTATCTGCCCAGCCTGCAAGTTTGCCTTCTGTCATGTGTGCAATATGGGCTACCACGGTGTGTCCGACTGCAAAGCCAAGTTCGGTGAGGACTGTCCAGAGTTCTCAGCAACAGCTTATTCATGGAGTTCCTTGTTTTTCCTGTGCCATTACTCAAAGCAGGACTGCATAGAAGTTTCTAGATAGGAGATTCAATACAATAGAAGCAGAGGTTAAAAGCTGAGCTAGAGGCACAAATGCTAGTTTGGTTTCATGTCCATTCAATTTCACAAGAGGGAGGAGGGGAAATCCCCCTTTAAGCAGACCAGAGTCGAGCTCTCATACGCTGACACGAAAAATTATTGAAAAGTTTATATTGTGATGTAATGTGACACTCGAACTTAGACAGACCAGAATTACTCACCTTTGCTCCCACTGCAACATATTATGTAGCTCTGTCTTGGTCAGTATTCAACGATCTTTGGTAGAACCATAACAGCAAGTCTACATCAACAGTGTCTAGTGTTACCCTTATACAAAACAAGACTGACACCATGCTCGAGCTCAAGACTACAAAACATTTTATCGGTCACCCTTAGGGATGAATGGAAACCATAGCAAAATGTTGCAAACTTGGCCCATGATGTCTGTCAGATTACAGATAGATGAATCACTACATTGTGTAGTCTGTCACCTTTGACTGTTGTGGCTGTGTGTGATATTTATTTGTTTGTCGCCAGAGGACATTGTGGCCTTGCGTAACGAATACCTCAGTGCCAGCCCCGATGGGAAGGCATTTATGGAGCAACGCTACGGGAAACATGTCATCCAGAGGGTTTTGGAGGAGTCCTACAGCAGCGAATGGCTGAAGGACAACTGCAAAAACTGTCCTTCTTGTGGCAGAAACATACAGGTGACCGTTTTGAAGAGTGAGCCACAACACATGCACACATACATACATGCATACATACATACATGCATACATACATACATACATACATACATACATACAAACAAATACAAACATACACAGTTGGAAACGGGTTAAGACACATATCGCAAAATCTTCCTCTACATTGTATGTGACAGTATCTGTCACTGTGACTGACTTGCGTAGTTTGTGTAGTTTTGTGTGTGTGTGTGTGTGGGGGGGGGGGTTCAGTAAAATTATATCTGTTCGGCAGTGATTCAGCTTTAATTTTTGTACAATAACGGATTGATTTCTGTGGGTGTTGTGCAGAAAGTAGATGGCTGCAACAAGATGACTTGCAGCAGCTGCAGGCAATATTTCTGTTGGCTCTGCCTGACCACGCTCTCCAGAGCTGACCCCTATGGCCACTACAGCCGCCAATCCTCACCCTGTTTCAACCAGTGAGTTACAGAGAGCCATGCACCTTTCATATGCACACATTCACATCAAAGGCACCATACATACAGCTTCTTCTTCTTCTTTTTCTTCCCCTCCTTCTTCTTATTTGTCTTCCCCTCCTCCTTCTTTTTCTTCTCCTCCTTTTTTTTTTCTTCTTCTTCTTCTCCTTCTGCTTCTTCTACTTCTTCTCCTTCTCTTTCTCCTAGTAGACCTTTGGTGGAGATCAGTAAATAATAATAATAATTTTGAATCTCACCTTCCTCTTTCAGGCTTTTCCAAGGAATGAATATGGAGGATGAAGATGAAGATGTAGGGTTCTTGGAGTTCTAGGATGCCTGTCATTTACTGTTTGTGGATACACTAACTGCACTTTATCAAGAGTGTGCTGGCCAGTCCTGGGTTTTACAGAGCAAGCTAAGCGAATAGCTCTCATGGAGTTGCACAAAAAAGAAGACTTTGCGCATAAGCCAGACTCATTTTAGTTTATTTTGTGAGACACTACCCCTACTCCCCCTCCTCCCCTAATCCAGGTAAGGTGTGCTCCCAGACTTACAATGCTGCTCCTCACTTTGACAGTTTATGAATAAATAAACAAACAAAAGTAGATGGTAAAAACAATCAGTGTTGAAGCTGAGGGATGGTCTGGGGCATGTACCTAGTTATAAATAGAAGATGAGGTGAAATGTACTTTGTGGCAGACTGCACTGTTGCACTCAGTTTTATGTTTAGATTGCATCAGTCATGTTCAAAAGCCAAGTATGATAAGGTTCAACATATCTCCATTTTTTCCCAATCTGTTAGTTAAAACATGCATGATAAAGTGCAAAGGAAATTATGATTTCTCCATGTATTTAATGAAACTTTCAAATTATCATTTGAATGAATTATATGCAATTATATGTTTCTGTGTTTTCGTTTTTTTGCACTTCAAACATGAAGTAAATCCAAAGGACATGTCAGAAATTCCTGTGTCATTTGTGTTGTTTCATGCAGCTAGATAGAGGTTGTAACATTGTAAGGACATGAAAATTGCAGCTACTCCATTATAAACTTCCTTACGTAAATGCAGATGTTTGTGACGAGGTATGTTTGTGTTGACACACATAATGCATGTTTTACACACTTTTATGAATCATCTAGCTCACAGTTCCCTTTCATCATACACTTTTTCAGTGTCGTAGTGCAATGTAGGCTTGGCCTGCATTTTAATGAAATCCTACCGGTGTCACCACAGAGCCACCACAGCCTGTGCTGTGCTGGGACTGGGGCAGAGTTTTGGGAGGGTACGCAAATGAACAATAACCCACCCCCCTGAGGGGGACAAAGACAGTTTGCATTGTAGTGTGAGAGTCAAAAGCACTTCCAACCTATTTTAATCCCTTTGGCTAGAGTTGCTGACACCGAACAACCCTTTAGAACAGCCTGGCCTCATTGGTTTGGGTTGCCAGCCACACTGTCTGTCCCCCCCCCCCCCCCCCCCAATACCACGCCAGCAAATGTAACCGGTTTCCCTGGAGATACTGCAGATAACAGTCAACCAAGACAGTGCAGGTGTGTGCTACCTCAGTTTTGACCTTCCTGTGTAAGTGCCTTTAGAGACCAAAGGTAATGTCAACTATGACTATAATTTATACTATAACTGTGTGTTAGGTTTCTTTGTGTGTCTCAATGAAGTAGGTTTATCCCGTTGGAAATTAAGGAATTGACATTAAAGTCCAGGGCATAATCTGTTTGGTGATGAGTGTTGTTAGATTAGATTCAACTTTATTGTCATTGCACATGTATGAATACAGAGTGAGAAAATACAATTTAGCATCAAAAGTGCAAAGAGCAGAAAGTGCAATATGTAAAGGATGTAAAGTTAAGAGCAGTTATGTACAGGGCTGTGTAAAAGAGGTAAAAGAGGACACTTTTTTATTGCTTTGGAATTATTACTTTCTTTGCGAAGAATTGTTCCTCACATGATGATGTGTATTTTAATGTGGAAGCCGGGAAGATCTGTCACCTGTTAGCCATGCGACTCACATGCTAATTCAGTTGTTTTGATGCTCTGGCTGTTTCATATACGCAAAGATTGGGCTGACACTGTTTACTGATATATTGAGGGATCTTTAACAACAAGTAAACACAAACTAACTATTTCCCTTACTCTCACTCCAAGGAGTTATTCTCATCACACTGGAGCCTAAGCCTCAGTGTAACATCATGATTGAGAGCGACAGGGAGCTGTCTGCCATGGTGCAGGAGCTCTGGGATAATGACATCAATCGTTTGAGACCAGGAACAGACTACCGCATCTCACTGCAGGTTGGGCCACCTGCTTTTTTTTGGGAAATGATTTGGATGTTCTAGTTCTGAGTGTATTCTTTGGTAAAGCAGTTTCTCCAGGCTGTTTATTCCTGTGGCGATGAATGTGGCAGTGTCTGTCTGTTTGTTCTCTGAACAAAAGTCAGAGGTCAACATTGATTCAGCCCCAGTCTTTTGCTTACCATAGCCACTGGAACCATCACAACCTTCCATTCTTTGTTGCCATATCTCAGAGACACACAAGCACACAATCCAACAAATAATAACCTATGTGCTGTGTAGGAACATGCTTCTTAATGAGTCTTTGTATTCAAATGATTTGTAAATCTTGTAAAAACTTGCTCAGAACTGTTGATGAAGAGGGGATGAGTACCATGAACTGGTAAGATATTTTGAAATGTTAAAGTAGGCCGCAGGCATTACTGCTTACTAACAAGAGCCTCAACTTTTCTGTCCCTGTGTAGGGAAAAGCGGGAGATGTTATGTCTGTGTGTGACGACCAAGATGGGATTGGTTCTCCTTTGTTCAGATTTGTTGATGAAAACATTTTCAAAAAGGAGACCTTCATGGGTAGGAGTTCAGCGTGTGAAACAACTGTTTAATTTGATCCCTCCAGTCAAAATTCTGTTCTGAGGGATTCACAAACCAACCTCCAGTGCAGGTATATCATTGGGAAAACAATGGCTGCACATACAGCATTGCCTGAGTGTAATTTTTAAGGCAGTTAATGCTGAAATTTGCCTAAATGTAATTATGAGGGCTGTTCATGTTGAGCACAGTAGAGTTGAAAGAATCTAGTGTTTTCTCTCTCATCATTGCTATGTATTCTTTGTTGAGGAGGCAAAATATCAGTCCTTGTCAGTCAAATTTGACATGTCTAAATTTTGTTAGTAGTATCATATATTATGTAGTTTAACGTATTATCTTCCCTTTGAGTTTATTATCATGTTCAATATCAGTTGATGTAAAAGACTATGCCAAAACTGATACATTGCAGTATATGTCTTGTTGCTGTGTTATGTGTAAATGAGACCTACAGTGAATTCTAGTCAATGATGCAGCAGATTATGCATGTCTGTCTGTACTGAATGCTGAATTTGTGCCATGTCTTAACAGCTTTCATCTCCTTGTTGGATAACTATGAGAGCGACACTGGAGAACCAGAGATCGTAACCCCAGAGGAGGAAGCTGAAAATCACAAGTTCCTGGATTCCATTATTCAGTCGCCCACTATGAAGGTAGTAGCCTGGTTTGTGGCACAGGGCACAGCACCATATAAAGGGCTCTGACTAAATGACTATACTCCCTTTTCCTCACTGTGCTTGAAGCAAAGCTTTGGCCATGATTTCATTTTGGATTCTGAAATGTTGAAGGAATATGTTTTTGTATGGTCTGGTTTACATTACTCAAATTCTTTCCTGATATTGACCTTTGTACTGTCATGCTGTGGAATTAGTGTTTGAGAAGAGTAGTCTAATTGCAAATAAATCACCCATAACATCAGATATTTATCAGACCTCTCAATGTCAACAGTGTTTGTGCATGGATCACCACATTACAGAGAATGTAGAATCATATAATGTTCCATTCCATAATGTTCCATTCTATTCCATTCACTGTTCCATTCTCATAGAACTTGCTCTGTAGTTCATTGACACAATAGAACTGTGTCTTGAAGACAAAATGAAGGATAACTTAGGGGTTTATGACACCAATGGTGGTAGTGAATGCAGAAAAATGAAAAAACATCATCAAAGAAAATGGCTGACATACCAAATTGTGCATTTCCTGCTTAGACAAACCACATTCTCCTATTTTGTTAAAGAATGACATAGCGAGCATGCTATTGGTACTGAGAGACCTGTCATCCTATAGTCAATAAAATGATGTATGTCATTCACAAATGTATAGGTAGTGTAGTTGAATTGTACTGCACAGTTAGATTGTAGATAGTAGATCCTATACCATTAGAAGATATGTCCACTTGCATTACTAATAAATTCACCATTGAAGGGTCAACTTTCAAATGTATTCAAATAGTGGGACGATAAATAAGGATTCTGGCAGTGAGGGAAAATTTGAAAACAAAAGATTTTGTTCACAGTTGTGTGCACCATGGGACATTATATGGCTTCACATAAAGATTGGTCAGGTTCTTTTACTAGAGAAGCTAAAAGTAAGAGTGTAGGTATACTTCCATGTTGACAGTAGAGGGCATCAGCTACTGGGCTAGGCCTTTATGGACCACACTGAGAGAACCAAATTGCCAGGCCACACTTATCAGTGTTTTCCTGGTGATGCAGAACAGATGAAAATACATAGTGACAGACAGTGACACTCTAAAACACACACAGAAACATCCCATCTCTTACCACAGAGACACAGACAGACAGGTCATACATGGGCCTAATTCCCCAATTCTTAGAAATGTTGAAAAATATGAACTTTAAGAAACACATGAATAAAATCCACATAAAATACATGAATACACATATTACATAGATTCACAACTCTCTCAGTTTATAGTCCAGACGTAAACCATAGGATATTATCATACATACATTACCTATGTTGTACTGTTTAGACACAGTATATTTACTATTGTTGTTGTTAACATTATTCTAGATTGCTCATAAGTACCTTGTGGAGAAGCATCTGTCTCCTGAGGATCTGACAGCCTTCAAGCAGCAGCTCTATCAGATCTGGTTCGAGCTATATGCCAGGAGAGGCTCCAGCAGGTTGGTTCTGACCCTATCATTCATATACTGGATTTACTTTCACTTACTCTGGGCAGTTGTTGATGTACCAGAAACTTATTTTATATATATATATATATATATATATATATATATATATATATATATATATATATATAATTTTATTTTATTTTATTTTTTTAGAGTTTAATTAACTAATTGTACAACTGTAGCTATTCACTCCAGACTTGAAATGTCATGGGATTTTACCCATATTGCCCCAGGCCAGACTCCTCAGGATTTGAGCATGTATTTGTTGGAGAGACTCGTGGTGGACGCACAGTCATTGGATTTCACAACTGGATTCAGCTATATTTGCAGGAGAAGCTTGGGCACATTGACTACAAGGGCTACAGTGTCAATGCAAACTCTCCTCAAGTGAGTCTTCTCTCTCTCTCAAATACAAAGAAGCTTTACAGGCATGGCTTAGTGAAGCAGTGTTTCAAAAGCATGCGATAATACAGGCAGATTCAATGTCTGTCAAAGATGAAACTCTATTGTTATTGCTTGCATATCTAGTAAATGGTAAATTAATCTTTTTTCATGTTTGACATATTAAAATAAATCCAATGTCTACTCCCATTTTATCTCTTTCCTCTTCCATTAATTGCAGCCTGACGAAAACAAGCACATCGTAGCCTTACAGTTCAGCTGGAAAAACGGCATCAAACCCAAAGGCAGCATCTTCATCGGCGTCAGTCCAGAATTTGAATTTGCGCTTTACACCCTGTGTTTCCTCACCTCACCTAACGAACGAGTTAAAGTGTCCTTCAGTCTCTATGAGGTGGAGATTGTCTGCCACCATTACAATCAGAAACACATTGGAACCACCTACCCTGTTCTTATGAAATACGTCTAGATTCAATCTTCGATATACACTAATGGCCAGGTGTTAAGAACATTGTTTTGTATTTTTATTAAAAATTAAAAAACGCAATGAAACTTCACACGGGATGTGCGTGGTCTACTTTTTGTGTTTACTCTGTTAGAATGTTGTGCTGCTGTGGCCAGTGGATATCTGGTTACCATTGCACGACCGTGTAGTTCTGCTGTGTCGCCTGTAGGGGAGCGATTGTTTTGCTTCAATCGTAGTCTGAGGCAAATGCGTAGGAGGATCAGCTTGTGGGACGTGAGCCTGTCGTCGTCCCTGATATAGTTTATGTAAGATTTCAGTACTGAGTTTTTCGTTATACCAGCGGAATTCTGGCGATTAATCAACATATCTGACGATGGCTGAGTCAAGCGGAAGATACCAGCAGGTACAACTATGTTGGAAAGACTAAGATGATGTTTGTTCGTCTTTTCTTTTGAGTGCTAGCGATGGCGTTAATGCTAACGTTATTCATTGCTTCTGAGTGTTGGTGGTGATAGGAAACGTTAGGCCTCATTGTTTTGGCAAGCATGGCATAACTTCAGAGCTTAAGCTAAGTAAGTCAATCGCATAATTGACTACCTAGTGTTAGTTATTTTAAACATTCGTTTAGACAGTGTAGCTAATATTACCACGAAAACCCCAGTGTTGTCATTTCATGATGAATTCGAGTGTTGGCTAAGTGCTAATAGCTAGATAACCGAGGTTACAGACTAACGTTGGCTCAGATAAATGCAGAAGCCAGCAAACTTAACCGAGCAGCTAGACGACATTCGCATGATGAAGGTATCTTATTAGGTAAAGTTTAGTTTTTTGTACGTAGAGTGAGACACAATACTATTGTGTTGCGTTTGACATTGTAACTAATTAATACCTGAACTAAACTGAATACAATGACAGTTAGCAAAGGTAACATTAGCCACTTAGGCACTGCCAGATTGTCCACCCCGCTTGGCAGTTAAGATGGATAAAATACATTGCTTACATCTTCATGCTATTTCTGAAGGTTTGTATTCGCCACAGTATCAAGGAATCTAAATGTATACTTAAACGTTAGGAACTTATGAAGCGTTGTTGTTTGTGGCAATGTATTGTTATTTTGTCTGAAAATTACGGTGACTAAACGTTGCACAGCTAACTCGCTAACTGTAATCTACGAAGAAATATCTTCCTCCAAACTACCTTGCTCTTATCAGAACAGTGACGCCAAACATATTATCAACGAGATATTTATAACAATTAGACTACGCAGATAAAGTCAATGTTCTTGTAGCCAGCTAACATTAGGACATTGTATTCAACGTAACAATTTGAAGGCTGTCAATGTCAACATCAGCGGTTGACCTGAAGTTATCCCCATTAAGCACGTAAAGTTATTCTGGACATGCTGTGAAATGATGGGAGTGGAAGAATGGTTTTAGGACATTAGTCGGATTAGAGTTTAACTGTTTTGATAGTGACGCAGTACAACTTAAAACAAAGAGCGCTGACTGGATCTCTGCATAGATCGGCACCTACGAAATCAGCGCTGAACTGTCATAAACTGTTACTGTGATTGCGAGTGATGGGAAACTTGTAGCCATTTGGCCTATGGTCGTTTTACCCCACTGTCAGGTCATGCATATTAGGCCTTAATGTTTCTTCAGATAACTCGCCATTTTTTATTGATGGACTGGAAATCCTGTTGATTGACACCCAAAGGCTTGTTTGCTCTGGCATGTGGTTTACCTTATTCCCCATAATCTGTGACCACCTGCTGTTTTATATCTTTGAGGAGGCAGTGATAAGTTATCTTAATTGTTATTGTGTTCCTTAGCCTAAATGTTCCTTTCCTAGTCTTTGTTAAATTTGAGAGTCAAACTGAATCCTGTCAATGCTTGTGGTGGCCTAAGTTTTGGAGCTTTGTCGCCATGAACGCCATTGTGAAACAGTCTTGGAAATGTAAGCTGATTAGTCCCAGAGCCATATAGAGAGAATAAGCCTAACAAAGAATCACTTGATGTCAGAAAGAACATTACATTTCACCAAGTGTATTTTGTGAGACTTAATTTATATGTTTTAGGAATTAAATGGAATGTTTGCTTTTAAATTGCTTGTTTTATAAACTATTTATGACATTTTGGTTGCTCTGATCACTGTCATTCTTCTGCTTCAAACTGCCCTGACCATTTTTCACCTAAAGGCCCTCTTACCCTTTTGGACAGAGTATGTCATTGCTCCTTTTCTGACATTATACCATCTGTAAAAGCTTTCAAAGTTACCCTGAAAATCTCGTAAATTAGGTCATTGCTGGCTTTGCTTTGGCTTTGCCAGAGAAAATTTTTACATACATATTGCACATTGTATGTTTCAGCAGGCACGTGGTATGAAGTCATTTTGGATACACAAGCAATTGGCAGCAAGTTAATATAGGATCAAGAAGGGCAGATGGAATGTTGAAACTGCTTTAACAGTTGTCCCTAAATCTGATTGGTTTTCCAGCTGCCCAATGAGGAAGAACCAGAGGATGCGCCACAGGTTGCTGCTGATGCCCCTCCCCCATACAGCAGTATAGCTGCAGACAGTGCAGGTAAGTCTGTTATACTTTAGTATAACATGTTAAATATTCCATTCTTTTCAATTCATAGCCCTGTTGCTCAAGGTCACAGAGTGGTGTCGGTAGGAAAAAGACTAAGAAAATTTGATACAATATAGACTGCACAGTGAACAGGCAGCTAACACTGACTAAATGGGGCACAGTGACAGTCACAGTTACTTTCAGTTTTATTGTCATATGCCCCTTAACTTTAGCTGCCCGTTTGTTATTTGGTCTATGTTTGGTCTATGTTTCTATGTATGTATCATATTTTCTGTTTTTTCCCCCACAGACAGCACTCAGAGACACAGAACATACATTCTGTCCCTGTACTTTGAAATCTTTGTGCATGCAAAGCTCTCTGACAATCCAATCAAATAGCAAACACAGCCACACCCTCATCCTTTGACGAGTAGTTAGTTAATCTGTTGTTAATTGCAAGAGCATTGCAATCATGTTAGGAATGAGTTTGACTGGCACTCCTGGTATGCAAGAAATTGAAGTTGTTTTGTGCTTCTACATTACATTTACATTACATTTAGGCATTTAGCAGACGCTTTTATCCAAAGCGACTTACAAAAGAGGACAACATTCAAGCTACGACACAATGAAAGAAACAAACAAGGGGTGCATATTGCTAACATAGAAACTGCACCATTTTAAGTTGAAAGTGCAATAGTGCAGAGAAACTAAATTGTTAAGTGCATTCTCAAAGTTTACGCCAGGAGATATTCTTGGAAGAGCTGGGTCTTCACAAGTTTCTTGAAGGTGGAGAGGGTATCAGTTGATCTGGTAGCATTTGGGAGTTCATTCCACCAGCGCGGAACCAGATATGAGAAGAGTCTGGATTGACCTGCACAAGGTGTTGGCCGTGCTAGAAAACGTTCCTTAGAGGAGCGAAGCGGTTGTCGGGTGACATAGGGCTTCAGGAGAGAATTCAGGTAAATGGGAGCAGAGCCGTCATTCACCCTGAAGGCCATCATAAGTGCCTTGAATTTAATGCGAGCAGCCAAGGGTGACCAGTGAAGTTCAATGAACAGAGGTGTGACGTGTGCTCTTTTTGGCTGGTTAAAGACCAGACGTGCAGCTGCATTCTGGATCATTTGTAGCGGCCTCACTGCACAGGCTGGTAGGCCTGATAGGAGGACATTGCAGTAGTCAAGCTGAGAGATAACCAGGGTCTGTACCAGGAGCTGGGTTGCATGTTGGGTTAGGTACGGCCTGATCTTCCTTATGTTGAATAGGGAAAAGCGGCATGACCGAGCCACAGAGGCAACGTGATCTGCAAAGGTCAGTTGGTCATCAATCATGACACCTAGGTTTCTTGCCACTTTGGTGGGAGAAACAGACAGGGAGTCGGTAGCCCCAGGGCTCTGCTGAAATTGCAACTGTAGCATTCACAGAGTGCAAATGTCACACAAAAGTATAGAATCAGAAGCCATATATGTGTTGTGTTGTGTTGTAGCTTGAATGTAATCCTCTTTTGTAAGTCGCTTTGGATAAAAGCGTCTGCTAAATGCATAAATGTAGATGTCTTCTCTTCATGTCCGCTGTTAAGTCCAATGTAGCTAGTTACATTGATTACAATGAAAGCTAATGCTAGCGTTTCAATGTCAAAATTCTCTTAATTCCTTCCTTAGCTTATTACGACTACAAAGAAGATGGGTCTTTCCCCAAGCCTCCATCCTACAACGTGGCCACATCACTACCATCCTATGATGAGGCGGAGCGGCTCAAGGCTGAAGCCACCATCCCCCTGGTTGCAGACAGAGTGAGTTGAATCCTTTTTCACTAATCCAGTGGCAGAGAGATCCAAATAGGAGACAGGGCCAGGTGCACCCCTGCGCGACTCGAGCTCAGAGTGTAAGGAGTATGGGGATTCATCACTTGTGTGATAAAACGGCTGTTGTGCGGAGTTCCCTTTTTTCACTGTGTGCGTGTGCATTTGTGTTTTTTTTGGGTGGGTGTGTTTGCGCACCATTCACTTGCATGCTTATGTTAGTCTGTACACACTGTTGAATTCTGTGTAGTCTGTCGAACAAGGACATACTAAAGAGTGTGGTAGTGTGAAGTATGAATGCACCGAAGAGTGTGGTAGTGTGAAGTATGAATGCACCGAAGAGTGTAGTAGCATGAGGTACAAAAAAATTAACAATAAAAAAAATGGCAGCTGCATTTTTTTCTAGTGAATTTCAAACTGGGTTGTTTAAATGGCTGTTGTCTTTACACATACATATTAGTATTAGCACATATAGAGTGAAGTTCAACTACAGGGCACCCAACTTGTCATTCTCCACACATAGTCTCTACTAGATGCTCCTTCCAACCAATTTTTTTTACTTCAAGTGATGTTGCCATTAAGAGACCTGGGTCAAAGAGCACACCACAGGGCTCTCTGCATCTGTGTGTGAGGTATTTTATGCATGTGCGTGTATTTTTTCCTTCCTTCTCTTCCTGCGGCCCCTCTCTGTCTATCTCTTTTCCCTTCCCCCTCTCTCTCTCTCTCTTTTATGCCTGCCCTGTGTTTTATACCACTCTGTTTCTTTGCTTCGCACTGCTTACGCTCAGAGCCGGGAGCGGCTGACCACTTTTGATGACGTAACGCGCAGTGCGCTGGAGGTACAGTACCTGAATGGTGGTGTGTGACCTGTGTGTGAGACTGGACCTGCAGAGAGGCTTAATCTAATATCTAACTAATGGGCTATAAAACTAGTCGTTGCAAGTGAAATGTTGTAATATGTTTGCATTGCATTCTTTAAAGGAAAAATTTATAGTCAATGGCCCATATCCCTGAATTTTTCAGGCTGCAGAGTGCTGTCGGTAGGTAGAAGAACAACACCATTTGGTACAACGTACATGGACTGATGGGGGCACAGGAAAGCAAAACACAGCTTTCATGTCTTAGTGATGGCTAAGATTTTGCTATTTGGTCTACATTGTACCAAATTTTGTTGATCTCATACCTAGTGACAGCACTCGGCAACGTGAAACAACAGGGCTACGGGTTGGTTCACTCCGGATATTCCTTTTAAGACATGCTAGCGCAAAGACGTTGCTCAAGTGACTCATTTGTCGTAATCGGATACGTAACAATACAAACTCTGAGGTGATTGTGATTATTGTCCTAATTGTTGCATGGTTCAACTTATTGGTGTCCTTTGTCATGTTTGTTGACAGGATGACGACTTTATAACCAGGGATGATTTTGATGACGCTGACCAGTTGCGGATAGGAAATGATGGCATCTTCATGCTGACTTTCTTCAGTAAGTTTGTGTGTGTGTGAATGTGTGTTTGAGCTGTTTCATTGTGTGTATTGAGTTTTCAGTGCCATGTTTTGAAATGTTCAAAGTTGTCATAAAAGTTGCTGCATAATTGTGAATTAGGGATTGTCCCAACTCTGCTCTGTCTACTTGTATTGGCCTCTCACACTTGGTTGGTTTGGGTTGATCGTTTCAGTGGCTTTCCTCTTCAACTGGATCGGCTTCTTCCTCTCTTTCTGCCTCACAACCTCGGCCGCTGGGCGTTACGGCGCCATCTCTGGGTTTGGCCTCTCGCTCATCAAATGGATTCTGATTGTCAGGGTAAGATAGAGCTAACTTGGTTTCCTGTTGCACCCCTACTCTTCAGTGGAAGCTAAAGTCTAATAGATATGAAGATAAGAACAAGATGCAGAAGTTGCTACTGGCCTTGCAGGGAGAGGAACATTAGGTGCAGATGCAAAGACTTCACACGCACACAATGCATCTGAGTGTTAAGGAAACAAAAGCTACATAGTGTGCATAAAGGTTTCCGGAGAGAGAGGAGAACTATAACAAAGAGTAGTGTGTCATGAGTTTGTATCATGTGACCAGAGAGGTAATTGCTGACGGTAGTGACCAGGTGTCAAACTCACACAGAAAAATTGCCTATACTTTTTTTGTTTTTTAATTTTAATGGCTGTCTCTCTTTTTTTCTTTCTTTCTTTTCTATTGTTTCTCTCTTCCTGACCCCTTCCCTGTTTCTCAGTTCTCTGCATATTTCCCAGGCTATTTTGATGGCCAGTACTGGCTGTGGTGGGTGTTCCTGGTTCTTGGTGAGTTGGACTGATTTGGTCCCTGTTGTTCCTCTGTGGGAGGAATGCAAAAGAAATCTGTTGCCATTAAGAACCTCAGTGTCAGTCTTTCTGCATATGGTTGTTTGTTAGCCCATCATGGAACCAGTTCTGAAACACAGTGGTAGGAATGTCAGATTCCTTTATGTCTATAAAACTACTAGATTAGGACTATTAAGCCTGTTACAGTTAATGCTATGCACGGATCAGTAAAGTGCCTTTAAAGAAGCCATTCAGAGCGAACAACTGCACATCAAAAGATGAACAGGGGTACTTTAGAATGACATAGGAAATAGGTCAATATTCTTCAAATAAAGTGTTTTTGTGTGCTTTTAAGTACAACACTATTTGACATTAAAATAGTTAGGGGACTATAGAATAAATGAAGTAAATAAATCCTCTTTTTTCAGATGATTCATACCAGGTTCAAATAGTTTGTTTTTGCTTACTGTTTGTGCATTCACACTAAGAGTCACTAAAGCTGTGTAATTGCCGCAAATAGTTCACTTGTCAACTTTTTACTGACAAAAGTGACAAAAGCGATGAGCCGAGCTAAAAACAAAGTTGAAAACCTCTCAGCTTTATGCAAAAAAGCTGTGACGTGTTTCGTCTGTAAATGAAATAGCAGTGGTAACGTCATGAGCGGTTAGAGCAACATGAGCGAACACAGATATTTTAGCAGTGATACTTTATGAACGACAGAAGTCAACTATTTTTACAGCTTTAGTAGCTCTTGGTGTGAATGTACATTTAGACAGGCTAGAAAGCAGGTTGATTTTGGCTAAAGAAAATTTCAATAAGAAGAATCTTCTGAAACCTGTGAAGCATCTTTTGACACCTGTGAAATATCTTCTGAAACCTTTGCTCCACAGGGTTCCTCCTCTTCCTCAGAGGCTTCATCAATTACGCCAAAATTCGCAAAATGGCCGACACTTTCTCCCCCATTCCTCGCACCAGAGTTCTTTTCATCTATTAATGGTAAAATCACCATTTATGTCTCAAAAGAAGCGAAATATCTTTGTATGTTTTGAAAACCTTATTTATAATTGTCATTATGTATAATCTGTGTCATTATCCTCAACCAGATTCTGTGTTGTCTTGCAGCTGTAGGATCCTGGCAGCCTTCAATGAGACTTGTATGTTTAAGAACAGCTTTTAAACAGCTCTGGAAAAAAGACAAGAACACACACACACACACACACACACACACACACACACACACACATACATACATACACACACACACACACACAAATATGACCAAGATTAAAAAAAATGAATCAAGTTCAACTGTAATCTGACCATAGAACTCCATCCCTGCTGGAGGGAGGGAGATGTTCTTTCAGGAACATCTTGTTTCTGCAGGAATAAAACAATTCTCTTTGTATGTTTCTAGATGTATTACCAGTGAATGCTGACAACTCTTTATCTCATCCAATCATTAGTTGTTAACATTAAGTGCTATTTGCTATCAAGTCTGTGAGGGAAAAAAAACAAACAAAAATCTGTATGAAAAGATAATAATGCCTTATGTATGATCTGTTTGTAGACCTGGCATGCACTTTGCCCTAGGTAGCCATTAGGGGGCAGTATTGTTTTGATTATTTTTCTTTCCCCTCATGTATTGTGGTACACTGTTAACATAGAGGTGGGATCAAAGTGAGTTATTTGTTGGAGGCAACATGAGACAGATTTGTAATGTCTGACTGTGCTGTCCTCTCCCTCTCTGTACACGACTTCAGTTGCTCATCCGAAGCTTTTACTTACAAGTAGAGTTTCTATGATTGTGAAGCATTTGCCCCTTGGATGAAAAGAGCACAAGTTAAATGATATTTATGTATATGTATGAAAAGTATACCCATGCTAAGTCAGTGATTGAGGGACATCCGTTGGCTATTCTTCTGTACTTCTGAAGAGCTTCACATTTGTTTGCCATTAATTATTGTTTCCAATCTTCTCTTTGACTGTGGGGATGGTGTCGGGTCTGGGTGAGAGGCAGGAGAAAGCCAGCTCTAGTATGTACATGTGACTGGCATACAAGCAGCTTTTATCAAGTGTGATTTACATGACTGCTTTTTGTCAGTGCTGAGATGTTGTACTTGCCTCGTCAAGGGTTGTACAGTAGTCCATATCACCATGAGTTTAAAGTGATGGGGCTGATGGAATAAACCAGCTTTTAGTATGTATTTTGGAAGCACGATGCTGTGCTCGCCCCTACCCTCTGCAAATGTATTTTAATCAAAGTTTAATTAATGTTATGTACAAGTAAGTTTAAATGCGCATTGGCAGGCAAGTGTAAAACAAATATATACAGTATAATAATAATAATAATTATAATAAAGTTTGCCTGGAGGGAGTAGAGTTGGATCTAAGTGATGCACGTAGGGAGCAGGGTTGATCTTTTTTTCCGGACTTGCCTGATGCGTTCTGAAGTGGACGTATGGCTCTGGCACCATGACTCATCTGTGGAGGTGCATCCCACGTGTGGAGTGTCCACCTTCTCTGCTCATTAGCCCCCATGTCCAGCTCCAGCGCAGGCAGACACCTCAGAGGGTAGACACACACACACACACACATCCCGCCCGGCCCCGCAACGCCAGCTGCCAAACTGAGCATGCTTTTTATTGTGACTGTGTCGTGTGTTTTTATTTTTCCTTCTTCCTCCTCTGTTGCCCTGGTCCACCTGTGGCATCAGGTGTGCGGAAGCGCACAGATACACATGTAAACGACTGTAAATACCATGTCAATGCAACTAAAGATCACTTGTGTTGCCAACCCCTGTTAGAGTGTCTTGTCTTCTTGTTCTCTGTGTTGGTTTGGTGTTTGACAGTTTAGTCGTGATAAGATGGATGGGTATTTCAAGTATGTGGTCCAGGGACAAATGTGTGCAAGTTACCTGGGTTTGTTTTGTTGTGTTGTTGAATAAAGCCTTAAGACTACTCCCAGGTTACTTACCCAGGTGTGTTCCTAAAACATGTACTTGAGAGAGACCTGTGGAGTCCAGTCATGATGGATGTGGATAGGATTGTCTACATACACTTTCTACATGTTTCTATAAGTTTTGCCAGTGTTGGTATCAGCACAATATATACATGTGCATATATTTCTGTCTGTACATGTATGGTTATAACTTAAGCACAGTGCACAAAGCTCTTCAGCGTGTTGATGAGTGTGTTATTTTATGCTTGTTATTCTTGAAAAGAACATCTAACAATTTGAAAATCTCTCATTATTGCCTGCATGTGTGAGTGTGAGAGAGATATTTAAAGTTCAAACCTCTCCCTGTCTCTGAATTTGAACCCTTAACAGCAGGTTGGACCAGTTTGTTAGCAGTAGAGAGGAGTGTGTGTGTGTGTGAGAAAGAGAGAGAATAGTGTGTTGTGCTTTATGTGTGAACAGGTGAGTCATAAATCTATTTCCTCTCTTCCCAAAGCCTTTGGGACCACGGCACTCTACCAGTTCCTTCTGTGAGAGTGTATGTGTCATTATTAAGTCTCTGTTTTCAAAGATGCGGTCCGCAATTTGCTTTTCTGAAAGGTTGTTGACATCTGTGATCAGCAGCCAATCAGGTTACACCTCCTTTTGGTGTTATTGAAGCACTGTGTTGATAGTCTGGGATTGTTTTCAACTTGGCCAGGTTCTGAACAGCTGAATTTTTTTTTTTTAAGAAACAAAATAAACAAACAGTGAAACAGGCAGCCTGATGACCACAGACTTTCACCAAAAGAAAAAAATTACAATCATAGGCTGTCCCCATATCCCTTAATAGTGAATTCCCACCACTCAACGAACATGGCTAATCAGAACCCCCTCAGACCCACTCAAGGCACAGTGTGTGTGTGGGCAAGGCGGAGTAGGTTGGAAACAGCAAACGCCCCCTCCTAACCTTCCATGCCTCCTGCATATTGATCGGCGGCTGTGGCCTGGACGATGATTGGATTAGACTGGCTGCTGGTACTGATGCGGGTGTGTGAGTCACTCTTGGGTTGGGGGAGGGGGGGTTGGGGGATGGGCGCAGGCAGGTAACTCACACATCTTCACTGTCACGCTCCCTTCATCTCCTCCTTCTCGTTTAGCGTTTCACACCTCCTTCTCTTGTCTCTTTGGTCTGTTTGTCCCACCATGTTTGTTTTTGTTTGTGCAAATCTGTAAAACTGTATGTCTATAGCTTGTTGCTGTCTTTCTCCTTCGGTGAAGTCTCCTTTTTATGTTTCAATGAATTAATGGGATGAAGGGAAAGGTCTCACCCTCTTGCTATGCCATCAGAATCTAAACAAACATGCAAGCACACAAAGTATGGGAAGATTCATCTCACACACAGCTCACAGGCATACACACACTGCACACAGGCAATCTGGAGAGTGGGGGATGCTGGGAGGCAAGGTAGACGTCACACACACACACACTGCACAGGCAATGGGAAGAGTAGGGGGTGCTAGGAGGCAGGGAAGACGTCACACACACACACACACACACACACACTGCACAGGCAAAGGGAAGAGTAGGGGGTGCTGGGAGGCAAGGTAGACGTCACACACACACACACACTGCACAGGCAATGGGAAGAGTAGGGGGTGCTGGGGAGACGTCACACTTCCGCAGTGCATCAAGGGAATCAGACTGAGTCATACCAGAGAGGGGGAGGGGCTGCTCTTTATTCATATTTCTCTCTCTCTCCCCCCCTCCTTTTCCCTTACCCTCTCATAATCTCTCTCCCTCCTCCTTTCCATCTCTTCCACTTCCTCTCTGTTTCTCTCCATCACTCACTCGTTCTTAACAGTCTTCACTATCTGATGTAATTCAGGTGACCTATTTATTATATTTGTCATAACCTTTCAGGTGTGTGTGTGTGTGAGTGTGAGTGTGAGTGTGAAAATGTGAATGGTTTCTGACCTCTGCCACAGGGTCTTTAGTGAGTCAATAAGCCCAATGCTGATCTGTCTCTGAATCTCAGTCATGTAGGCAGCATTGGTTTATATATGGATGTCTGTGTATGTACAGTGTGTGTGTATGAGAGAGCGAGAGAAAGAGAGAGAGCGAGAGAAAGAGTGTGCCATCCTTGCCTTGGTCCTGAATGACTCACTGCTGCAGCGCTTTGTGGGAGAGGCTAAAGCTGGATACCCCACTGGAAGCCCAGCCAACACACATAAATGTGTGTGCGTGTGTGTGTGTGTGTGTGTGTGTGTGTGCGCGTACAAACACAAAGACTGCATGCTGTCACATCCGGTCCTCCTCAATGCAGTATGGCCTATAATTAGCTGACGTTTACTGCCTTGCGATCTAACCCCATGGATCTAGATTCCGCCAGAGAGGAAGAGAGGGAAGGAAGGAGGGAGGAGAGAGAGAGAGAAAGAGAGGGATGAATGAAGGAGGAGGAGAGCAGAGGACCAATGGTAGCCTGGCAGGATGATGATGACGATATGTGAGGTAGACTTCCCTGTGCCGCTCACAGGACCTGTATTTGCCTCATTCATGCTTTGGCATATATGTCACTGAATGGCACTGAACACCCTGCCATTCACTGAATACATCTACATATATATATATATAAAAATAGCCTTGAGGCATATTTGGAATCTGCATAGATATCATAGGAAGCTTGTCACTATATAAAATTAATTAATGAAAAATAAATTACTGTATTTAATTTTTTTTTTAAATGTAGCTCATTTACAAATGAAATGATCATAACTGCTTGCTGTCAGAGATGCAATCTGCTGTTGTGGGTGGGGACGGAGACACTGCCTTTAAAAGAAGGCAAAGTAAAGTGTCTGTGTGTGTGTGTGTGTGGTGCAGAAGGGCAGGAAGGTGCTGAGGGTGTAATTTGCGACCATCTGTAAGGCCTGAAGCCCTTCCTCTTCGGAACTCCCCCTCTGAGGTATGGAAGGAGAGTATCACTCTTCTCTCTCTCTCTCTCTCTCTCTCTCTCTCTCTCTCTCTCTCTCTCTCTCTCTGTGTGTGCGTGAGTGTGTGCACGCGCAGAAATGTGGGCTCAGTGACCTCACTCTGAGACAAGACTGATTACTCCATTCTTTTCCCTGCCTTGGTTTTCTCTCCCCCACCCCCTCACTCCAAAACCTGTCTGCAAATACTCCTGATGTTGTCTCTGTAAATGAGAGGTTAGAGAGGTATATGGGGTAGTGGGCTGTACATTTATTGGCAACCTAGAGCAAATCGCACCCACACCCTGATACTTTACTTACTTTTTCATGTCTGTGTACAATCTTCCAGTCTGTGTACGTCTTCCAGTACAATCTTCAAGATCACAGAAATTATCAATACATATTTTTACCATCTGGCAATTCCACACAAAATTGTCACACAACACACATTGTCCAAACACCAACACAATACCATGTTATGGTATGACATGAATGATGATTACATAAAATTTGAGCATTCATTCTTTTTGGTTGAAGACACAATGAAGGCATTTTGTTGTCATTATGGATGGAATGTATTTGTGTAGAATTGCCCAATTACATTTTTTACTTAGTACACAAAAATAAATTATTAAAATGGCCCATGATAAAAACAAACAGACAATAAAATAACATACTGTATGAATACAGAGAATCTATTCTAAGCATTCTATTCTAAACATTCTATTCTTTCCATGTAGTATGTGTCACATACGTATAGGATAGGCTGCCACAAAGGGACACAATGCCTCTTGAGTGCCTAAGCAGAGGTTATAACAATGGTTGTAAATGGGTACAGAGGACGTCTCTGTCTCTGCTTCATTGTGTCCCTATAGCCCAGAGCCACCACATAGAGATACATTCTCTTGTCTTTATCCTCCTATTCTCCTGTCTTCTAAATGAGCTTGTATTTCTAATATGAGCAACTTGAATGCGTGTCAGAAGAGGGCCAGGGATCTGCACATTGAATGGCTCTGTTAGGTTAGTGATATAGGGATTGGGTTTTATTTTTGGTCTGTACTGTCCCTCTCTTCCAAGTGGTTCTGAGTCACCGTCTGCAACATGGAGACAGATATTTATTAGATGTCTGAAATCAAACACTGTCACAGAGCCTATTTGTCTTTACATAGTGTGTGTGTGTGTGGGGGGGTTTCTTTCTGTCTGTCTGTGTCAGCAGGTGTGCATAACCACGCACTGCTATCCAAATGTTTTCAATCCCAGTGGTTGGAATTATAGTGGCTCCTTCCTGCTTTTGAAATGGGCAAGTCAAGCATTCTCTCTCTCTCTCTCTCTCTCTCTGCTCTCTCCCCTCCTCCCTCTCTCCCTTCCTCCCCCTGCAGTAATAGTTCTATGGCTTCCTGAATAATGGCTCATCCGTTGGCCCGGTGTCTGCTGGGGAATTTAGCAGGTGGCTTGGCAAGGTCTGTCTTGCTGCTCGTCTTTTCTTTCCTTCCTTCCTTCTTTCTTTCTTTCTGGTTCCATTGTGATTAATGCATGATAACTTTGTAGATAATAATTTAAATTTAAATAATTTGTGACAAATATTGCATGACATTTTGTTTTCACAAAACATCTGTAATGTTTCAAACTAAATCTTTTACACAAACACACACACACACACTCACTCACTCCCAGTAGAAGTGGAGTTGTTCTGGCTGAGTCCATCCCTCTCCCCCGCTGACTCCAGGGATTAGGCCCTCACTGTTGGGCCTTCATGCCTGTTGTCCCATGAGGAGCCATGTTGTTTGTCAGAGGAGCCGCAGATTTCCTCTAATCTGGCATGCTTGACATTCCCGATTTCCCACACTGAGCCATGACTTTCCCTCCCTCCTTCCATCTTTCGCCCTCTGTCTTTCTCCTTTTTTCTCTCCAGTTTATCCCTCATTCACTCCTTCTTTCTCCCTCACTATGTCTTGCTCTCTCTCTCTCTTTCTCTCTCTCACTCCTGAAATTGTACATTTCCACATTTACAACAAAATGGATTTTTTTTTTTTTTTTTTACTTGGAATTGATTGCATTCATTCTTAATGTTCATTCTCTGTGCTTTCTGTTTGAAATGAATTGTTTTCAATCGCTCAACTGTTTTCGAAATTAGCATTAAAGATTAGTATTCAAAATAAATTCAAGGTGGCCCTGTACAACTTTATGTTCAAAATGTTTGACATTATAATAGAACCATGTGGTGGTTTCTTGTTCTCTGCTCTCACTGGTGTTCTCCCATTCAGCGTGGCTTTTTTCCATGTGGAAGGGAAAGACGTTGTCATGTACCTTGGTGTCTTTCCCTCTGTCTCAGGCACTGAGGTGAACATGTTGCAGATGTTGGACTGTGTTTAGGTTGTGTAGACTGTTATCTGTAATTATAGGTTCTTTGTCGCATTTGTGTGTGTGTGTGTGTGTGTGTGTGTGTGAATGGAACATAGAAATTGAGATACAGCGTGAGAGAGTGTAAGTTGTCTTTGTTCGGCTGTTTGTGTTCACGCCTTAGCCGTCACGCATGGTTGGACCTTTCTGGAATGTGGAAGTGTAAAGTATTGCGATGATTGAGCCGCCACAGGTTCTCCCTGTCCTCTGTGTCTGTCCGTGCATTCTCTCTCACACTCTCTCTCTCTTTCTTTCTTTCTCTCTCTCTCCCTATTCCTTTCTCTCTCTTTTCCTCTCTTTCTGTCTCACTGTCAAGTGTGCTTGAAACTCTGCATGTTGTGTGGGAACATCTCTTCCTCTTGATTTTGTACCGTGCTGGGTGAGAGGGGAGGGATACCACTCCTTACCTCTCTCTCTTCTCCTCCACCCCAGTCAGGTGTTGTGGAGGGTTGGGGTGGGGGTGGGGGACCAGGCACGAGGGACGGCCCAGGAGAGATACAGGGGCCAGAGGAAACTCTAGCCCTGAAAGAGGGCTTGTGTCTGGGCTTGTGACTGGTCACTGGGGGGGCCTCATCCACCCAATCACCCCCACCCGCTCCACTCCACCTCTGGCTGCCCCCAACCGCTTGTTTTGGTGGGGCTGCTTCAGGATATTAGCCCCCCAGCACAGCCTCTAAGCAGCTAATTGCTATTTTCTTTCCTCTGTGTGAACAGCAGGGTGGGAATCTGAAGGAGGAAGTGGAAGAGATGCTGGGGGGTTGGTTGGGTGTAGGGGTGAAGCCTCTATGGCTATGGAGGACATGAGCCCAGCTGCAGCTGTAAAACACTCACTCCCAGGAATGTAACCAAATCCCAACACATTACTCGGAATGAACAGATAATGGATTCTAAACAGGAATATGTTCCAATCCGCATAGGAGGTTAAGAGTTCTTGAGCTGTTTTTCTGCAGCCTCCTTAAAGTTTTGTCTGTAGAAAGGCAATTCATTGCAAGTGTATGGCCTATCCAAATTATTTGAATTGCCCCAGTATCCTGACCATGTAAGACCCTGCACATTAGTTGAAGGGTTCAAAACTACAGTATGAATGCAAATATGTGGTGCATCTAACCTTTTTCACGATTGTTTTCATGATTGTCCCTTTCAATACTTATCATTGTTTTGCTATTTTTATACTTTGTGTTCAATAAATGTATTTATTAAATTATTATTTATTAAAATACCACGCTAACCACAAGTAAGCGATAGCGGCCGCCGAGGTGACCAGTTTGATGGAAATAACGGCGCAGTGGCAGCAAAGAACTCTGCATCGCGCGAAGCGTCGAGCGGAGTTCCTTCCGCCAAGTCATTATTTCCATCGAACTGGTCACCTCGAAGGCCGTTATCCCGCTTATCTCCCGTTTGTATTTAGGATATAATTTTACCTATAACTTTCTTCATATTTAGGAATTATGTGCACGAACTACTGAAAATAGCCTATTATAGCTTCCGTTAAGGGGAGAAAGTACAGCGTGGAATACTTTACTACTACTACTACTACTTTTGTAATCGTTATCATTCATAAGTGCATTGATATGGAACGGTGATTAAAGTTTTTCGGATCTACTACATATACAAGTACATACTCTACATGTATGTGGCTGTGGCTGGTCCCCAGGGAGTACGAGCACAAATGTGTAATTAGAACATTTTCAAATTGAGAGTTCCTATTATGATGCGACAATTACCCTCAGAATTTTTTAACACAAAGTTCTATGAAGCGATAGAATGTTCACATAGAATTCTAGAAAGACAGGGGAAAAACCTGACTCACCTGTGCACAGTATTATTAAAAGCACTCATCCCTCAAAGATAGCCAGTTATACAAAATTCCAACCTCATCAGCCAATCAGAAAAGAGAATCCTATTGTTAACGGAGATATGTGTACATTATTCTAGTGACATAAAAATAAGCTCTGAATGATTAAAAGAAATCCAGCAAGATCTTTCAAGTATATTCTTCAGTCTGCTTGTGAGAGCATCTTCCCTGGTTTGAACTTTGGCTGACACTAATTGCTGCCCTAAATTTGGCTCTGATTTGAATGTCAGAACACGGGGACAGCATGTGGCCAGTGACCTTGTGAACTTGCTCCGGTCAACACAAATGATGCAACGCCCAGTACAGTCCATGAGTGGCTATCATCGACAAGTGTTTACTCTTGGCCGTTCGTCGGTGCAGCAGGCGTGTTGTTATTGCTCCACGATCCTCCAGAATGTTCCATGCACATGTGCAACAGCTGGGTCTCTCCAAACACCGAGCAATTTTGGAAAAATTCTGATATGGGACGAAATAAGTAGTAGGGAAATTGAAGTCTGCACTTTTCCCTGTGCCGTGGTGATGGGAAGGGTATGGGATGGGAAGGTATTAGCTGGATCTAACCAACTGGAACACATCATGGGCATGGCGCGTTATGTTACATCATGAAGTACTCTGTCATATTTTGCAGACAGATGAATAAAACTATTTGAAGTATAAATGTAATTATAAATAAAGCAATGTTTACGCCATTTATTTGTTTCTTATAGCCTCTTTTGCTCCCAAGCTCCATTGAAAATTAATGGGTTTCCCCCTCAATGTGTCTTCCATGGCCTAAACAAATAAATGATGATATACAACAATATTCATGCAAAACACATGAAAACACTCATGCACACTCTTGTTCGTCCACATAAACACTTAATCTGCGCTGTATGTAAATACTTAGACACACTCATCATTCCAAGGCCATGCAAACACACACACACACACACACACACACAAACACACACATGCATACAGACACACACACACACACACATACAAACACACACACACTCAACTCTATGGAGCTCGTTGGCTGTCTGATCACATGGTAAACATTGCGTAGCGGAAGCACAGGAACACTCTGTCAGCGGCGTATCTGCGGCTGTGTTTGCCCTGCCTGCCTTATCTGTCACATGAATGCCACTGGCACATAAACACAGCGCCAGGCCCTGCAGTGCATTGTGGGATACCAGGAGACGCCACGTGAAATCCTTGCCAGGGAAGCTTTAAGCATGCCACTTAAAAGGCAATCAACAAAAAAGCAAGTCTCCTGCATATTTAGCTGGGCACTCAGTGAAATGGACCTCAATATATGATCCCTTTTCTGGTATTAGCAAAAGACATTTTTAAACACATTGTTCCTAGTTACTGTGATTGTGTTCCCTTTGTTTGCCCCTTTGCTGTCGAGAGAGCACTTTCCCCCTTCGGCAGTGGCAATCTCTTGGTTTACAAGAGAGGTCTCTGCGGTTGAGCTCTCCTCCTCTTGTCCTCTCCTCTCCTCTCCTCTCCTCTCCTCTCCTCTCATGTCTCTGGGAGCCCCAATGGAAAACAGACCTGGTGGCAAATCAAAACATCCTCTTCGGAATTAAACATATCACAGGAGGGATAAACAAGAGGGTCTCCTGTGCTCCGTCCCCCCCCAAACCCCACCATCACCCCCCTCTTCCTCACCCCCAAATCTAACCCCCACACCCCTAGGGAACCACACTGGGACAAGACACGCTGATTGCGAGTGATGATACCACTGCCTCACTGGGGCCTCAGTGAAGCCCGGAAAGCTGGCTGAGAGTGGGGAAGGGGAACAGGAGAGCCCCCGCAGATCCTTAAAAAGTCTTCAAATGGTTTACTTTTCATTTCTGATAGATTTAGATCATACATGAAAATGTCTGTAATTGATGAAGGGCAGGCATGAAATTTGTTATGAAGCTGAATTAGGCAAAAAAAAAAAATTCTCTGGAATTCTTGTACTTTATTTTGATTGAGAGAGGCAACAACAGCACCAGTTGGGGGTGGTCTTGCAGGTGTGTGTGTGTGTGTGTGGGGGGGGGGGGGGGGGGGTTGAAGCTGCTATGTCTCATGCAGTACTTTCAGTTTTGTGTCGTCTTGAACGCAGATTTACATTAGCATTAGATTTAACACAGCAGCCATACATCATGGTGGAACGTGATATAGTAAATCCTCACCAAAGCTAGATGGTTTGCATGATAACGACAGTGGATATCTGGATGACACAATGCTTTGGCATTTTTTTCACATTATCTTGTTGTCTCTAGGTCATTTTTGGATATTTTAACTTAAGAGTCTTACATATAGTTCATAAGAAGGTGGTTGTGGGAGGGGTGTGTGTGTGTATGTGTGTGTGTCTGTGTGTGTGTGTGTGTGTGTGTGTCTGGAGGGGGGTGGTGGGTAACAAGCCCTGAAACACTCGCTTGTTTTCCTCTGAATGACAAGGCCCCAGCGTAACTATCAGTAAATAAAAAGTGGCTGTAAAATTAACTACAAGACAGGTCCAACAGGAATCCCCCACGGCACTTCCTCCCTCAAGCCCATAAACAGCTCCAAACAAGCCAGGCTGGCTCCACCGCGTATCCCACGGCGACCGGCTGGGGTCACGTCGGCTCCGGCTGCCTGGGTCTTGCAGAGACGTTGAGAGGAGGCTGGGGGGCGGGCGGGAGTAGAGGGGGTAGTCTGACCGCTAATGCTAACTGCTAACCTTAGCCCTGACCTCTACTTATCCTAAATAACAAGCACCGAACTCATTATGCGACTAGGCCTGTATACCTGGCCTTGCAATCTATCATAGAACACCACTCATTTCTAATCACTCTTATGTTACATGAAATATTTTTCATGTAACATATTACCACTACCATGCATTAACACTTACACACACCTAGCATCTACAAACACACAAACACACTCAACCCAAAGCCACAGATCTGCAACAACCTAACAGCAACACCTACACACACACACACACACACACACATCCATAGCAACATGTACACATTCATGCACGCACAACAGTTGCATCAGTCTATACTGTAACCACTGTCACCTACCCCTCTACATACACACACACACATACACACACATACACACATACTATATCCACCCCAAATCTCATACACACACACACACACGTACTCTATTCACCCCAACACTCATACACACACACATACTATATCCACCCCAAATGTCATACACACACACACACACGTACTCTATTCACCCCAACACTCATACACACACACACACACACGTACTCTATTCACCCCAACACTCATACACACACACATACTATATCCACCCCAAATCTCATACACACACACACACATACTCTATTCACCCCAACACTCATACACACGGACGCATATCCTATAACCACACAACCCTCTTTCCTCACCCCTCAGCGCTTGTCCAAGCACAAGTATTATTCCTTCCTGTGCATTCTGCTGTTTGGAGGAATTGTGACTCTAGTCCCTAGTCTTAAGCTCTGACCTCAAAACTCTGAACCATGAGACCCTCTTAGATTCCCCCGGACTCCACAGCCCATCGGTCCATCTGCAGTTTGCTCAACTAAATCCACTGTTACACACTCTCTCTTTCTCTCTCTCACACACACACAGACACACACACACACACATCACCCTCTCCCTCTCTCTCTCTCTCTCTCTCTCTCTCTCTCACACACACACACACACACACACACACATACTCCCTCTCTCTCTCTCTCTCTCTCTCTCTCACTCCCTCTCTCTCTCTGTCTTTTCCTCTAATGCGTGGCTGGGTGGTGGTAAACATTCAGAGGCAACATGGGGCAACAGTGCTGGAGCCTGGACAGTGCCCAAGCCCGGCTCTTATCCTCTGAACAAACACATGGCCGCGCCTGGCCGACCTCCTCCCTAGATAGCCTCCCCGACTCCAGAGCAACCGCGGCACCCAAGCTGCTGCAAGTTAGCCGGATCCATCCTGGACCAGGGCCGGAGTCCTGGAGGCTGCTAATCTGCTGTGCCGGGTCTGACAGACCTCAGAGATGTCGGAATGATAGACATTGTGCTGCATTGTCGCACTGCCCCCCTTCCAAATCAAATTTCCGCTTGGCCGTTCCGAGTTGTTTATATGTGCGAGCATCTGGAATATTAACATGCCCTTGAAAGAGTTTCCTGGCAGAACTCGAAGTCGTGACCACATTTTTTTTCTCTTTCTCTTGCTCCCTCTCTTTCTCTCCCTTCTTTTAGCTTTCTCTCTCTCTCTCTCTCTCTCTTTCGGGTTGTAGTGCCACGCAAGAATTTGTTGGTGGCAGTGAACATGTCATGTGTCATTCTAATAGTGGTGTTAAAGGAATGATTTCTGAGTCCCTCACTCAGCTCAAAGGGCCCTACTTTTGAGCTGCTTGTTTCAAGTTGTGTGTGTGTGTGCGTGTTTTTTTTTTCATAAACACCAGGTTTTCATTTGTAGTTGGGAGGGTGCCGTGCTGACAGTATTTATAGTCTGGTGTTCTAACCAAAATGATCAGTGTACCACAAAATTACTTCCTCAGTCCTGACCGCAAAATAACAGGATACCTTCAATTGTGCGTATTTATTAATTTTAGCAAAGGGTTGCTAGTTTTATAAATAGCCAGCTGTACTCCTGCTGCTTGCCTCTAAAGCCGGCTGTGTAAACGTACTTTTTCTTACTCTCTACCTCTGTTGGAAAGGGAGAGGACTCTCTCTCTCTCTACACACACACACACACACACACACACACACACACATGTCTGGCCTCGATTAAGGATTCTCTTCCACTGCATAAGGGTTCAGGGGTGGAAGGTGAAAGGTTGGACTGTGTTAATGGCTGAAGTGGGGGGTCCTTTCTGCTTGGTTGGCCATCAGCTAACCTCGCTCCACCAACACCCCCCACCCAAACTATGTGTAAGTCACTGTCTCAGCCATGTTCATACACACATACACATACACATACACATACACATACACATACACATACACATACACACACTCACACACCATTACCATACACATAAGGAAGATCAGGCTATACCTAACCCAACATGCAAATCTGCTCCTGGTTATCTAACCTTTGTTATCTCTCGCCTTGACTATTGCAATGCCCTCCTAACAGGTTTTCCAGCCTGTGCTGCAGCTACACGTCTGGTTTTCAACCAGCCAAAAAAAAAAAAACACGTCACAGCTCTGTTCACTGAACTCCACTGGGTTTGCATCAAGCTCAAAGCACTGATGTTGGCCTACAGGGTGACTGATGGATCTGCACCTATCTACCTCAAACACTCTAAAATTCCTATGTTACCCTCAACAGCTCCTCCAAGGAACATTGTCTAGCACGGTCAACACCTCCCACAGGTCAATCCAGACTATTCTCATCTGTTGTTCCTTGCTTGTGTAATTGTACCCGAGCAATGGATGCCCTCTCTGACTTCAAGAAATTTTTGAAGACTCACCTCTTTCAAGAATATCTCCTGGCTTGAAGCTTCTGACTACCTGGAATGCACTTACAATGCACCTCCCACTCTCTCTCTACTGCACTTACAATGCACCTCCCACTCTCTCTCTACTGGACTTTTATCACAATCCTGCATTTCATCTCCTGTCAATTTCATATTAGCAAGTTGCACTTTTAGTTTTTTTTTTTATTGTGCTGTGGCATGAATGTTTATCCTGTGACTTTGGATGAAAGCATCTTCTAAATGCATAAAGGCAAATGTAAGGTAAAAGTACACTTCAGTGTCCAGGTTCAGTGAGTTGATGTTGTTGTTTGCCGTGATATAAACAGGTCTTGCTTTTTGGTTGTGTTGGATGCTGTGTGTGTCTGTGTGTGTGTGTGTGTGTAGCACTGAAGACTCCATCGTAGTTCACCGGTGGCTTTCCAGTACTGCGACCTTTAGATGTGCTTATGTGAATGTGTGTTTGTCTGCATATTTCTGTATATGTATTTCTGCGTATGTACATGATGTTCAATACCGTGTGCATTGGCATTGGGTGTGTGTGTGAGTATCTGTGTGTGCTTGAGTGTGTGTGTGTGTGTGTGTGTGTGCATTCACATATGTGTCTGTGCAAAGAGCCCATGTTTAAAGATGCCTTGGTGTTTGTTTATGTGTGTTAATGTTGTGTTTATCTCTCTGTGCTGCTCCCCATATGTGTGGTTGTGTTTATTGAGTGTTTTTACCATTACAAGTGATCAGGATAGTACAGATGTGTGGTTGTGAGTGTGTGCAGGCATGCTTGTGTGTGTGTGTGTGTGTGTGAGTTCAGCAGGGTCCCAGGCCTCAGGCACACTTGGGGCCATGAATCACAGAGATTTCAGCAGCGGGGAAAGTAAGAGAGAGGTGGTGGTGTTGGGGGGGGGGCGGACAGAGAGAGAGAGAGAGAGAGAGAAAGTACATTGTGACACACTGCTTGCACATGGGCAAGAGCTTAGTGCTGCAAAAAGCCAACACTGCAGAGACCTTGAGATAACACACACAGTTTTGGAATTCTGGAGGAGGCAAGACATGTTCTGTGTGTCTACACCTGAGCTGTGTGTGTGTGTGTGTGTGTGTGTGTGTGTGTGTGTGTGTGTGTGTGTGTGTGTGTGTGTGTGTGTGTGTGTGAATCTTTTTCACTCTGGTGTGTGCTTTTATTCATGATAGTACAGTTGCTGTTTTTGGCTGCAGCAGCTATACAGCCATATTTATATATACTTAAGAGTCAGTCAACATATTTGGATTTCAAGCACTGTGAGTGTGTGTGTGTGTGTGAGAGAGTGTGTGTGTGTGTGTGAGTGTGTGTGCCTGTGTGTGTGTGTAAGTGTGTGTGTGTGTCTGTGTGTGTGTGAGCGTGTGTGTGTTTGTGTGTGTGTGTGTGTGCATGAATGTGTGTGTGCGCGCGCATGCACAAATGTGTGTGTGTGTGTTTGTGTGTGTGCGTGCATGAGTGTGTGTGCATGTGTGTGTATGTGTGTGTGTAATAGCAGTGGCCTAGTTGCACAATCAACATTTGCATTGTTTTCTAGCCTCTAGAGCTTCTAAATCTCCACTCAATCATGTTGCTAATATGAGCCATTTGCTTGAAGCATGAAACATAGCCTTGCATGTGCACAGTGCATTTCCATACACCTTAATGGCCATTTTGAGACATGTTACATGCTTTGCTACATTTCACTGGTCCTCAGTATAGTGTGGAGGTGAAGGTTTTTTTTTTTCACGAAATACTTCCAGCCATGTTGAATTTCTGCTTTTCATTCCCCCCTGATCCCCCTGAACAGCCCTGGTTAAGACAGTCAGATCTCCATGAGGCTCTGTGTTTTTACATCTGAGGGGGAGGCAAGGCTGAAGACAAGTTAAGATCTGACCAGAGATC
Source organism: Tenualosa thibaudeaui (assembly GCA_027481765.1). Taxonomy (NCBI): domain Eukaryota; kingdom Metazoa; phylum Chordata; class Actinopteri; order Clupeiformes; family Clupeidae; genus Tenualosa; species Tenualosa thibaudeaui. The sequence goes on from JAIFZK010000009.1 coordinate 23,041,773, forward strand.
TGACTCAAAGACTTTGCCTCCACTGTATTTGATGTCTGATGCCACTGTTGGACTGATTTCAGTTATATGCCTGATCTCAGAAGCCTTGGACTTGGTGGTAGACTAGAGCCCAAGCAGATAGACAGATAGATAGATAGATAGATAGATAGATAGATAGATAGATAGATAGATAGATAGATAGATAGATAGATAGATAGATAGATAGATAGATAGATAGATAGATAGACAGATAGATAGATAGATAGATACTGTATTCTTCCTGTAGGAAACTCAGGCAAACACGGGTGCCTTTCATGGGGGTTTATGAAGAGACCCATGGTGACCAGCTATGAAAGTAGACAAGGGAGACGTCAGAACAAAGCAGAACCTCACAATGGCTTTATACCAGTGTGTGTGTGTGTACACACACACACACACCCTGTGTATAAACCACAGGTCAGTGTTTTATGCAAACTAAAAAAAAGAAAAGTGTATTGACCGCACCCATGTGACCGCAGTTTATGAACCACTGCCTCTAATGAATCAGAATCAGATCATAGGTTCATGAGAAAGTAGAATGAAGAAAATAAATTGCTTCCCATGCACACCCCTTCCCCATGCCTCTATTAACTCCATAGACAGAAAAATGTGCAAAATCAACATATTAACTAATCAGGAAACTGCAGTAGTTGTTCCCTCACATTGCATGATAAAGAACTTAGTTAAATGGTCTGTGCATGAATTGTTCACTCTTGTAGAACTCCATGATGTTCTATTAGCAATGCACTAATGATCTGATGATAAGACAACACTGTTCCTACATCCTGTGAAATCCATATCAACTAGGGATACACATGCTCACAGAGAGTAGAAGGGAAGCTGCTGTAAGTAAAGGTATTAATAAGAGAATGGTTGATTGAATGCCAAAGCCTTCCACCACCCTACTGTTGTGTCCCTCCCCTCCCGGGAGCGAGAGATCCTGCTGGCTTTATGAGGTCATAAACTGGGAGACCGGGTGCTGCATTAGGTTCATTATTTCTCTGTGTTAATTTTCTTTCTCTCAGGGAGCAGGGGTCAAAGCTGTTCCTGCTGCCGATAAACCAGAGGGGAGACATACACGCAGACAGACTCACACACAAACACACACTCATACAAACATGCATGCAAGCGCGGGTGCGCGCGCACACACACACACAGACAGACAGACTCATACACACATATACACACACACTTATACAAACATACGTGCACACACACGCACACACACACATGCACACAAATATTTACAACTATAACTCCCTGTTGTGAAGTTTTGCTTCAGCAGCCTTGTAAATTGTTCCATTTGTGTTTAAGCGCATATTCATTTAGAGTCGCATTGAATGCCTTACACTGTGTATTCTGGACTACATATTTCTATGACAAATATATGATCTGTAGTTAGATGTGTGTCTGTTTGAGGAGGGTGTGTGTGTGTATGACACACACACCCTCCCCCCCATGCCAGTTCCCAACACACACACACACACACGCACGCACATACACATATACACACATACATACATACCCCAACTTCCAGGCCTGTTAGCTGGGCATCAGTCAGGACTGCTTGTTTGTAGAGGAAAAATGGATCCTTTTAAACAGGCCCTGGCAGAATGAGTGGGCTTTTATGGGCTCTGATAGAGCAGTGCAGACCACTGGCCCAAGGTCATAGGTTCACAACCATTCTGCTTTTTTGGGAGATTCTCTCTGCCATCCCCATCAGAAAAAAAAATATCATCCGATTTTCCATGTCAAAACACAAACTACACAAAACTAATCCATCTGGTCATGTTTTCCTCTCCCTGCAGTTAGGAACTTGGACTTAGTCTGTTGGCTACTTCACAATCAATCCTACTTGAAATGCTAATCGTAATAGTAACACTGCTAGCTGCACGAATCTGAGGGTTTTTTTAATACTCTTGTGGCATTCGGTGGTCCTTAGTTAGTCATCAACAATCAGGTAATGCCCACACTCGACCAGGGGTGACATTGACAAGCCCTTGCAAATGTCAGGGCACAAGTGACTTTCAGTTTGACGGAACAGAACAAAAACATTTAGGGCACATTTCAGGATTTCCTGTTTACTTGGAATTTTACGGTGGTGGAGATGCTCGGCCTCGCTCTGAAAGACATGTTAGCGCAACTGTCCTGTAGCAGTCCACATTTAACATGGCGCGGCTTCACTATAAATACTCCAGCATGGATTTTGCCTCTGTAATTCTAGGGCTCCTTGACTTTAAGTATTTGTTGTGAGGGGAAAGAGTGGGTTGGCTCTTAAAATACACGTGTGTGTGTGTGTATATTTATACCACCACCATCTTCCGTCCACTAGAGAACCACTATTATTTAACGAAAAAAAAAAGTCAAATTAAACTCAAAAGTCACTCGTGCTTTCAATGGCAATACACAAGCCAAGCAAGCCAGGAGTGAAATGAGGTCAGCGCATCTGCAAATGCCCCGCTGAGGTGAATGCTGGAGATGGGGAGGCTGCTTTATTCATTTGTGTGATGAAATAAGAGTGGCTTCTAAATTGTTGTTGTTTTTGTTGTTGGTTTGTTACTGTTTAAATGAGTCATGGAGGGGCTAAAGGTTGGTCTCTGCCCAGACCAACCCAGCTGGTCTCTCTAGTGCATCTGAACACAGCGTTCTTGCTTAAAAAAAAAAAAAAAAAAAAAGAACACATAAATTTAACACTCGGCCTAAATTTGACCAAGCCTCAAAAAAAGGAAGAAAAAAAAAACCCCACAGTGCTTGTCTTCCATATTCATGGCTGGAACATTCTCTGAGCTCCGAGTTCCTTGCCAAAGATATGTGCTTTAATAGTGCTGAAACTTGACTGCACTCTTTCCCAGGAAGTAAAGTTAGATATTAGAGAGCATTTGACAACATAAATTACTCATAAACAGTATCACTTTTAGAGTCCTATTTATTCATAAGCAACAATGTGAATGTCAGGGCACATTCCCTCTACTTCTCTCTCTCTTCTTCCTCTCCTTCTTTCCATCCCTCAGTGCTCCGTCTCAGTGGGTTGGGTGTCTCTGTGCAGAGATGTGACATGCTTGGACAGAATTCAGGAGTGCCAGTGGCGTCTCCTCCATCTCCGGCTCCTCAATCAAGGCCACCTCACAGGCCAAGGTTAGAAAAACATCTAGTGGAATAAGTATCTATTTGTACCTCACATCCATCCATCGATCTATCCTTTCCTTCTTC